>CM035442.1:133150855-133570855 GCA_020310875.1 Ceratopteris richardii
TGAGTAGCTTTACGCATGGCCAAGGTGTCAAGTATTGGCAGGCGATTAAGCGCATCTTTCTCTACTTGAATGTTATTGGGAAACTTGGGTTGTTTTATCCAAAAGAGGATCCTTATTGTCAGAATTACATGTTTTTGTTTCAAATTAGATTGGGATAGTTTTTATGAAATTTATGTTTCCACCAATGGTTTTTCTTCATTTTTGGTAGCTCATGCATATCTTGGTTGAGAAAAAAGCAACTTATTCACCCTCTCTAGGAGGTATTGAAACATATAAATATTTAGTAAAATGCTCTACATGTAGATTATGTCAAAACTTTTAAGAGTTTTCTTGTATTTTCCATTATGCTACTTTATGACACTAATGTGAAAAGATGGCTTGAATCTAAATTTGCATGCATTTTAGTAACCTTCCATTGTAAACCACATTTATCCATTTTATACATGTCCACATCGTTTCTTGGCTAATGAATAGAGATGTGTTCCATATACTAGACTTCATTAACAAATGCAATAATATTCTAGTTTGTCATACTTTTTTTAGATTTAAAAGTTCTCTCACCATGTCCATGATGATTAAGAAGCTCAACTTTATTTTCACAGTTGAAATAAAATAAATCCTTTCTTATTTTTAATTGAGTCTTAGGACACAAGACCAATAATGGCTCCTTCTAGAAGTGTTTGAGGAATGCTCATCAATATTTTATAATTTAGTCACTTCTTTAATAGGAATTAGGCTGATGTATTTGTTTTAAAAAGAAAGAAAAACTATCGTTCTTTAGTATTTAAGGGAAAGGACATTTAATAGCTCATATGAGTATTTGTGTTTCTTTATTATCATCTAGAACAATGATAAAGTAAGAGCAATGGAGGCCAATATCTATTTTATTAGATTTTCTCAAATTTATAAATGATCTAGAGCATCTTCTTATTTTTTAATACAAAGAAATAAATAAATTGTTAATAATTGTAAAAGAAGATAGAATCATGTTGCTTCCATTAGTTGAGTTGTTTGGGAGAGAATTCTAATTCCATTTGTGATCATGTGCAATAATATTATTATGTAGTATTACAAAGCCTATGAATGATGCAAAAATGTTAGTTTGCTATGTGTTTTTTATGGAGATATTCACATCCTTTCTAGTAGAGTTGGAGAGAAACTCGTTGTAGAGCCTTATATTAAAAAGTAACATGAATTGCTAATGCACCATGAAAACTCAATTGAGTGCAAGGAAACCCATGCTACCTCATTATGTGTGAATCTCAAATAAGAGGCAAGTTAGAAACACATAGTTTCTAACACATATAGAAGGCTCACAATCATGAAGAATATGGAGAAGAAGATAAAAAATACAGGAACAACACACATCATCATAACTCTCAATTGAAAGCTCCCTTTAACATTATTTTTGGTGTTAAACTAGGAAATTCATACTCAACATTAGAGAGATTAGTAGAAAGTTCTCATTGTATATGCGGAAACCCTTGAAATGAATGATTCATGATTTTTGTAACATATATAATGTCACTCTAGCACAATGGTGAGAATCAACATGATGAGATCTAGCTCATAATTGTCAATCTGGGGAGACGTGAGGGTGGTATGATGACCATGAGCAAGTGGAATGCACGAGTGAGTGAGAAGCACACTTAACATGCCCACATATACACATGCGCATACAAGGTAAGACAAAGATTGAGAAAAATGGCATCTTATATTGCACTACTTTCAAGCTACAAATTATGCTCTTACAAACTCAATTCCCAAAAATGCTAACGTCGAGAATGAGCTCTCTAGCGCTTTTTATAGTTCCTTCTAGTTTTGGACTAGTTGAGACCTTAGGTTCCTAAGCTAATTGGAAGGCTCAAACAAGCTCTAAAAATCATGAAAATTGATACATGGATTATTCTAACCCTCCTTAAGCTCGAGGACTCCTTGTCTTGAGAAAAATGGATTTTGAACTACCGAAAATGAATTTTTACAATGAGGGTTAGTGATGAAAATCATTGTTTATATGTTTAATGGACTATGAAAATTAGTAACTAGGCTTATTCCTTGCTTGATCGACGTTTGTATGCTTGTTCCTCTTTGCTCTTCTCTTTGGATCTTCGGTATTTGGCTTCCTTGTCTCATACTCCCTTGACAACTTTGCTTGGCTTGGCTGCTAAAACTCCCCCCCTTTCCCGCATATGTCGTCCCTGATAGATTCTTGTTGTGTAGGGTGTTTTGTGTAATATTGGACCATGTGAGCTTCCAATTCATGTTCATTTAGTCTGATTCATGTGACTAGATCAATCATGAGTCGATCTCAATTTGTAGGGCCTAGGACATCTGGATGTGGCATGCATAACTGCTTGGCATGCAGGGCTTGGTTGATAGCAAAAAGGCCTAATAAATAGGTGGGCCTTGATATGAATATCTCTGAATGATATTCCCAAAATTTAGTGGAGAATGTTTCTTCAAAGATCTATTTATAACAAGCCGATAAATATTTTATACGAGCATGCCAAACATATACAATATTTATAGAAGATATGGTGCTCATATCATAAGACAAATATAAATTGCCTTCATTGAAGCTTGGTGCTGAGATATATGGAGCTTTGAATCTCCTGAATGTCTTGAAAACTACAATCATCAATTCAAAGTTCTTCACACACATCTTGGAGGCCATATCCAGCATATTCTTCAATCATGGATTCCAATGCCAAATTGTTGATACCATGTAAGCCACCATGGTCCGTGAGGTGGAGAAAAGTAAGGATAATTCAACCAATCTGAGCACCCTAGAATATTCATGACTTTGACTGCAGAAGCTCTCCATGGTCATCTTCGAGGTACTAATCCATAACATGGCTTGTACATGATATGTAGTGGTATAGTGGACCATGTTCACATCATCTTTGGATAATTTTTTAGCAAATTGTGACATCGATTTGGTTGAAATATGGTGCCCGATTGATCCCTTTCTGGAACATCGCTAGATTGCAATTGAGTGGTGAGGGTTGGTTCTTTGCATACCACTCGCTGTATAATCAGCTAAGCGCACGACATAAGGAATATATGGCAATTTGGATGTTGTAATAAGGAATCGAAGAGACAAGGTGTACTATGACTGAAGCACTATTTCTTCAAGATTGGCCATTGATTGAATCTGTATGGTCACATGGTCAGCATGGGTGCATCCAATCTCTTCTAGCTATTTGAGACACTAGGGCCTGGATGATTCATATGTTTCTTGGCCTTCCTCAGTGACAAGACCTCTTAGTAATGGTTGGGTTTCTTAAGAGTCTTCAAAAGTTTCTCCTACTGGGATCTTCACTAACTCTTTCAGGTCAGATACCTCTTGAGGTGATAGTGGATTGTCGTATTGCAACAATCTGAATAGCTTCAAGAATTTGGGTGTTTATGGAGGGTTTCTGAAGGCATAGTTGGTTGACTTCTTCTGTTAATTGATCATATGAGTCTACTAGATTGGCCTGTTGTTTGAGTATGATGTAGATATTCTGTGATGGGACTGCTTGGAATCTAGATGGACTTATCTCTATCCCAAGGGTTTTCTCCATTGCTACCTCTAGGTTATCTTGATTTTGTTATTGGAGACACTTATTCTCTTGCAAAGCGGCTGATATATGTCTTCACAATATATCCATATTGCATTGGAGATTTTTGTTTTGCTCCATTTGTGTGCATAAGAGGGCCTCAATCTCCTTTATGGCCTCTTGATTAATATTTTGAAGCTTGGAATCAAGTTCATTGTGGGCTTGTTGTAATGTGTTGTAATAGTCTTGTAAGGTTCGATTGCTTTCTTCTAGTTTTTTCACTCCTCCTTGTAAGCGCATAGATTCAAGAGTGATCGTGGCATTGTGCTCTTCTATATTGTTGATATTCTTGCCTTAATTTATTTGCACATTGAATCATGATGTTAAAGGAATTATTTACATGCATAGATGCTATTTGTATAGTTGGAAATGTAGGGGCAAGGGAAATCAGGGTGGGAATAGTGGATGCCATGCTCAATGGAGTTGTGAGTGCTGTTGATATTGGTGAAGGGGAATGGGAGAAGGTGGAAGTGTGGGGGGGGGGGGAGGGGCAGATGAGGTATGGTGGGCAGTCATATGTCCATGGGATCGAGCATGCGTGATGGTTCTACCATAAATACACGCATGGTAGGTGCAGTGCTGATGGTCTTAGTGAAAATTGAAGAAGATGCAAGTGAATAAGGACCTTGGGAAATGTTAGCGTGTCATAGAGTAGATGGAGGGGTGATTGGAACATGGTGTCTAAGAAGGATGCCCAAGGTGATATTGTGGTTGAGGGTGGTTTGGGTTGGAATATGGAAGAAATTATGGATGAATAGGTTTTCGGGGGAAAAGTGGTTTGGGTGGGTTGTGTTGCAGGGACACCTAACATGATAGGAGTTGGGGTAGAGAAACCTTTGACAAGGTTTTTTAGTGGGTGGCCTAGGGTGAGTGCATATGTGGACGAGGATGTACTGTACAAGGGATCGGTAAGATCAAGGAATTGGTGCTCCCACAACAACAATTGATGAATTCATTACCACAACAACAATGTTGGAGCAAATCAGACACTAATATGGAATTGGGTCGTTTAGCCTACCATACCTCATGGAACTTAAAGACCTAGCAAAACAATTGAGGAGAGAGCTTGAGAATTTAAGAAGAAACAAGCCCCACAAAGAAGGAGAAAGTGTTGTGACACAACTAACGCATGAAATTGAAGTCTTAAAGCTACAAAAGGAAGAGGATTCCAAGCAAAAGAATTGTCATAAATTCTATAGGGGTTAGAAGAACTTCATGCAGGAAGTGGAATCAAAAGTGGACTATCGTGCACCATGTGTAGCAAATAGGGCCAAAGTGGTAAATGACTACTCCCTTTTATGTGTGACTTGCCAATTATGGAGGAAACGTGGCCATTATGCCTTGGAGTGTCACTCAAGAGAAATTCCTACACAAGCATATTGGATGCAAGGAGGAGTCCAACCACTACCAAATGTAATGGTACTGCACCAAGTCAAGATAACACCCACAACCCATGTCCTTGGAGTAATTTTGGAAATGGTCCTAGAGGGCAATCATTTTCTTTAAGTATGGGGGTGTGGGCATTATCAAAGCGAATTTCCTCTATCAAAGAATTCTCTTTATTGTACAAATTTCCCAAAAGCTAGAGAGCACTACAGTATTTGATGCCTAAAGGACAAAGCATCCATATCAGTGCCTCATATTCAGATGATCTTTGTACATAAGGAAGGATTTGCAAAATAAACCATTATGCCATCATTTATTATGAAGACAAGGAATAAAGGGAAAGACCCTCGAGAAGAAATGTGCTAAGAGTCAAGTACAACTGGACTAAACAAGGAAAAGGGGATAGTTGATGAAAACCTTACTCCAAGTGAAGAGACCAGATCAAAAGAAGAGCTTACAAGCACAAGTGAAGCCATTGGACATGCATTCGATAGGGCCCAAAAGGAGCTTGAGAATTCTCACATAGCCCATGCTCTTGAGAAATTAGAGGTTTAAAGTCTATTTAAATCTAATAAAAAGGAGGTTAGTATTTTTGATATATTAAAAATGGATGCCAAATTCAAGTCAAAAGTTTTGTAGATCATTGATGAAGCCTCCATATCTACTATGATTGCAAAGGCTAATGTTATGAGAGAGGGTTAAGTTATAGGGGAAGCCCCCCTTATAGATTATAAGAGCCCAAGACTCACTATCACTATTAGCAAACAACATCTACAAGAAGTTATAGTGGATGGAAGCTCATACATTAACTTGATGCCTGAAAATGCTATGGAAGAGCTTGGGCTTCAACCATCAAGACCAGGCAACTTTACTGTGACATTGGCTGACTAGAGTAGAGTAAGACCAATGGTAGTGGTTCCCCAAGTTTCAATTGAGGTACAATGTAACATCTTTACTTTGGACTTCATTGTATTAAAAATACCACATGTAGATGGAGGTTTTCCTTTGTTGATTGAAGACATTGGCTAAGGCATGTCAATGTTTAACATGATTGGAGAAAGGATACTATGTGGGTAAAACATGAAGGAAAAGAGGTTAAACATAGATATTTGGAAGACGGACTAGATAACCAGGGACAAACTAGCACGATGCGAACAATTAACATTTGTATGGAACAAGACATGAAGGATAAATCAGAACTGGATTTGGATGAGGAAGAGGACATTTTGGCTTGGATGGACAAACAAATTACAAACTAGTATGCTTGTTCTCTTACATAGACCCCAATTACACAATTGTGAGGCAAGTGGCTTCCTCCGTGGGAAGGACTATACACAATTAGAGAAATGCTACAATGGGGTGCAATGAAATTAGAGAATTTGGCTGGTAAGGCACTATCACTAGTCAACATCTCCAAGCTCAAAGCCTATCATCATCAACAAAATTGAAGTTCTTTTGGATCATCTGGCACTTTGCAGAATCTGTTCATGTCATACATAGCTCTCCTCGTGCTCTTTTTCACTTACTTTTATTATTTTCATTAGATGTGATGGAATTTTTAGGATTGGTTTGATAATTTTTGAGATTTTTTTAAGATTTTAAGGATTTTTTTGGGGATTTTTTTTTTAAAAATCTAGTTTTTCTTGTTGATTAGATGAGAAATGAAAGTTCTCCAGTGTTTGGAGTAGGGAATGTGTCTTGAGTTTGTGTCCTAATTTGTAGAAGTTTTGAGATGTTTTTTGCTTTTTTTGGTATTTTTGGATTTTTTTGGGCATTTTTCTAAAATATTCAATCTATTTTAAGATTATTCCAAAAACAAAAACCTCTCTCTATCTCTCTTCCTCTCTCTCTCTCTCTCCTCTCTATCTATCTCTCTTTTCTCTTTCTCTCTCTCTCTCTCTATCTTTCTCCCTCTCTCTCTATCTCTCTCTCTCTTCTCTCTCTTTCTCTCTAGCTCTCTTCCTTCCTCTCTCTCTCTCTACACTTCTCTCTCAGTTTCTCCCTTTCTCTCTCTCTCTCTCTCTCTCTCTCTCTCTCTCTCTCTCTCTATCTCCGTCTTGCCCCCTCCCCCACCCTCTCTCGTCCCTCTCTCTAGATTCACCCCACAAAGTCTTAATCTTATTTATACTAGGGTATAAAAATAATTTGTTTTTAATTATTTTAATTTTTTTTAATTATATAAATATTTGAATCTATTTTATTATCTAATTTTTAAAAATTAATTTTTTAGTTTATTTTTATTTTTATTTTATTTTCGTCCCACATTTTTTTTCAATTTTATTTTCATTTTTTATTCCCCCACATATTTTTGTTCTTCAATTTTATTAAAACTTATTTCCCTCCCCCACATATTTTATTTTCATTTTTACTTACTCATAAAATTTTATACTATGGTCTACAAACTTCTTTTTTATTTTTTGAGTTAAACACTAATTGGCTCTAAATTATGCCTCGAGTGGCCATTCTTTTCAACCTTGGAGTCATTTTCATGTTTATTGACACCTCTGAGTTCATTTTCATCATTATTTTCCTTAAAATCCATTTTTTTCTTTATTTGGGTGGAAATATCTATGTTTTGTCCCCATTAAACATGTGATTTCTCACTTGCATGTGTTTCACATGGTCCATTCCCTCTTTATTTTTTCACATTTTTCACATGTGTCCAATGTCTCTTCTCCTTCTTAGACTTTTTCACTATCATCAACCCAATCTCGTCCTTCGTGACCCTTCCTTCTTCATGTCTAACCCACCCTTACACATCCCTCCTCCTTGCCCCTTCCTTGTTGAACTCTAACCCACACATACCACTCCCTTAGAATGTCTTCTCCATCCATTCCCTGCTATCTCTATTTTTCGTTGCTTCATAATCAATTTCTTCATCTCTCTTAACTACTCTATTTGGAGTCTAGATTTTATGTTACCTTACAATAATTCCCTTTCCTTCTCAAGTTGGATTGCTCTTATGTTATTTTCAAAGTTTTCCAAAGACTTGTGTTGTGGGGGCATATCCTTGCTCGTGGTTTTTCTATTCGCTCTCTAGGATAGAGAGCCCATTAGGCGGTGGGCAAAGGTTGAGCCAGCCAAAGTGGTGACTTGGCAAATTGGTGCATAGGTGGTGCACAAGTGTCCAAGCACATGGGTGCACAGGTAGTGCACGTGGTTTGCCCACAATTGTTTTGCAGGAAAAGTTTTTATATAAAGGAAGTTCGGCAATAGCCTACTCTCCCGGACTTGAATTAAATTAAGAAACAAAGGTACAATAGAAGGGGACTAGTGCCCACGGGACCCCCCAAATCCCACAAAGCAGGGGAAGCTTGATTGAATCCTAGGTTGCATTACAGAGAAGGTTAATCACCCTCTCATCGCCCTCATGCGGGGCCCACTTGGGTTTGAGCTTGTTGTTGATCAAAAGGAGGACTTGATGGTGCCTGAAGGGGGGGGATTTCTTACTGTTAACGATCCTTTTGCCAAGGAGGAATAGTGATTTCTCAATCGACCAATCCCTGGGGGGATCGCCGAAGTTGAGAGCACACCTCTCCCGCCAAATTTTCCACAGGACTTCCCCTCTGATGGCGTTCCAGAGTGTCGCAGAGCAGCCGATCGCTTCTCCCAAAAGGACTTGTTTCCAACTAAGCTGTTTTTGAAGTCTGATTTTCATTCCAACCGTCTGCCAGATTCTGTAGGAGTTGGGGCAAGTAAGGAAGATGTGTGGGACATCTTCGATAGCACGGTGGCAGCGTTTGCACCAAGGAGGGATCCCACAAAGTTTGCTAGCCTTATGGTTGGTCCAAATTCCTCGATGAAGAATTTGCAGGAAAAGTTAACTGTAGGTTGAAAAAAGATCTTTATGAAGGGGTTTAATGGATTTTAAAGTGTTAGAGAAGATCTAGATGAACGCTCCCTTATGTGCACATTTTGTAGAAACTATGGTTGAAAGTGGAAAAGATAGGTAGTGAAGAAGATATGCAAGAGCTTATGTGTGGCCCCCATTTAAATATTTCTTTTCCATAAAGTCAATACAAGAAAAAATAGGGAATCGTTGGTCTTTAGATGAGAAGGTTCTTGGGACAACAAAGTAAGCATCAAGATAGACAAGTAGTTGGGAAATGTAGTGATGTACGTTAGAGAAGTTGAAACCATAAAGAAGCAGTCTTAAAGATAGATTAAGTAGGCAAGAGCATACACTACAATATGAGAGCAAGAGAGAGCAAGACACATACACACATTTAGAAAGTTCCTAGAGAGACAAAGTGTGCAGAGAGAGAGAGGGACAAAGTGTGCAAAGAGAGAGAGACAAAGTGTGCAAAGAGGATGACAAAGTATGCAGAGAGAGTGTGCAAAGAGCAACTAAAGTGTGACAAAGTATCATCAAGGAGGTGTTGCAGGTCGACACTAGAAGTGACCAAGACTTCAACCTTTTTGGAAGCTTGAGTGCAAGGAGTGCACACAGGCAAGCTACTGGACAAGGTGAAGGACCAGCAAAAAGGTTGACCATACAAATAATTGTGATATTTTGTTGTACTTATGTGTACTTTGTCTTAAAAGGGTTACACAGAGAATATTTTGTTTTATTCTAGACAAAGCTATTGTAATCTTTTATGCTAATCAAGGCACAAAGGCTTTTGATGCAATTTGTATTTCTTCTTCTTCTTCTTCTCTACTTTTCTCCTACAAATAGTCAAGCCCTTTCAATTAAAGAATCCCCCAACACATATGCACATCAGCTTGCACCTTTCTTTTCAACACGCTCGCTCAAGATTATCAGAGTAGTGTCTATATCTTCAAGACCTAGCCTCTCTTTGAACTTGCAGGCTTTGAAGCATCCAAGATTTTGGTAAACATGTTTGCAACCTCCTCTTTAGTTGGAACAAAATGAACATTTACATCTTTGTTCAAAAATTTCTCTCTGACAAAATGATACTGCAATTCTATGTGCTAGCTTCTAGCATGATACATAGGACTGTTTGCCAAATGAATACTGGACATATTATCCCCATAGATGGGAATTGTCTCCACCTCCACATCAAGATCATTTGAGATCTTCTTTAACCACATGGTTTCACAAGTAGTAAGAGCTAATGCTCTATATTCAGCTTTTGTAGAGAACAATGCAATTGTTGGTGGCTTCTTTGACATCCAAGATATAACTTTTGTAGCTAGAATGAATGCATAACTTGAAGTAGACCGTCTATAATCAATTGATCTAGACCAATGAGCATCAGTCCATGCACTTAGAGTCAGCTCCTATTCATATCTATATAGCAGTCCATGGTTTATCTTATGCTTTACATATGTAAGAACTCTTTTGGATGCATTAAGATGCTCATTTGTGGCTAGATGCATAAATTGAGCTAATACTCCTACAACGTAGCTTAGATCAAGCCTTGTTATGGTTGAATATATCAATGATCCAACCATAATGTTGTATAATGTCAAGTCCTCAAGCTTCTTACCACCTTTGGCTACATGTTGAGCTTCTTCTACTAGAATGTATGGAATGAGCTCTTGAAATGAAGGTAAGGAGTCTCTATAAAGGATGTTAGTAATGAGGGGCTTTAAGTCATCTTTAGCTCTCAATCTATTAAGAGATATTTGCACACTGTATTCTTTAGCGGTGCATCCACTAATGCCATTGTTCCTTTAACATCTATTTGCATAATGTCTTCTTCTTGAATGGTGCATCCCACTGATGCCAATGGTGTATCTCACAGATTAGAATCCTTGATCTTCATAGTGTAATTTGTGTTGCTTTTTCTTGAGGCCTTCTTGAGTGTGTTCAACTCATTCTTGAGTTGCATCTTTTTTTACCTTGTGGCGGTGACATATACATTCAACAATGCCTCCACGAATTATTTTTCTTTTTTTAACTTTTGCATATGTCCTATAATTGTGTTGGAGATGAATTGTGATATGAGGAACATAAATCTTTTGTTCATTTCCTCCTATTCCTTCAACTGCCTCTTTTATTGATCAGTGGTGCTTGGATCTTAGAGATCTACATGTAGTTGTGGCTCTTCTCCACTAATCATTCCCCAAAGGCCTTTTATCATAATGTAGTCAGTCACTCTAAACTTCCAAGACTTGTAATTATCCTTGAATAGTTGCTCAACTCAAATCTACCATCTCAAAGTATGAGGGGTTGTAGAGTTACCTCTTTGTTTGCAACCCTTGTTTCCAAAGCTCCCCCTTGATGCAGCGCCCTCCTTTTGCTGTTAGCTTCCTCCTTCTCTGATGTATTGGTCTTGTAGAAATGCTCCTTTAGCTCTAATACCAAATGTGAAGAAATTTAACTCCAATATGCACAACAAAAGTTAGTGAACCTCTTCTAGAATCTACTCTCAAGCACCTTCTTATTAAAACCTGATTCAATCACAACAAGAGTACCCAATGAATGTGAGATCTTATCCACAGATAGTGTGTAACTTATAAGCTATAGATACTCCAATTTGAGTTCAAATGGTTAGTAAATTAATTACCTAAAGAGATAATACCTATCAACTCTTGTTAAGAGAAAAATAAAGGTTTAGAAGAATTACTGCAAGTACCTATTGGTGAAAAATTTAGTAGGATATATTTTGAAAAAAGAACACATAATAAGCTTTCTAAGAAAATATCATATGCATCAAATGGATATATATACATAGAGAAATGGATTCTACAAGATCCCTCTATACAAAATGATGTACTATTGGAATACGTATGCACCTTGTATCACATTATTTGGGGGAAATTTTGATATGCTTTGCTTCTCCACTATCTCTTTGATAACTCCACAAAAATTAAACGCCCAAAATCCTTCTAAAATAGGGAAAAATTTGCATTGGATCTTGTATCTCTTCATCTACTCTCACATCTTCTCTCTCCTCATGACTTTCATTTCTTTTCCTTTATTTGTCCATTTCCTTTGATGACTTTTGGTGCTCCAATCTAGTTCATATGGATAAGGTGGCACATTTTTTGTGTACTCTAACTCTTGACACATATTTTGACTTTTTTCCAAGCCATATGCACATAGGCTTACACCTTTATTTTCAACACATTTGAGGCATGTGAATAGAGGATCAAGTTTCAAAAATATTTATGAATTTCTTTTATTCAAAGTATCTTTTGGAATTCAAAGAGAAAATCAATGTGAGAAGTGTGAGATGATGAGCTTGAGGGGAGTGTTGAAAATGCAAGTTCATAGGTCCAACCACTACCATACATAGCTTTTTATGAGTTTTGTTACTTTTTTCAATACTCAAATATCCTATGGACATTCTAGAAATATCCTATTGGAATTCTAGAAATATCCTATGGGAATACCTTGCAAAAGTTAGGAAATTTTAGTAGTCTCAAAAAAAGCTATTAATCAAAACTCTAATATGCCATTTGGTACTAATTTCCAAATTAGTTACATTTATTGTTCTTCATGTCCATGATTTGTGCTGGGATGATCCCAATTGATAAGTGTGACACTCCGCACATGATTTTAATAGACCTTTCCTGTTTACTTCTAGAATCATCTCTAGGGCCTATGAACCCTTCATAAGTTAGGGAAGAATTTACGGTTTTCCCAAGCATTGGAGCTTGACTAAAAAGAGTCCTTGTACCAGGTATACCAATGGTAAAATAATCTATGAAGACATTTTCTCCCTGAAAATTCATTGCTCTCAATGGATGAACCCATGCTACTCTCTTTCATCTTAAGCCTTGTTTGGAATAATACTTGAAGATTTAGACTATTCCAAAGATACCACATCATCTCTAGATAAATTATCCTTTTTTTTGTCATTTTGAAACATAATCATCGAGTGAACCCTCTAATATATGATCACCATGTTGAGAATGAACATCTCTATTGCTCATGATCAATTGAACATTGAGTTTGTTAAATACATGTTTCCAAAAAGCTACCTGTAAATCGTCTCATGATTTGAAATAATGCTTTGAGGTAATCCATGCAAGCAAAATATGCTTTCACCAAATAAAATCAAAATCTTGTGGAGATCCCACAATCTCCTATATAGGAACACCCACACATAGGTGGTAGTCTACGACATGGGTTCTGAATACCTTTTCATTGGCCTATTTGTATATGCCTTTTCCACTATTCTAGACATCGAGTTAGCCAACACACCAACTGTTAATCTTTGAAATTTTTTTATCTAGATCACCATTTAAGATCTACCTTTGCGAGCACCCTAGTGGACAATACTATGATTTTTGTGTTCTCTATTAGTAAGAAATCTTTTGATGTCTATTAAGTTAATGATCCTCTTCTATTATAGTAATCACCCTTGTATAGAAGATTTCCTATGTGGTATTAGATTGTTAAGGCACTTGTGGTTTGAATAGGATTTTTTTTAGCAAGTACATAAGTTTAAGAAATGAGATGATGGTTTCACACTCCTCATCTAATGGTGCTATTGTTTTTAGTGTACCAATATGATTTCACCCACCTACCTTCACTAAAGAGAAACTTGATGAAAGAAAATAGGCTTTATGGAAGCTCAAAATCGAATCCTTTTTGGAATCTTATCAATTTTTGGCTAATGGGAAGGGGAAAACAAGACCTGATCAAGATCCTATACCCATGGAAAATCCACAAAAACCACCTTAATTATTCAACCTAATGTTGATATTCTTTGAGCTTGGAAGAGGTGGTATATAGGTGCACTATGTACAAAGATTATTAGTGTAAATAATTTTTTGATTACTCTACTAAACTACATGACTAAAGTGCATGAGCATCGGGGCCCATTGGCCTGCCAATATGAGACCAAAAACTACAATTTGATCTAAAACCTCAAGAATGAACTTGAAAATTAGATGTAATGCATTTCAAAGAAGTTTGAAATCTTCATAAAGAAATCCAAGTATCAAATATCTTTTGTCGGTGGTCTAGTTGCTCACATGTGTGTTCAAATTCTCCCTAGAAAATATGATGGGTTAGTGATAGACCTCAATAATCAAGTTAGGTCCTTTCCTCTCAACTTTGAAGAGTTCTATACAATGGAATATTGGTAGAGGAAATACATCTAAAGAATAATCAATGTTCAAGTGGCACTACATGATCACATAATGCAAAGGGAAAAGAATCCAAAGGAAGTCCACAAGAACATATTATTATGATATAAATTTAAGGTTCATGACATCAAGGATTTATGAAAAGAAGCAAGTTGATGAGAGGAATTGTATTTTCAAATATACTTGGAAGAATAAAGAATCTACATATAACATAGAGCTTGAACTATGAGTTTCCTCAGATATGGTATGTATATTTATCCAATCTTGTGTTAATGAACCTTGGATATTAGATAGTGAAGCATCTTTCCAGATGACAAGTTAGGAGGATTGATATAGTTTCTCAATGCCTGTATAGGAAACCATCAATGTAGTCATGTAAGAAAAGATCAAAATGTCAAACCCAAGGGATTGAAAACATCTCATAAAAAACAACCAACTTGAAATATATTAACAAAGGAGAAAGTACAAGAGAAATGGAGGATGTACAAAGAAGGCCAAATGCCTTAATGGCTTGCCCCATAAAATGAGGCAAAGAAAATAGGTAAATTAATGGGATAAGCTAAGGAGCTTTGTGATCGTTTGATCTCCTTCATGGGGGAGGCATTTTCTTTTAAGTTTGTTGTTCTCTATTACAGAAACTCTATGGTTGTTGAAGGGAGGGTAGCTTTTGGAGTTTTTGATTCTTCTAGCTAGAAAGTCCAGGTGGAATCAATTAACCATTCTTGATGTGGGTTTTCTAAGATAACAAAAGAACGCTCTCTCCAAATTTTCTAGAGGATCTCACTTGTCATCACATTCCAAAGGGTAGAGGAGCAATCAATCACCTCCCCAAGCATATCTTGTTTCTAGGTCGATTGGTTGATCAAACTTAAGATGCACTTTGAAACTCCTCCATACAAAAACATTTCTTGGGAATGAAAAGAACATGTGTGAAAGATCTTCACACCCTTGAAAGCACTGTTTACACCACAACATATCATTGCAAATTTTGGAAGCTTTCATGTTGGTCCATATTTCCCTATGGAGAATTTGCCATAAGAGGGTAACTTTTTTCCGTTCCACCAAAGGGTGCCAAATATCTTTGAATTTAAGATCTCATCCAAGCTAAGACCAATTCAAGCACCACTTTCTATTGAGATCTTGAAAGAATTCCAATGGTTGATTCATCCTTAGTATGCCTTCAATCTTGTTGCGATTTTTTTGTTTGATACCTTTTGGGTCAAGACTTGGAGTGGTTAATTTTGAAACCGAAGGCATAGTAGAAGATATCAAGGCAAGAACAAAACTTGGAGATACACCCCACTCCAATTTCAATGAAGGCATTAGTGTCATTAGCAAACATTTTAAGCACCATTGGGTTGTGTCGTTGAGGGAGCGTAAGGCCTTGGATATCGCCAAAATGAAGTTGAATTTTAGCAAGGTAGTTAAGGCCATCCACGAAAATACCCAAAAGAAGAGGATCCATAGGGTATCCTTGATTGATCTTTTGAGCTTAAAAGGGTATGAGAGAGTTCCATTGATATTAATGCAAGCCAAGGAATTGCCTAAAAGAGATGCAACCATTCTCACAAAATTAGGGATGAATCCAAAGTCCTTGAGAGATTGCAGAATGAAATCCCACTCAAGTCTGTCATCATCCTTTGTCAAAGTCAATCTTGATTAAAAACAATCTTTGGTTAGACTCCACATACTCAAGACCTTCCCATATGTCAACTATTGCATCTAGAATGGATCTTCCTTTGATAAAAGCTTTTTGCTCATTATTTAGCTAGTCAGAAACATGATTAGTGATTTGGATGACAAGGGCCTTGAAAACAACCTTGTACCCACTTTGAAGCATAGTTATCGCTCTCCAATTTTCTATTTTGTTCTTGTTATCCTTCTTGTAGATCATTTTTATTAACTCCATTTAAACATATTGACAAGGCCCCAAATCTAAGTGCTTCTCTCCATGCAATACCTAAGGGACTAGCAATGGAGTTTTTAAAGGCTTCAAAAATTCATTAGTGAATCCATTGAGGCCAAGACTATTGCCCGAGGGAAGGGAGTCGATCAAAACTTTGATGTCCATGATGGAAAGCACTTCATCCAAGCTCTTGGCAACAATAGGTGGGATCTTCTTGGATCTAACACTCAAAATAAAGCCATACATTTTTTTCTCCATTTTGAAAGAAGAGATGCCACACCAAGGAGTTTCAAAAAGTGCAGTATGTGATCATGATTTTCCTTCTTCATCTTACATTTAACACCATTCTTATTGATCATATTTGGAAGGATTTCCTTGACTTGCTTCTTCTTTAATATATTGCATATTTCTTTGGTCAATTTGTCCATTATTTTGCCATCACTCTTTGAGGAAGATGAATAGTTTCTTATGCTATATTTCTTCTTCTTTCTCAGGATGCACCTCATTTTGATAAGACCTTTTTGAAGATGCAGCTTACCTTTTTTGCATTATTCTTCAAGCGATGAAATTCTCATATAGAACCTTTCTCTTCTTTCCTTCGTTATCTTTTGGCCCTCGATTTTGGCTTTGCATGGGATACTCTGACTAACCTTCACCACATTGATCCTGCATTTGGTTGGGAAGGCAACATCTTGGAAAGATTAGGACCAAACTTGAGAAATTTCTTTGTGGAAAAAGAGGAGCATAAAGATCGATGGATCCATTGAAGTAATTCGATGGCGATGCACCACAGTGCGCTCTCCTTCTCGAGAGCTCCATGACGATATGCTTGGAGTAAAAAATTGAGATCCTAAGGCCGCACACAGTACTCCGCATAGAGGCCGCATAATATGCAGAAAAACATAGTACACAGGGAGCACGAAGACAAACTTCTTAGGTCTTACAAATGCGGTTGAACTTACAGTCTGTGACTGACCATGCCACTATATGTTTTATTAAAGAACATATACAAAGAAGTGTCCGATGGCCATTTGGCCTTTCACATGGACACTAATGGTAACAATCTCCCACTAAAGGCCAATATGGCCAGAGTACCTATGGGAGAAAAATAAAGAATAATAAAGAATACCTGAGTGTAAGTATACGAACTATACTTCCCACGTGATGGGCATGTTACACAGTATACAAGTGATAGTGTAAGTTCAAGAATCAAGTAAGCCCCATCAAATGACAACAGTGTCGAAAGCTATCATGTGGTAGAGCTTTAGTCAAAGCATCTGCAGCATTATCTCGAGTGTGAACCTTCTCAAGAATAATGCGCTCAGTGGCTAAGCAATCTCTAATGAAGTGATAGCTCACCTCAATGTGCTTGGTCTTTGCATGATAGACTGGATTCTTAGCCAAAGCAATGACACTCTGACTATCACTGAGCAAGCGAGGTACATGCTGAGGTAAACCCATATCACAAGCAAGACGAGAAAGCCACAATGCTTCCTTACATGCCTCACTTGCTGCAACATACTCTGCTTCTATGGTGGAAACAACTGTACATTCTTGAAGACGAGATCTCCAAGAGATAGCACCTCTAGCAAAATGAAAAATGTACCCTGATGTAGACTTATGATTGTCTACACAACCAGCATAGTCAGAATCTATGTAACCAATAATGGATGCTTTCCCTCTACCTAAGCATAGACACTTGTCCTTAGTGCCACTCAGATATCTCAAAATCATTTTGATCACTTTCCAATGTTTCTTGCCAGGCTTAGACATATATATGCTCACAACTCCCATTGCAAATGCAATGTCTGGTCTTGTAGCTACAATAGCGTACATGAGACTACCAATAGCAGACTGATAGGGAATTTTGGTCATGAATTCCTTTTCCTCCTCTGATTTGGGGCAATCATCCTTGCTTAATTTCATACATGTGGGTAAAGCTGTACTCAATGCCTTTCCACCCTGCATATTGAACCTGTGAAGTACTTTGGATATGTACTCGCTTTGAGACAAGTATATGCATCTTTTACTCCGATCACCAGTAATGCGCATGCCAAGAATATGTTTGGCATCCCCCAAATCCTTCATATCAAATGTCTGACTCAACTTCTTTTTGAAAATTGACAAATCATAAGAGGACTTCCCAACAATCAACATATCATTGACATAAAGTATCAAGCATATCAAGCTTCCATCTAAGCATACCTTTGTGTAGAGACAATGATCCTCATTGCTTCAAGAATAGCCTTGAGACTTCATAAAAACATCAAACTTTTGGTACCATTATGTAGGGGAATGTTTAAGTCCATACAAGCTCTTCTTGAGCTTACAAACTAGACTTTCCTTGCCAGGAACTACATAACACTCTGGTTGTTCCATATAGATCTCATCTATAAGATCTCCATGCAATAAAGCAGTTTTCACATCCATTTGGACTAGCTCTAAGTCCTCCATTGCAACAAATCCAAGAAACATGCGCAGGGTAGTCATCTTGAGCTTTGGATAGAAGATTTCCTTGAAATCAACACCATGTTTTTGCTTAAAACCCTTTGCAATGAGTCATGCTTTTTACTTTGGAGAAGCACTATTTGATGTGAATTTCAACTTATATACCCATTTACATGGTAAAGCTTTCTTGCCCTTTGGCAAAGGTACTAAATCCCAAGTACCATTCTTGTGAACAAAATCCAACTCACTTTTCATGGCACGCTCCCACTTGACATGATCCTCTGTCTGCATAGCCTCTTTGTAGCAAGAAGTCTCACCAGCATCTATTAAAATAACAAAATCTAAACCCCGAACATATCTATCAGGTGGATCTGAGACACGTGTAGAACGTCTCAATGGTTGCTGAACAGGAACATGTGCAGATTGATTTGAATGGACATTCTCTTGAACATCCCTATGTGCAACATTTTTATGCATGCTAACCGGAGGACTAGTATCCTCAAACACCTTTCTTCTCACTTCAACCTCCTTAATGGGCTACTTATGCATCTTAGACTCATTGAAAATGACATCACTACTTCTGATCACTGGCCGTGTTTCAAGATCCCATAAGCGATATCCAAATTGTCCTTCTCGACCATATCTAAGAAAAATGCATTTCTTTGACTTATGGTCCAACTTTTGTCTAAGATTCTTGGGTATATGAACATATGCTTCACAGCCAAAAACTCAAAGATGATCATAATATGGTGGCTTCCCTGTCCACAACTCTTGTGCCACTTTGAGACCTTTGACAATACTAGGTGAAAGGTTAATCACATGAATTGCAGTCAATACTGCTTCTACCCAAAAGCCTTGTGAGAGAGTTGCATGGTGCAACATAGAGACTACTCTATCTTGAATAGTTCTATTCATCCTCTCAGCTACACCATTCTATACTAGGGTATAAGGAGCTGTAAACTCTCTACGAATCCCTCTAGATTGACAGAAAAGGCTGAATTCAGGTGAGGGATACTCACCCCCATTATCTGAACATAAAGCCTTAAGCTTAGTTCCTTTTTCAGTCTCAACTGAAGCAAGCCATTTTCTGAAAGTAGGGAATACCTCATCCTTCGATTTGATAGGATATACCCAAACTTTTCTAGTAGCATCATCTATGAAAGTGATAAAGTAAAGAGAGCCACCTAAGGACTTAGTGGGCATAGGACCACACACATCTGTATGGATCAGATCTAAAGGCTGAATTGAAGAGTCAATATGCGTTCTATGCACATTTCTAGTTTGCTTTCCATATTGACAATGCTCACAAAATGAAAAATCGGAGAAAGATAACATAGGGTAGTAGCCAAAATGCGAAATATTTTCCATTCCACTACGAGATATATGGCCCAAACGACCATGCCAAATACAAGCCATAGGCTATTTAGTAACAGCTAACAAATGTTCTTTTTGTGATACAAATAAAGGATAAAGTGAGCCAACTTTGCTTCCTTTTGCAATAACCATATTGCCCTTTGCTATGCGAAAGGACTGAGCATAGAAGACCACCTTGTAACCAAGGTCATCAAGTTGACCAATTGACATTTGACTACGTGATAACTGAGGTACATGGCGTACATTATGCATAGTAAATTTTGAACCATCAATGAATTGCACAACCACGTCTAAAATCCACAATACATCACACTGGTAAGAGTCACTAAGTCTCACAATACCAAGAGACTTTGCTGCATAATTAGAGAACCATTCTCTGTGTGGTGTCACATGGAAAGAAGCACCAGAATCTAGCAGCCATGTGTGGGAAAGAGAATTAGCCATAAGCGCCTCGGTTGGCACAGTACTATTAAGTGTCAACACATCAGCATCATCAGAAATAGCATTAATTTCTTCAATCTTCACAGTCGAAGTAGGTGGTGCAGGTAATTGTTTAACATGCCCATCAACGTTCTGTCCTTTACCTTTAGCATTATTTAATGCATAACAGTCTTTCTTCATATGTCCTTTCTTATGACAATAACGGCATTCAATATCCCTCTTCCCTGATTTACTTCCACTCTTATTCCGTTGACCATTCTTTTCCTTGTTCTTGCTCCTGCCATGTTGCTGATTCTTTCCTTGGTAAGAATCATGAACATTATATGCATCTCCACTCTGAGTGCCAACCATAGATTTTCTACGAATCTCCTCACTCAAGAGTGCTCCACATATGTCATCATAGATGATTTTACCACCAGGTGCACTATTGCTAATAGCTGTGCAAAATGTATCCCATGATGATGGCAAGGTGCATAACAACAATACTGCTTTCATTTCATTATCCATGTCGATTTTCTGAGCCTATAACTGGGAGAATATAGCATCAAACTCATTTAGATGAGCAGCAACATTATCTGTGTCCTTCATGTGAAGGTCATATAATTTTCTCATCAGATACACTTTATTTGATGCCGTCTCTTTTTCATATGTATTGCATAACTTCTTCCAAAGCTCCTATGCACTTTCACAGTCTAATACTGTAAAGTAAACATTATCTGCCAAGTGCAAGTGAATGGTAGACCTGGCCGTTTCATCTAGCTCATCCCAATCATCTTCATCCATGTCAGCACGCTTCTTTGAAATCCCATTTACTAGCTTCCATTGCCTCCTTTGAATAAGCACATCTTTAATCTCATTCTTCCATAGAGCAAAGTTTGTGCCATCAATTTTTTGGATCTCAAAATGTTCTTTGCCCTACAAGTTATAGCTTCTCCTCGGAACACTGGCACTAGACCCTGATCCACCAGATGTGCTTGAGACCTCTGATGCCATGATGGTAGAGAACTGAATAGAATGGAAATGGAGCTAGAAGAGTCCAAACACCAACGAATAAGTGTATCAAAGAGTAAATCGACCATTGTATAGTTGACTAAACCAAAAATCTAGAAAAAATTTGCTAGAGTATCCTCTGCAAAATGAGCATATGACCAGTGTCAAAATATCATAAAACTACAAGTACTGACATGTTTACCTACATAGTGAATCACTTACTCCACTGCATATAATCAGTTACCCAGTAGAAGCCAACTAGGCTTATCGAGCACCTATGAACAACTATCATACATCTCCTATGGCGAGGTTGGGTAAGTCTTCCACCTGCATCACCAAAGAGACCCCAACATTTGGGTCTCTCCCACTTAAGAAAACCTCACCACGACCCTCTTTTTCAAATGTAAAAGGCTTTATGCAAGAAATGTAACCGCTATATCATTGACCACATGGGCGTACATAAGCGGTATCCACAGAAGTATACATGGTGTGTATATGATGAATATGTGCAAAAAAATGACACTAAAAAGCTGAATGCATAGCCTAAAAACTAGCCAACAACACCTGCAAGTTTCTGTCAAATATGATGTTTTAGGTTCAAAAACCTGCATAAATTTGCAGCAGTTGCTCCCATCAAAACTAAAAACCTTTCCAGAAACCTATAGTTTTACAAGTGTGGCTGAAAACACAGCCCCAAAGGTTGATATTTATTATCGGAGAAGTACAAAAAACACTCTTCTTGATGTTCTTGGACCTGTGTGAAGAGAACTGTATGCAACAATACTCCAAAATGGCTCCAAAAGACACCAAAAAATGCTTCAAAAATAGGCTTTGAAACCAAAGAATGAAGCTTTGAGGGACCAAAACATGTTCAAGGTAATGTTAGCCTTAGTCTTTCCCCTTCTTCAGACACCCCAAGAGTGTAGTTTAGTGGCAAGAGATTGCCACGGTTAAGCAAGCTGCGAGCTCTGAGGGGAACAGTACTGGGATGGGTGACCTCCCGGGAAGTACCGGGAACCTCTATCTTTCTTGATCATTGAGGTCCTCCATCGCACATAGCCAACGACACCAATGATGACTTCGGTGACTCAGATGACAAGGTATGCCAAGGTCTATGCTTTGGTCGCCGCCTTAGTCATAAGCCTTGGAGATCCAATAGTGAAGGGAAGAGATAGCCTTAAGTCTTTTCATAAGGACTTCTCCTCCAATTTTGACCTCTTGGAGGCAGATGAAATGGGTTGAGCTTATCTTCCTTCAACTAATGAATTATGGTCATTGCCCTGGTGGGGTATGAAAACCCATGATTGTTTGAATGAGAGAGCTAACCTTATTGAACTGAGGGGGGTTTTGGGGATGAGGTTTTATATTTGTTCTCCTTGGAGTAGCATTTAGTGATTTAGTTTTATGAGTGGCATCCAACTTGTGAAAGCTTGCCCTTAAGGGTGCTCTACCACGGAAGGGGAAGAGCAATGCCTGCCTTCTCTTTCTGTTGCAGCCCCTTTGGCATAGATGTCGGGAACTTGGGAATCGATAATGGAACTTTCACTTTTTGTGTTTTCTTCTTTACTGATAGGATATTCATATGATGAATTTTCCCCTTTAGAAGGTTCAATGTCTTTTGTGATATTGAAGCCTCCCAAGAAGTCATACATATTGACATCATTGTCAAGAATAGAGGACTCTTGAAGGTGAGACAATTTCCCCTTTTTGAAATTCCTCAGGCTTCTTTTTTTCATCCTTTGACTTTCCTAAATTCTTATTCCTTCTCCACTTCCTTCCCTTCTATGAACTCTTCTAAACCCTGAGACGGATTTGTCATATTGGCTTTGTTATTTCAAAAATATTACAAAAATTGATAAATGGAAATTTATACTTTCTTCCACCCAAAAAAGTAGAAGTTAAAAATTATGAGTAGTGCATTGATGGTTGTTGATGAAGTAAAGACATATGAAGAAAAACCATGAAGGTGATTGAAGAAAAGAGATGAAGAAATTATTTGTGATCTCAAAATTGCTTCCAATCATATTCACATCGAACAAAATGAGGCTGACTTATGCATGAGTGAAATTAGTTGTATTTCTTAGATTTTGTGTAAGTGCATTGCATGCAAATATTTATATGAGATGATGATTGACTTTGAAAGAGTAGATGAGGATGATTGTTTCTTGAAAGCCTAAACAAATTTATAATTGTATTTTGAGCTTACTTCCAAGTATTTATTGAACAAAAAGGTTGATAGTTAAACTTAATTTGAAATTTTCATATGCCAGGCAAAACAAATTTCATTTGCATACATTGATCATAATTTAACAAAATTTTTGATTTCAAATTTTGACCGCAAAGAAGTTTTGATATTGCTTATGCTTCATGATATCAAGATTGGCCCATCAATGATGAGGTGCAGGTTTAATAGGGGATGAATGTCAAAGAGCTTTCCTCTCGTTGCTTTGATGACACAAGATGAAAATCTATTACTAAAGACTTACAAACTCTACTTCTTTTGAGATGTTCAATCCCATTTTATTGTCTGAAATAATAAGAAATTATTCCTGTTTTATTGTCTCTATCCTTCGAAGTAGTTCTTGGGATGACCATTTCATGTTTTAACATGGAAAGGGAAGTTGGTATACGATAAAGGTATCACATTTTTGAGGGTATCAATTTGATTCCCATCATGTGCAATAGACAATTGAAAACTTTTTTAAACTGATCTTTTAAAAGCTCCTCTAGATTTTTCAACAACAATAAAAGTCGATGCTAAATTAAAATCTCTTGCAATGCTCACAAACCAAAGTTTGATAAACTTAATGATGCCATGCGTTTCTCTTGGATGAACCCAATGATGATACATTTATTGCAAGGTCCAAATTCAACATTATAAAAGGGAGGCTTCAGCTGACTAAAAATTCTCCCATTTGTGTTGTTTCTTTGCTACAATTGGACTATCTGAATTTGTGTTCTGACATTGCTTGCTGCATCACTCTGAACTCTTTTGTGATTCAGCCGATGCCTTCTAACAATTTACTCTCTACCACTTTTGACTTTCAACACAATTTCAATGATGACATAAGGTCTGACATTAGTTTTGTTTCAACATCAACAACATTGAAGAATTCATTTGCTACTCCATCTAAGTACACTCATTCACTACTGCTTGTTTTGGAGTTGTTCAACCCATAATTACGACTCTGTTCTATTGTGTTCATATTTCTCCACAAGCTTCTGACATTGTATCCAGCAAAATCTTCTTCCATTTTCCTCAAACTATTCTCACCAAGATGCATGAATTTTGAGCCACTCTTATGACCTCTACTTTGACCAATGGTCTAATTTTCTAATGCCTTTGTTTCTTGAATCCCACCATTGTTTTGATGGTGCTTCAACTCATAAGATCTTTTCACAACTTCTTTTATCATCTCCATTCATTCATCCTATTGTTTGTTACACAGAGATTGATTCTTATGTTTTGATTCTACTCCAATGATGACACATGAACCTTATCGAACAAGCTCCACCATACCTGTAACTCTTATTACACTTTTCTTCTTTAAAACTATGAACAATGATGATGAATGTCCAATAGTGTAAGGAACTATTTGATTTGGTCAGTTTGTTCTAATTGCAGTCAAATGACTCAAGACTTTTGGGCCAATAAACATATGTACTGATGAATTGATTAGAGATGAGAGATGAAAGATTGAGACAAAATTGATTACATAGAGGAGGACCATTTTGATGATGTTAGAGTGAGAGCACTGGCACACATTGATGCACATATTTTGATCCATCTATGAGGTGCAAATTTTTATAAGTTTTTCCAATTTAGTGCTTTAAATTCATCTTCCACACAAGTGCACATAACTTTTCTAGAAAACTCCATTCTTCATATCTTAATCTGCTAATAAAGTTTTTTTGGAATTTTGTCTAAAGTTTTGCTCATACAAATTTGAATCACCATAGAGGTGGGTTTCAATTTCATATTATGTAATTTGTGGGAGTTTCTTTTGAACTTCAATTTGATTAGGATTGTATTTATACTTGGTCTTGAAGGCATAAGCATATATAGTGGAATGAATGATATGGATGTCCTTCTAACAATAGGTCATGAGTTCAAAACTTGTGATTTGCAATGTGAATTTCGACCTCTTTTTTTGTTATAAACTACAACTTTTTCAATGCTTGATTCATAGATCTGATTGATATTTTTGTAAAAAGGTATGAAGCTCTACTCTTTGGCAACCTAGAACTTAAGAGTTCCTTGCTCCTTAGGTGATCATTCCAATCCACACATGTACACAAGATATATTCTACAAGAAATTTCTGGTTAAAAATATATAGCTATTCGATGTTTGTTGGGTACACATTTTTCTCTCTGTATAACTTAATGCACCAATCATCTTGCTAATAATTTTTAATAAATTGGATAGCTTAGCTGGTGTAAAATCATTTGCTCTAACTATAATTTGAAAAAGAAAAATGACCTTCAAGTCTTTGATCTTTGTTAGAAAATTGTCCATAGAATCACCTTCATTCATGTGCTCACTCTTTAAATGTTTTTGGAGGTAAGAAACATGAGCCTCATTCCTAGATTGGTAACCTAAGACAATAGTTACGCAATATAAAACAAGACCAGTAGCAGAGAAGATAACAGATACAGGAGAATCTCAACAATTTTCTACTAACAACAAGTACAAAGATGATGGCATTGTCCACCCGTCCCAAGCTAATCCGAGTTTGATTGATAAGTTCCTGATGATCTCCTGTAATGATCAAATCATCTACACATACAATGACAACAACTAGCTTGCTATCCCTTTTCGTTACATACAAGTTAACATCAAAAGTACTTCTTTCAAAACCCATATTTTTGAAAAAATTATCTATCCGTTGGTACCAAGCCCGTGCAACTTGCTTAAGTCCATACAAAGCTTTCTTCAACCTGCAAACTTTATTTTCTGAATTGGGCACCTCAAAACCTGGTGGTTGAGATACATATACCTCCTCCTTGAGGTGAACATTCAAAAATGCAGATTTGACATCCATCTGGAAAATAGGCTAGGCCTTTTGTGCATCTACTACAAGTACCGTTCGAATAGTTGTCATGCGTGCTATTGGTGCAAAAGTTTCTTGAACATCAAATCCTTTGATCTGTGAAAAACCCTATGCAACTAATCTTGCCTTATACTTTTCTAATGTTCCATCTGCTTTATACTTAGCTTTCCAAATCCATTTAGTACCTATTACCTTCTTCTTCGACGGCAAGTCAACTAGATCCCATGTATCATTTTTGAGTATACTATCATACTCAGACTGCATTGCTGCTCTCCAACCTGGATCATCAAGGGCTTCTTCAATGGTGGTAGGTTCCTTTATTGAGCCCATGATATATGTAATTAGAGCCATGTTAACAATGTGTTATGAGGCTCTTCTTTGATCCTCTATTCTCTTTGATCTTTGTAATCCATCTGAGGATGATTTTGGTACATCTACATGTGGATTGTGATCATCAAAGAGCTTGCTAGTGGCTTATGCTATGTAGCTACAACTAGTTGGCTTTTTATTGAGGAAATTTCTCCATCACATGTTTCCTCCTCCGCAACTTTAACCTGTCTTTTGATAGGCACAAGGTGAGATATTTATCCGTTTGATGAGATAGTAGATTTACCTTTATCTTGCACTTAGTGTGGTCGTTCATCAAACACCACATCTCGGTTGACAAAAGTCTTCCTTGCCTCAGGATCCCACAACCTGTATGCTTTAGACTCTTCACTATATCCTAGGAAGACACACTTTTTGCTTTTTGAATCCAACTTTGATCTTGTTGAATTAGGAATATGTGCATAACAGAAACAACAAAAAATATTGAAATGCAAAACTGAAGGCTTTTTACCAGAATATGCTTCTTGAGGAGTCATCCCCTTTAGTGCTTTTGTGTAGCTTCGATTGAGAATGTAGACTGCTATATTGACTGCTTCTGCCCAGAATGAATTAGGCATGTCTTGAGCCTTTAAGATACAACGAGAAATTTCAACAACTGTCCTCTTCTTACGCTCAACAATGCCATTTTGTTGAGGTATAAGAGCTGTGGTAAGTTGCCTTTTTCACACCATGCTCCTTACAATAATTATTGAATTCTGTTGACAAGAATCCACCTCCTCTATCTGTTCTGAATTTCTTAAGTTTCCTTCCTGATTCATTTTCCACATAATTATGCCACATTTTAAATTTTTCAAAAGCATCAGCCTTCTCTCGAATGAAATAAACCCATGTCTTTCTACTATAATCGTTGACTAACAACAAAAGTAGAAAGATCCTCCTAAAGTAGGTGTAGACATTTTACTGCAGAGATCAGCATGTACCAACTCTAGAGGAGCTTGAGATCCATTGCTGGTCTCTCTTGGAAATTCCTTTCTTTGAGAATCTCAACAATTTTCTTCTAACAGCAAGAACAAAGATGATGGTGTTGTGCACCCATGCGCTCTCAAGGTAGAGCTTAAATGGTGATCTAGACAACTCTAGACAGCGAGATACAAGGTAGAGGTATGCTGGCTCAATTCGATGTCTCGGGTAGTGCAGAAGTCATGTATATATAGGATCATGGGTGGCCTTCCGTTGATGGCTATACATGGGCAGTAGAGCGTAGGTGGCCACCACTCACATAATTTCCATACACGGTTTGGGTCAGTTGAACCAACCTAACAAATATAAATGATTTCTGACTCTGACAGGGAATATTCCATGGAATATTCACTTTACCATCGTGCTGGGGGCGCTCTCCCTGGACCCCCACTAAGGGGCCCAGTGGCCCCTTGGGAGCCCCTAGCTTGGGGGCCTGCTGGCCCCCTTGGACCCCCTAGTTGGGGCTGCTCACCACTGCCTCAGACCCTAGAATTGGGGACCTTGGTAACTCCATTTCCTTACAATACCTTACATGGTCCAATATGACCATCCAACATGCAAGTTGGGATTCCCATCAATTGGGTAATGCACACTTGGCGTCTCCTCATAATGGGGTCCTTACAAAATGTGCATACAATCATGAGGGGTAGACATTGATCATATACTAACACCCCCCCTCAATGTTTACCAATGATAAATCAAGTTGGTCTTGGTCCTATGCCCATCTGTTAAAGATGCTTGTTGAGCTTCTCTCTTCCAAGTGCTTTAGTGAATATCTCAGCACAATTTTCCTTTGTTGGGAAATATTCTTGCTCCACAAGTTCATCTTCAATTAGCTAATGTAATGGTACTGTACTTCTATGTGCTTGGTGCGAGCATGAAATACTGGGTTCTTTGCAATAGCCATACAACTTTGATTATAACACTTGAGTATAGTCGCCATATTTGATGGAAAGTGATCTGCAAGAATTATCCTTAACCAAACTGCCTCACAAGAAGCAAAACAAGCTGCTTTGTACTCTGCTTCAGTGGAGGAGAGTGCGAGAGTTGGTTGCTTCCTACTTACCCAAGAAAAAATTCTTGAACCAAGTGAGAAACAATATCCAAAAACTGATTTTCTAGAATCAAAATCTCCAGCCCAATCTGAATCACAATATCCTTGAACTGTATCACCTGTGGTATAGAAAATACCAAAATCCAAGGTTCCTGCAATGTACCTTAGAATTCGCATTGCAGAATTCTAGTGACTCTCCTTAGGTTTATTGGAAAACCTGCTTAACACTCCAACAACATAGCAAATGTCTGGTCTAGTGTTGCACAAAAAAATAAGACTTCCAACGAGCTTCCTATACTTCTTAGCATCTACATCAGGCATGTTATCATCCATAGATAGCTTATGATTTATCTCCATAGGTGTGCTAGTTGGTTTGCAGTCCATCATTCCAAATGCATTGAGAATTTCTTTGGCATATTTTTGTTGTGAGATGAAAATGCCATCCTTCCTTTGCCATACTTCAATTCCCAGTAAAAAATGGAGTAGACCTAAGTCTGTCATTTCAAACTCAGTTCCCAAGCTTATCCGAGTTTGATTGATGAGTTCCTGATGATCTCCGATAATGATCAAATCATCTACATATACAATGACAACAACTAGGTTGCTATCCCTTTTCGTTACATACAAGTTTGCATCAGAAGTACTTCTTCCAAAACCCATATTTTTGAAAAAATTATCTATCCGTTGGTACCAAGCTCGTGGAGCTTGCTTAAGTCCATACAAAGCTTTCTTGAACCTGCAAACTTTATTTTCTGAATTGGGCAGCACAAAACCTGGTGGTTGAGATAAATATACCTCCTCCTTGAGGTTACCATTCAAAAATGCAGATTTGACATCCATCTAGAAAATAGGCCAGGCATTTTGTGCAGCAACTGCAAGTACCATCCGAATAGTTGTCATGCCTGTTGTTGGTGCAAAAGTTTCTTGAACATCAAATCCTTCGATCTATGAAAGACCCTGTGCAACTAATCTTGCCTTATACTTTTCTAATGTTTAATCTCCTTTATACTTAGCTTTCCAAATCCATTTAGTACCTATTACCTTCTTCTTTGGCGGCAAGTCGACTAGATCCCATGTATCATTTTTGAGTATACTATCATACTCAGACTGCATTGTCGCTCTCCAACCTCGATCATCAAGGCATTCTTCAATGGTGGTAGGTTCCTTTATCGAGCCCATGATATCTGCCATTAGAGCCATGTTAACAATGTGTTCGGAGGCTCTTATTTGCTCCTCTATTCTCTTTGATCTTAGTAATGTTGATATATTTAGGTTGTGATGTGTGTGAACACTCTAGGACCACCGAGGCACTTTTTTCCCTCTTTAGGAGGTTTTTTTCCCCGGCTTGTATATACGCCTATTGCCCTAATGGGCTACTTATCTTTGTACATTCTCTAGTAATACATTCAGTATTGTGTGTTGTGCTCCATGCTTCTTCTTCTTCCTTGTGCTGTTCGCGTGCTTCCGCAGACGTCTAACTCCAACAATTGGTATCAGAGAAGGTCATCGCTTCATCTAGGGTGTCGTCAACACTCCTCCGTTTGTAGTCTCAGATTCGCACGAAATTTGGTGAGCATACTCAGAGTGTTTTAGAGATCAAAACGGCTTCGCTTTGTGGTACCAAAATCACGATCTGAGCTCGTTTCGGCCTCCGAACGCACTATCGCAGTGCTTATGTAGGCTATTTTGTCTTTTTGTGCCAAAGGTATACCAGTTTCTGTTCGCCAGTATAAACGTCTCGAAGTCTGCTACAGGTCTAGCAGAATTCATTGGAGCAGTTCTGTTCAACTTTTTGAAATACAGTCAATTTTCTGCATCAAGGTATTTTTGTCACCGGCCATGGTTGAAAGCAATGATGTATTCCGTATGTTGGCTGTTGAGGATAAGTTGGATGGTACCAACTACCCATTATGGGCTTATATGATGCGACATGTATTGGTTGCAAAAGGATTGTGGAACATTGTGCAGGGTGTTGAAAGATGTCCTGTTACACGTCTGACTACAGGTACTGCAAATACAGGTGCTGGAGCTGATGAAGATGGTGTCAAAGATGATATTCCACAGATTCCTGTTCGTGCTGCTATTTATATTGCACCTACTGTAGAGCCGATTCGCTGGGATGGCAGAGATGCCCAGTCACATGCATTGATAGCTTTCTCTGTGAAACATGCCATTATTCCTCACATTCGCTCTTGCAGAACAGCTAAGGATGCTTGGGATACACTTACCACATTGTACCAAGCTAGGAATGAGGCTTGTGTTGCTTACCTCCGAAAACGGTTGGAGAGTGAGCACATGAATGAAGGTGATTCTATGGACAGTTTCCTAACCAAGATGAAAGACTTGAAGGAACAATTGATTTTTGCTGATGAGGTTATACCAGATAGCTCACTTGTGCAGACCGTTCTGAATGGTCTTCCTGATTCATATCAGAGTTTTGCTTCTACTCTTCGGTTGATGATGAAAGGCAATCCAAATGCCTTGTCATTTGAGGAGTTAGTCTCTGTTCTGTTGGAGGAAGATCAGTCCAAGCAGAACAGGTCCATTATGCGTGTTGCAGATCAAGCTTTCTTGATTAGTCAAAAGGGCAAAGGAAAATGGAGCTCTTCTACTAGTAAGCAGAAATCTACAAATGCTGCACATTCAAAGAACCAAGACAAAGATGAGAAAAAATCAGAAAGGCAGAAATTGTTCTGTAAGTACTGTAAAGGGAATGATCATATCATAAAGAACTGTCCAAAACTGGCTGCAAAAGAGGCAAAGAAGAAAGAGGCTGGAATGGTTGTTACAGAAGCCTCTACACCAACAACAGAGTCTGCTAATCTTGTGCAGGAAGAAGAATGGGCGTTTACTACTGTTTGCAGTTTTGAGCCATCTTCTCATGAGCAGTGCATGTCTGCAGTAGACTCATATGTTTGGTACTTTGACAGTGGGGCGACCAAATATATTACCTCGCAGCGCAGTTTCTTCTCTTCTCTTATCCTGTTAAGGGAGTTGGTAAGATCATTTTGACTACTGTTGATGGTAGTTCTTTCACTTTGTCAGATGCTTTATTTGCGCTAGGGATAAAAAAGAACCTGTTATCAGTTTCTGCATTAGCCAAGATTGGCTTGGTTGTGAAATTTGTTGATGAGAGGTGTACAGTTCATGATCTGTCAAATGGCGATGTGATTATTGCTTCTGGCATTTTATGTCGTGGGCTATATAAGCTCATAGACTATGAAAGATCTGTTAATGATTCGGCATGTGCAGTTCATGATTCTCAAGCTATGTCAGATGCAAAGCTTTGGCATGCACGCTTTGGTCATCTGAATTTTGCTAGTTTGCTACGCCTGCAGAAATCTGATATGGTGTCTTCTTTGCGCAAACTTGAGGCACCTGGAAAACATGTTTGTGAAGGCTGTATTTTGGAAAAAATGCAGGGTTCCTCCTTTCCAAAAGATGGTTCAATTCGGGCTACACAGAAATTGCAGCTTGTACATAGTGATGTCTGTGGTCCTATGCAGACACCCTCTTTTGGAAATTACCTTTACTTCGTGACTTTCATTGATGATTTTTCCAGGCATGCATGGGTATATCCACTCAACGCGAAGTCCGAAGTGTTCATGTGCTTTAAATAGTTTTTGGTTTTTGCTGAAAATCTGTTAGCATGTAAAATGGGCACCCTCCGTTCTGATCAAGGGGGGGAATATATGTCTTCTGATTTTAATACATTTCTGGCTGAACGTGGGATAAAACACCAGTGTACAGTGCCGTATACACCTCAACAGAATGGAGTTGCTGAATGAAAGAACAGGTCACTCATGGAGATGGCGAGGTGCATGGTCAAGAGTCAGGCTTTACCACATAGTTTCTGGCTTGAGGCTGTCATGTGTGCAACATATGTACTGAACAGGTATCCCACTAAAGCGATGCACTCTATCACTCCATATGAGGCTTGGCATGACCGCAAGCCATCTGTTGCTCATCTGCATGTTTTTGGTTGTTTGGCATATGCACTAGTGCCTGAACAACATCGTAGAGAATTGGATGATAAGGCAGTAAAATGTATTTTTGTTGGGTACAGTTTTGAAAGTAAAGGCTATCGTTTGTATCATCCACATACTAAATGCATTCTAGTTAGCGGTGATGTCGTCTTTGTGGAAGATGCTATTCAGCCATTGCTTTCATGTACTACGGAGACATCCATTAGCGCAATCCTCGTCCACGGCATAATGATACGAATCTCCTCACGTGGTCATCCGCATCCTCATAAGCCAATCCCTTAAATGTAGGGAACTTGATGTTCAACCTAGAGAGTAAATGAGAAAGTTCCTCCATTGGCACTGGTGCTTCTTCTGAAGTATCAGAGGAAAAATCTAACGTCCTCCTCAGCTTCTCTTTTGAAAGCGGGGTTGAAGCCAAATCGATGGAAAAATTTAAGGATAGAGGGGTACTAGCCGAAGGTAGAGCTGACTTCTTGAGGCTCTTTTGCACACGAAGGGGCTCTCTGTCTACTCGAGTGTGGGTCATGTACCCACTCACAGAATGCAAAAAATCGAGAAATTAATGCAACAACAACTATATAGTGCACACTAAATACCTCACACAAAAATGCAAGGGTCCCACCGGGCGTGCCAAACTGTAGAGGAGGTACTGGGGTAGCCACTTTCAACAATATCAAATTGTATACATTTCCAGTACTCCGTCTACTCAAGGGGGGTTCTCCTTAGGGAAGTATACCCTGTGACATTCTTGTGTGCAGGTACCTTCACTGATAACAGAGAAACCAATAGAAGTGAAAATGTACAGTTATAGAGAAAGGATCAATGACAAGTGCTCTTGAGAGAGGAAATCACTTCGTAACTTTGAAAATGATTACAGAGAGCTAAAATACTACAAAAGGATGTAACAGTGGGCTAGCATGCCATTCCAAAACTAACTAGCAACAATATAAGAGTGAGACCAACAAAGTGAATACAATAAAGAAGATGACTTGATCCTGAAGAAATTCACCGATGCATGCCAATGACTAGATCCAAGCCACTCAATCACCCTGTAATGCTAATCACCAACTCCACTGGAGGCCCATGCTCTGTATAATCATCACAGAGTGACCTTCCACAGTGTGCCTGTAGCAACAGAGTGCAGAGAGTAGACCAAAAAATAGCCTCAACTAGCATCAACAAATGATGGTAGTGATGATACGCAATAGCCCATACGATTCAGATTACATCCGATTCAGCCCCCAAGTGAGTGCCAAACCTCTGTTTATATAGACTCCAGATTGGCCAAGGGTGGCCTTGCCAAACTCCAGCCTTAAGTGCCGCACGCGCCAAAGTGGTGGTCCAGAGGTGGAGGATGGTAGCCAACTTCAATAAGGCCCCCAATTTTAGCTTCTGACACCGCCAAAGCCAAGTGGCAATATTCCTCCGCCCGTCATTTGCCGCCCAAGTAGCTCATGGTGGAGCCCATACTAAGCCGGTAGTCGCCCTCCAAGGATGTCATCACATAGTCGCCCAGTGATATGGAGTTAGCCAAGAGTGGTTGGTGGCCTCGCCCCATATTATACCGAAAGTGGTTGGTCGTCGCCTCCTTGACTTGCTAGAGTTGGTGGTCGCCTAGATTTGAGAAGTCCAAAATTTGTGGTCGCCCATGTGCATGCAAAGGCGAGTGATCGCCTTTGGAGAGGGTTGGGAGAAAAGAGGTGGTCGCCCCAATTTCCATGAGAACTCATGGTGGTCGCCTTACCTTGTAGTAAGTGCCCCTGGATGGTCGCCCAATTTGCCATTAGGAGGAGAGGGTCGCCCAAGGCGGGGGGTCGCCCAAGGTGGGGGTCGCCCAAGGTGGGGGTCGCCCAAGGTGGGGGTCGCCAAAGGAAGAAGGGTCGCCCAATTAGCACAAAAGGACTAGAGGGTCGCCCAAGGCCACTAGGAGGAGAGGGTCGCCCTGGGCTAGGGGTGACTAGGAGGAGGCTCGCCCAAGTTTAGAGGTAAGTCGCCCAAGAGGTGGGTCGCCCAAGAGGTGGGTCGCCCAGGGTGAGGGTCGCCCAGGAGGTGGGTCGCCCAGGAGGTGGGTCGCCTAGGTAGAGGAAGATGCCCAAGTAGAGGGTCGCCCAAGTTCTTTGGTGTCTAGGAGGAGGCTCGCCCTTTTGCATATATGTAGCCTAAGAAGGCGTCACCCATTGCATATGAAGTCCAAGAAGGTGCCGTCCACTTCCTCCCAAAGACTTTGCTTCAAATTGCTCATGCTTTGACACTTCCCCGAAGCTTCTCCCCAAATAAAGTCAATCAAATGCTAGCAAGCTCACCTGCTCTACATATATTTTGTGAATCGCAATACCTTGTCGCAGAACCATAGTTCATCATAGACTTCATTGCAAAACAAGTTTGAACAGGTGAAAATCGCCCTGCCTATCCATGCATAGCTACGAGCTTTATGCAAATCCCTTGCGAAAACCACAAACAAAATTTCTTCAATCTTTTAGCAAAACGCATGTGCGGCAACACAATAAGACCCCCCTTTTTCATAGAATCTTCTGAACAGAGGATCGCTGCACCCTTGCAAGATCCTTACATTGAGAAGTTGAAACCATATTAATTCATAACTTCCAATATCTCCATCGGCAAATAGTTCGTTGCACGTCTATTCTATGGGAGAAGAGAGTTTATATCCTTTGACAAGGACCTGTAACGATAGTGGAGCATAGAGGATGCAATGCCTTCCACACATAAACACGAAGATGATGTGGCCACTTGCTAATACAGAATGTCAGAGTTTTAAATCACAAATTTTTTTGGGCCATTAGTAAAGCAATCGCCTGCGAATAGTTGGAAATAAAACATTTTGCTTTACGCCTTTGTGTGCAGAAGTGCCAGTACTATATGGTATGAATCATTAAGCAGAGAAAGAGACAAATGACAGAGAGTACTTAAGCCAAAAAATAAAAATCTCCCAGAAGAGAGTACCGTGATTGCTGATTTACTTCAATATGCACAGAAATTCAGATCCTTGCTTACTTCCTTGTTGGTTCCCCCCTTCCCGGCTATAGCATATAATACTTCAGAAATCGTTAAAAGCTTTGCTTCAGTCCGATCTGATGTTGTTGCATGTGACAGGATCTTGAGGCCTGGGCGATGCTGCATCAATGAGGCATCAAGGGAATGACAGTCAAGGCTTCAAGATAGCGCTCTTGTGTCTGTCATAGCTATGACGGTCCAAGAACTCCAGCATACAAATTCCGTTAGGATAGGGGCAAGACTGATAAACAAATTCTAGCAGTTTCCATGTCCCTCTATGAATTGAGTCGGCCATAACTCCCCATAAGGACATTCGAGTTCTTTCAGCCTTCGAACCCTAAAACTTGGCCACAGTCAACAATAAAATTCTCCCCTCCTCTTCGACTTCCCTCAGCTCACTGAAAGGAACCTTCAGAAAGTCCCAAAGGGAAGTTGCCCTCTTCTTAATGCCGCCCAGAGCGTCGCTCCGAGTCTTCCCTCTTGTTCCTTGATCTCTCCACCAAAACAGCGAAGAAGGAGAAGAAGTGATACGAGCTCCCCTGCCCTAGATGAAAGGAGCCCCCCCCCCCCCCCCTTAAGGATGAACAACAACCAGCAGTAGCAGCCCTCAGATAAGAACGAACCCCCCCTTTTGTAGCAGCACCCAAAGAACAATCCAAAAAACAACGGACCCCCAATCAACTGTGGCCCCGATTCATGAAAAACTCTCCCTGAAGAAGAAGAAGAAGCCCCCAATGCGAATCCTCTTGCCTTCGCTACCTTACCACGTCCTCTTTCCATGCTCCCTCTTTGTCAGAATTCAATTCCCTTGCAACAACCGACCTCTCCCTTTCTGCATACGGAAAAATCCGACTCCTCCCTTGCTCGTGTTTCCATTAAGGAGAGCATAACTCTCCTGCCCTTACCTAACATAGGGTGGGCAAACTGCCGCCCAACCCCCTACCCATCTTCTTCATTTCGTCATACTGGGACTGGAACCGACTTAAGTGCAGCATGACCAAAGTTGTCCCACGTGCGATTCCCTTCATTAATGGGTTCCATAAAATTTTCTCAGGTGTAGCAGGACCATAAAAGATTTTGTATGCGCCTCCAAGGGTACCACACTTCCCATACATGCTCGGAATGATAAAACATAGCTATACATAATGTAATTGTCATAGACATGCTCTAGCCCTCAGACATCAACACACACCAGCAACTTTGAGAAACATTTGATTCCCTATGGGCAGTTCTAAATGAAAATTCAAACTCTGAGTTCACCTCGTGAAACTTCCATACACATTCACAAATAGCTCAGTGAAGCTGTCTCATACTTCATACTTCAGATCAGTAACTCGATCTCTTGTTTGACAATTTTTTCAACCTCATTCATCTTGGGTAATGTATCAGTACTGATGCATAAATATCAAGTGTGACTTCGACTTCTTCCAGAATATTCAGAAGTGACTCAACTTCCTGAGCAGTACGTCAATCCTCTGCCTCAGCTTTATGCAAGTTTTGAAGATCTTTTGTATACTTTTGCTTAGAATGTCCCTCTTGAATGGTATAAATTGGTAAGTGACTCATAAGGAATTGACACCTCTCCTAAACCGCATCAAACCTGATTGAGCTGACTTTCATTTTTCTACATAAGTGCTTGCTCAAAGTAGTGGAATGACTCCAAAATACTGTCTGCCAATCCGCACTATAGCTGCCTGGGAATCGCCATAAGCTTAGCAACATTCTGATGTTTCCCTTTCACATAACCCGCATTTTCCATCTTCATAGTACCTGTAGTCAAATACCTATTCCACACAATGGAGACATGTTAGCACCAAAAAATCAATCGCAAGCACAGTTAACATACTCCCCTCTTCTGCTCGCGAAGTCCTCCCTGACGAGCCAATGTGTGCCTGCACACAAGCCCAGGATTAGTTCTCTTCAAAAACATTTAACCGGATTACCATCTATGACACACTGTCACGTTTATATGCAGCACATTTCCATTCTCCTATTCACTCACTCACCTCTTCTACACTTTCCCTCTTCCAATCACATTCCATTATGCACACACATATCCATACCATGAATTACACATTCTCACACATACTCATCTCGTCATGCATTCCAAGAGCAACACATGCCAACCCCATTCGTTTCCATGTCCTCATGCAATCACCTTTTACTTCTTCTCTAACTCACATCTTCTCTTCATCATGCCACATGCAAGATCATGCAAACACACATATGAACCATGCCACATACCATGTTCTCACCCATATCCATATACTTACATTCCCTTCACCAACCTATTTTCAAACATGGAATCACAAGAACCATGCTTACATCCTTCTACCACTTCATTGACTTGACCATTTCATACCTTACTTACCATCCGTGGCACTCTTTTTCCTTTGGCCTTTCACTTGTGTTCCTGCACATATATAAACATACCGGACGGGATCCCTCGTTTCCATTGCACCTACTAACTCACACATCTCAACAAAAAAGGTAAGTACCAAAAAGATGTATCAGAACCAAAATCATCATATATAATCCGCATGCATATAGGCATCCTTCCTAACTGATCATACGCAAACAAGACGAAGTCCGACACGAAACCGAACTCGCGCAATCAAAAAGAGACCATCTCCAACAAATAGAACATGACCTAAGTAAAAGAATCAAGTGGTATACCTCATTGCGGTCTTCAGAAAGAACCTGTTGACAAGAATAGAAAAGCCAAATACAATGAGCAGGTAGCAAGCAAGTCAAATACACATGTGAATACCGGTCCTCATTGGCATCGACGTTAGGGAGATCGATCTATCAAAAATCACAAAAAGAATCACAAAAAAACATATACACACATGGCAGACCCATCCGGACGATCATCCTCCTCCTCCTTTCTATCTCTCCCCCTCAGGGACGAGAACACAAAATCTTTTCTTTTCTGTTTCTTGTTTATATTTATTTACACATTGGTTGGCCTATGTGGCAACCGGATGCGACTCGTGGTCCTAACCGCCCGGCTAGGTTCGTTCCACCCATCTACCGGCGCAGCATAGCGCACAACAACATAGATACACAATGTATGAACACACGTGGAAGGGCTTGCCCATAGCAAAGTCGAGTGCAGCTTGTGGTCTCATCCGCCCGGCCAAGATGGCTCCACTCACCTGTCGACCCACTATGTCACGAAGCACCAAAACACGCACACATACTCCAGCACCTATGGCAAAACTAGCGTCGGTTCGCAGTCGTGATCGCTCGGCTAGGTGGACTCTGCTCGCCTACTAGCCCGGCATAGCGTGCTGGCACACATATAGACATGATGTTTTTGCTTTTTCTTTTTGTTTTGTATTTTTCTCTCTTTTGTCCTTTTTCTTTCTTCTCTTTTCTTTTCCTTTTTTTGTTCCCCTCCAAGGAACCCTGAGAGTTAGGGAGAGGCAGAAAGGAGCGCTCCCCCACCTATCCCACATGGCAAGCATACCAAAAACACAACAAAATAGACTCTTGATAGATCGATCTCCTGTTGTCTTCGCTTCCTCAGACGCGACACTCAAATGGTATACCCGACTGCCTACAAGCTAACTAACTGCCACTTAGCTGTTCATCCCCTCGCGAGGCCTGTCTTCCAATGACTATGCTGTATGACCGACTCAAGACTCTCTTACCTAGCCACGTACACCTCCGTGAAATCAGTACTCTCTAAGAAGGTGAGTCCGGCTCCGCCTCAGGAGCCTTGTCATCGCTGCCTATGACCAATTGGTCCGCCCAAGCCCAAGTGATGTCGTTCTCTTCATTAGGGATTTCCCGTGAGGGTTCGAAATAGTAATATCATTCTCCAGCCCATCCCACATTCTGAAGAAGGTATCTCTCAAACCACGGGATGTGGAATATAATATCTAAACCTTGGTTTATAAAGCATACTAACCAATGAGCCTCCTCCACGTCATACTCAGTCTCGAAATCCTCGACCTCTATGCCCATGCGAGCAAATGTCTGATCCGAGAAGTATATTACCAAATCGTACAAATATATCTGAGTTATTTGATCCGCCATCCTGTTCATCCCCTCGCGAGGCCTCTCTTCCATTGACTATGCTGTAAGACCGACTCAAGACTGTCTTACCTAGTCACGTACACCTCCCAAAAATATGTACTCTCTAAGAAGGCAAATCCGGCTCCGCCTCAGGAGCCTTGTCATCGCTGCCTATGACAAATTGGTCAGCGCAAGCCCAAGTGATGCGGGATGTGGAATATAATATCTAAACCTTGGTTTATAAAGCATACTAACCAATGAGCCTCCTCCACGTCATACTCAGTCTTGAAGTCCTCGACCTCTATGCCCATGCGAGCAAATGTCTCATCCCAGAAGTATATTACCAAATCGTACAAATATATCTGAGTTATTTGATCCACCATCTGTTCGCCTGGCTTCGAACGGCTCCCTCCATAACACCTAAACATAACTAGATGCCCAACTTCCTGAGCTTGGGAGTAATATCAATAACAACCGAGATTACAGTTAATGCATACGTATATATACACCATATGTCTATGTGCATACGTGTTGGAACTGAAGGACTCACAAGGCAATGAAGCTTACGAAGGGAGTCAGAGAGAAGAGAAAGTACAAGCAGACAGAGCAGTCAACGACGATCTGGCAAGTAGGCCAATATTTTTTCAGGACACTAACGCATATAACAGAGATGGACATACAAGGAGAAGGAGCAAGTAGGGAGCTCCAGGAAATGTATGTCAAAATGTTATTAGAGACCCCTACAAAAATAGTGATTTTCATCACTAAAAACCATTGTAAATACCATTTCATATTTTTGTAGCTCCATTTTGTGCAAGCCAAGGAGTCCTTGAGCTTGAGGAGCTTTAGAAGTACCTACCTGTCAGTTTTCACATTTTTTAGACGGCTTGAACCTCCAAATAGGGTAGAGAACCTGATTTTTAACTAGGCCGGACACTAGGTCTGGACACGGCCAAAACCTAGTAAAAAACTATCAATAGAGCTAGAAAGCTCATTTTTGGGGTTAGCTTGTAATTGATTTGAACTTGTATGAGCTTTTTGAAAGTGATCTAAAGAACTCCATTGCTTCTCACTCTTTGTCCTACCGTGTGTGCGCGTGTGTGTGTATGTGTATGCATGTTAGTGTGCTTCTCACTCACGCACTTGGGCCTTCACTTGCTCGAGGTCTTCATACCATCCTCACGTCTTCCCGGATTGACATTAAAGGAGGTACTACTCATCACTGAGCTACACCAAATTTTGGCGCCGTTGCCGGGGATTGAGCTTTGAGGACGAGCGTGTGATGGTAAGACGTAGATTTGAGACATTGGCGTTGTAGGTAATTTCTTCACTCTTCTTATTTTTCTCTTTCTTACCTCACCATCATCGTCACCATCATCATCATTACCATCTCCCACCTCCATCTCCATCATCGCGACAATTTTCAGTTTTGATCTTATCACCTTCTTCATTCCAGTTTCCTCACCCCACTTGTGAGAGAGAGCGAGAGAGCAATATTGTGTGCATTGTTTTTGCATGTTTGTTGAGTTTTCTTGCAGGATCCAACTGTATCATCCCCTCCAGCACGCTATGCAGGTACGAAAAACTCAGAAACTATCTCTATGTCGCCGACCTCTGTCGATCGTGATCGACAGAAAATTCGACGAATTGGTAAAACTAAGTGCACCACTAGGACAAGCACAAAGAGCACATTCCAAATCACTAAACAAAATTGAGAAATTCTGTGTTTCTCTGTCAATCGCGACCGACACCATCGATTGCGATCGACAGCCACGATCGACAACATCTGTCAATCACGACCGACAGACCCTGTCAATCGCGACCGACAGACCCCTCGACCGACTGATTGCCACGTAGGACCCTGTCAATCGCGATTGAGACCGTCGATCGCGATCGACAGCCACGACTGACACCTCTGTTAGTCGCGATTGACACCGTCGATCGCGACCGACTGAATTTTGATGATTGACTGAATTTCTCGCGTTGCCACGTGTCCATCGCGACGGACACATCCCCGATTGACTGAAATCACGGCAAAAATCTCGAGAAAAGTGTCGATCGCGATTGACACCATCGATCGGATTGACAGGACTCACGACCGACTCTGTTGATCGCGATTGACACTGTCAATCGGGACTGACGTGTCGATTGCGACCGACAGGCCCCGACGGACACCTCTGTCAATGCGATTGACAGACCTGTCGATCGCGATTGATAGGCTTTTCGGCCAAAATTTTAGGGTTAATTTTTCCAAGTCCTTGGGGAATTTTGGGCATAATTAGAGAGTCATTAGTGATTTGTGAGGTCCGTACACATGTGTTTTTGAGAGAAACCCTGTGATCTGTCAGCCTGTTTGAACCCTGTTTTAGCACCAGAACCCTGAACTAACATAACTTTCTCATACGAAATCCGTTTGCTGTGATTCTTGTCTTGTTGGAAAGCTCGTATGGGCCTCCAAGGGTACCACACTTCCCATACATGCTCGGAATGATAAAACATAGCTATACATAATTTAATTGTCATAGACATGCTCTAGCCCTCAGACATCAACACACACTAGCAACTCTGAGAAACATTTGATTCCCTATGGGCAGTTCTAAATGAAAATTCAAACTCTGAGTTCACCTCGTGAAACTTCCATACACATTCACAAATAGCTCAGTGAAGCTCTCTCATACTTCATACTTCAGATAAGTAACTGGATCTCCTGTTTGACAATTTTTTCAACCTCATTCATCTTGGGGTAATGTATCAGTACTGATGCATAAATATCAAGTGTGACTTTGACTTCTTCCAGAAATTCAGAAGTGACTCAACTTCATGAGCACAACGTCAATCCTCTGCCTCAGCTTTATGCAAGTTCTGAAGATCTTCTGTATACTTTTGCTTAGAGTGTCCCTCTTGAATGGTATAAATTGGTAAGTGACTCATAAGGAATTAACATCTCTCCTAAACCGCATCAAACCTGATTGAACTGACTTGCATTTTTCTACATAAGTGCTTGCTCAAAGTAGTGGGATGACTCCAAAATACTGTATGCCAATCCACACTGTAGCTGCCTGGGAATCGCCATAAGCTTAGCAACATTCTGATGTTTCCCTTTCACATAACCCGCATTTTCCATCTTCATAGTACTTGTAGTCAAATACCTATTCCACACAATGGAGACATGTTAGCACCAAAAAATCAATCGAAAGCACAGTTAACATACTCCCCTCTTCTCCTTGAGCTTGAGGAGCTTTAGAAGTACCTACCTGTCAATTTTCACATTTTTTAGACTTCGTTTGAACCACCAAATAGGGTAGAGAACCTAATTTTTAACTAGGCCGGACACTAGGTCTGGACACGACCAAAACCTAGTCAAAAACTATAAATAGAGCTAGAGAGCTCATTTTTGGGGTTAGCTTGTAATTGATTTGAACTTGTATGAGCTTTTTGAAAGTGATCTAAAGAACTCCATTGCTTCTCACTCTTTGTCCTACCGTGTGTGCGCGTGTGTGTGTGCATGTTAGTGTGCTTCTCACTCACGCACTTGTGCCTTCACTTGCTCGAGAACTTCATACCATCCTCATGTCTTCCCGGATTGACATTAAAGGAGGTGCTACTCATCACTAAGCTACACCAAATTTTGGCGCCGTTGCCGGGGATTGAGCTTTGAGGACGAGCGTGTGATGGTAAGACGTAGATTTGAGACGTTGGCGTTGTAGGTAATTTCTTCACTCTTCTTATTTTTCTCTTTCTTACCTCACCATCATCGTCACCATCATCATCATTACCATCTCCCACCTCCATCTCCATCATCGCGAAAATTTTCAGTTTTGATCTTATCACCTTCTTCATTCCATTTCCTTCATTCCACTTGTGAGAGAGAGCGAGAGAGCAATATTGTGTGCATTGTTTTTGCATGTTTGTTGAGTTTTCTTGCAGGATCCAACTGTATCATCCCCTCCAACACGCTGCGCAGGTACGGAAAACTCAGAAACTATCTCTGTGTCGACAGTCACGATCGACAACATCTGTCAATCGCGACCGACAGACCTTGTCAATCGCGACCGACAGACCCCTCGACCGACTGATTGCCACGTAGGACCCTGTCACTCGCGATTGACACCGTCGATCGCGATCGACAACCACGACCGACACCTCTGTCAGTCGCGATTGACACCGTCGATCGCGACCCACTGAATTTTGTTGATTGACTGAATTTCTCGCATTGCCACGTGTCCATCGCGACGGACACATCCCCGATTGACTGAAATCACGACGAAAATCCCGGAAAAAGTGTCGATCACGATTGTCACCATCGATCCGGATTGACAGGACTCACAACCGACTCTGTCGATCGCGATTGACACTGTCAGTCGCGACTGACGTGTCGATCCCGACCGACAGGCCCTGACGGACACCTCTGTCAATCGCGATTGACAGGGTTTTCGGCCAAAATTTTAGGGTTAGTTTTTCCAAGTCCTTGGGGAATTTTGGGCATAATTAGAGAGTCATTAGTGATTTGTGAGGTCCCCACACATGTGATGTTGAGAGAAACCCTGTGATCTGTCAGCCTGTTTGAACCCTGTTTTAGCACCAGAACCCTGAACTGACATAACTTTTTCATACGAAATCCGTTTGCCGTGATTCTTGTCTTGTTGGAAAGCTCGTATGCGCCTCCAAGGGTACCACACTTCCCATACATGCTCCAAATGATAAAACATAGCTATACATAATTTAAGTGTCATAGACAAGCTCTAGCCCTGAAACATCAACACACACCAGCAACTCTGAGAAACATTTGATTCCCTATGGGCAGTTCTAAATGAAAATTCAAACTCTGAGTTCACCTCGTGAAACTTCCATACACATTCACAAATAGCTCAGTGAAGCTCTCTCATACTTCATACTTCAGATAAGTAACTGGATCTCCTGTTTGACAATTTTTTCAACCTCATTCATCTTGGGGTAATGTATCAGTACTGATGCATAGATATCAAGTGTGACTTCGACTTCTTCCAGAAATTCAGAAGTGACTCAACTTCATGAGCACAACCTCAATCCTCTGCCTCAGCTTTATGCAAGTTCTGAAGATCTTCTGTATACTTTTGCTTAGAATGTCCCTCTTGAATGGTATAAATTGGTAAGTGACTCATAAGGAATTGAAACCTCTCCTAAACCGCATCAAACCTGATTGAACTGGCTTGCATTTTTCTACATAAGTGCTTGCTCAAAGTAGTGGGATGACTCCAAAATACTGTCTGCCAATCCACACTGTAGCTGCCTGGGAATCACCATAAGCTTAGCAACATTCTGATGTTTCCCTTTCACATAACCCGCATTTTCCATCTTCATAGTACCTGTAGTCAAATACCTATTCCACACAATGGAGACATGTTAGCACCAAAAAATCAATCGCAAGCACAGTTAACATACTCCCCTCTTCTGCTCGCGAAGTCTCCCCGACGAGCCAATGTGTGCTTGCACTCAAGCCAAGGATTAGTTCTCTTCAAAAACATTTAACCGGATTACCATCTATGACACACTTTCACGTTTATATGAAGCACATTTCCATTCTCCTATTCACTCACTCACCTCTTCTACACTTTCCCTCTTCGAAGCACATTCCATTATGCGCACACATATCCATATCATGAATTACACATTCTCACACATACTCACTCATTTCGTCATGCATTTCAAGAACGACACATGCCAACCCGATTCGTTTCCATGTCCTCATGCAGTCACCTTTTACTTCTTCTCTATCTCACATCTTCTCTTCATCATGCCACATGCAAGGTCATGCAAACACACATATGAACCATGCCACATACCATGTTCTCACCCATATCCATATACTTACATTCCCTTCACCAACCTATTTTCAAACATGGAATCACAAGAACCATGCTTACATCCTTGCTACCACTTCATTGACTTGACCATTTCATACCTTACTTACCATCCGTGGCACTCTTTTTCCCGGATGGGATCCCTCTTTTCCATTGCACATGCTAACTCACACATCTCAACAAAAAAGGTAAGTACCAAAAAGATGTATTAGAACCAAAATCATCATATATAATCTGCATGCATATAGACATCCTTCCTAACTGACCATACGCAAACAAGACGAAGTCCGACACGAAACCGAACTCGCGCAATCAAAAAGAGACCATCTCCAACAAATAGAACATGACCCAAGTAAAAGAATCAAGTGGTATACCTCATTGCCGTCTTCAGAAATAACCTATTGACAAGAATAGAAAAGCCAAATACAGTGAGGAGGTAGCACGCAAGTCAAATACACATGTGAATATCGGTTCTTGTTGGCGTCGACGTTAGGCAGATCGATCTATCAGCAATCACAAAAAGAATCACAAAAAACATATACACACATGGCACACCCATCCGGACGATCATCGTCCTTCTCCTTTCTATGTCTCCCCCTCAGGGACGGGAACACAAAATCTTTTCTTTTCTTTTTCTTGTTTATATTTATTTACACATTGGTTTGCCTATGCGGCAACCGGATGCAACTCGTGGTCCTAATTGCCCGGCTAGGTTCGTTCCACCCATCTACCGGCGTAGCATAGCGCACAACAACATGGATACATGATGTATGAACACATGTGGAAGGGCTTGCCCATAGCGAAGTCGAGTGCAGCTTGTGGTCTTGTCCGCCCGATCGAGATGGCTCCACTCACCTATCGACGCACTCTCGCGCGAAGCACCAAAACACGCACACATACTCCAGCACCTATGGCGAAACTAGCATCGGTTCGTAGTCCTGACCGCCCAGCCAGGTGGAGTCTGCTCGCCTACTAGCCCGGCATAGCATGCTGGCACACATATAGACACGACATTTCTGCTTTTTCTTTTTGTTTTGTATTTTTCTCTTCGTTTTCCCTTTTTTTTTCTTTTCTTTTCTTTTCCTTTTTCTGTTCCCCTCCAAACAACCCTGAGAGTTAGGGAGAGGCAGAAAGGAGCGCTCCCCCACCTGTCCCACATGGCAAGCATACCAAAAACACAACAAAACAGACTCTTGATAGATCTATCTCCTGTTGTCTTCGCTTCCTCAGACGCGACACTCAAATGGTAGTCCCGAGTGCCTACAACCTAACTAACTACCACTTAGCTGTTCATCCCCTCGTGAGGCCTCTCTTCCAACGACTATGCTGTAAGTCCGACTCAAGACTGTCTTACCTAGCCACGTACACCTCCCGAAAATCAGTACTCTCTAAGAAGGCAAATCCGGCTCCGCCTCAGGAGCCTCGTCATCGCTGCCTATGACCAATTGGTTAGCCCAAGCCCAAGTGATGTCGTTCTCTTCATTAGGGATTTCCTGTGAGGGATCGAAATAGTAATATCATTCTCCAGCCCATCCCACATTCTGAAGAAGGTATCTCTCAAACCACGGGATGTGGAATATAATATCTAAACCTTGGTTTATAAAGCATACTAACCAATGAGCCTCCTCCACGTCATACTCAGTCTTGAAGTCCTCGACCTCTATGCCCATGCGAGCAAATGTCTGATCCGAGAAGTATATTACCAAATCGTACAAATATATCTGAGTTATTTGATCCGCCATCTGTTCGCCTGGCTTCTAACGGCTCCCTCCATAACACCCAAACATAATTAGATACCCAACTTCCTAAGCTTGGGAGTAATATCGATAACAACCGAGATTACAATTAATGCATACGTATATATACACCATATGTCTATGTGCATACGTGTTGGAACTGAAGGATTCACAAGGCAAGGAAGCTTACGAAGGGAGTCAGAGAGAAGAGAAAGTACAAGCAGACAGAGCAGTCAACGACGATCTGGCAAGTAGGCCAATATTTTTTTAGGACACTAACGCATATAAAAGAGATGGACACACAAGGAGAAGGAGCAAGTAGGGAGCTCCAGGAAATGTATGTCAAAATGTTATTAGAAACCCCTACAAAAATAGTGATTTTCATCACTAAAAACCATTGTAAATACCATTTCATATTTTTGTAGCTCCATTTTGTGCAAGCCAAGGAGTCTTTGACCTTGAGGAGCTTTAGAAGTACCTACCTGTCAGCTTTCACATTTTTTAGACTTCGTTTGAACCTCCAAATAGGGTAGAGAACCTAATTTTTAACTAGGCCGGACACTAGGTCTGGACGCGGCCAAAACCTAGTCAAAAACTATAAATAGAGCTAGAGAGCTCATTTTTGGGGTTAGCTTGTAATTGATTTGAACTTGTATGAGCTTTTTGAAAGTGATGTAAAGAACTCCATTGCTTCTCACTCTTTGTCCTATGGTGTGTGCGTGTGTGTATATGTGTGTGCATGTTAGTGAGCTTCTCACTAACGCACTTGTGCCTTCACTTGCTCGAGGTCTTCATACCATCCTCACGTCTTCCTGGATTGACATAAAGGAGGTGCTACTCATCACTGAGCTACACCAAATTTTGGCGCCGTTGCCGGGGATTGAGCTTTGAGGACGAGCGTGTGATGGTAAGACGTAGATTTGAGACGTTGGCGTTGTAGGTAATTTCTTCACTCTTCTTATTTTTCTCTTTCTTACCTCACCATCATCGCCACCATCATCATCATTACCATCTCCCACCTCCATCTCCATCATCGCGAAAATTTTCAGTTTTGATCTTATCACCTTCTTCATTCCATTTCCCTCATTCCACTTGTGAGAGAGAGCGAGAGAGCAATATTGTGTGCATTGTTTTTGCATGTTTGTTGAGTTTTCTTGCAGGATCCAATTGTATCATCCCCTCCAGCACGCTGCGCAGGTACGGAAAACTCAGAAACTATCTCTCTGTCGCCGACCTTTGTCGATCGCGATCGACAGAAAATTCGACCTATTGGTAAAACTAAGTGCACCACTAGGACAAGCACAAAGAGCACATTCCAAATCACTAAACAAAAATGAAAAATTCGGTGTTTCTCTGTCAATCGCGACCGACACCATCGATCGTGATCGACAGCCACGATCGACAACATCTGTCAATCGCGACCGACAGACCCTGTCAATCGCGACCGACAAACCCCTCGACCGACTGATTGCCACGTAGGACCCTGTCAATCGCGATTGATACCGTCGATCGCGATCGACAACCACGACCGACACCTCTGTTAGTCGCGATTGACACCGTCGATCGGGACCGACTTAATTTTGACGATTGACTGAATTTCTCGCGTTGCCACGTTTCCATTGTGACGGACACATCCCCGATTGACTGAAATCACGGCGAAAATCCCGGAAAAAGTGTCGATCGTGATTGACACCATCGATCACGATTGACAGGACTCACGACCGATTCTGTCGATCGCGATTGACACTGTCAATCGCGACTGACGTGTCGATCGGGACCGATAGGCCCCGACGGACACCTCTGTCAATCACGATTGACAGACATGTCGATCGCGATTGATAGGCTTTTTGGCCAAAATTTTAGGGTTACTTTTTCCAAGTCCTTGGGGAATTTTGGGCATAATTAGAGAGTCATTAGTGATTTGTGAGGTCCCTACACATGTGTTCTTGAGAGAAACCCTGTGATCTGTCACCCGGTTTGAACCCTGTTTTAGCACCAGAACCCTGAACTGAAATAACTTTCTCATACGAAATCCGTTTGCTGTGATTCTTGTCTTGTTGGAAAGCTCATATGTGCCTCCAAGGGTACCACACTTCCCATACATGCTCGGAATGACTAAACATAGCTATACATAATGTAATTGTCATAGACATGCTCTAGCCCTCAGACATCAACACACACCAGCAACTTTGAGAAACATTTGATTCCCTATGGGCAGTTCTAAATGAAAATTCAAACTCTGAGTTCACCTCGTGAAACTTCCATACACATTCACAAATAGCTCAGTGAAGCTCTCTCATACTTCATACTTCAGATAAGTAACTGGATCTTCTGTTTGACAATTTTTTCAACCTCATTCATCTTGGGGTAATGTATCAGTACTGATGCATAAATATCAAGTGTGACTTCGACTTCTTCCAGAAATTCAAAAGTGACTCAACTTCATGAGCACAACGTCAATCCTCTGCCTCAGCTTTATGCAAGTTCTGAAGATCTTCTGTATACTTTTGCTTAGAGTGTCCCTCTTGAATGGTATAAATTGGTAAGTGACTCATAAGGAATTGACACCTCTCCTAAACCGCATCAAACCTGATTGAACTGACTTGCATTTTTCTACATAAGTGCTTGCTCAAAGTAGTGGGATGACTCCAAAATACTGTCTGCCAATCCACACTGTAGCTTCCTGGGAATCGCCATAAGCTTAGCAACATTCTGATGTTTCCCTTTCACATAACCCGCATTTTCCATCTTCATAGTACCTGTAGTCAAATACCTATTCCACACAATGGAGACATGTTAGCACCAAAAAATCAATCGCAAGCACAGTTAACATACTCCCCTCTTCTGCTCGCGAAGTCTCCCCGACAAGTCAATGTGTGCTTGCACTCAAGCCAAGGATTAGTTCTCTTCAAAAACATTTAACCGGATTACCATCTATGACACACTTTCACGTTTATATGAAGCACATTACCATTCTCCTATTCACTCACTCACCTCTTCTACACTTTCCCTCTTCCAAGCACATTCCATTATGCACACACATATCCATATCATGAATTACACATTCTCACACATACTCACTCATTTGGTCATGCATTCCAAGAATGACACATGCCAACCCCATTCGTTTCCATTTCCTCATGCAATCACCTTTTACTTCTTCTCTATCTTACATCTTCTCGTCATCATGCCACATGCAAGGTCATGCAAACACACATATGAACCATGCCACATACCATGTTCTCACCCATATCCATATACTTACATTCCCTTCACCAACCTATTTTCAAACATGGAATCACAAGAACCATGCTTACATCCTTGCTACCACTTCATTGACTTGACCATTTCATACCTTACTTACCATCCGTGGCACTCTTTTTCCTTTGGCCTTTCACCTGTGTTCCTGCACATATATAAACATACCGGATGGGATCCCTCTTTTCCATTGCACATGCTAACTCACACATCTCAACAAAAAGGTAAGTACCAAAAAGATGTATTAGAACCAAAATCATCATATATAATCCGCATGCATATAGGCATCCTTCATAATTGACCATATGCAAACAAGACGAAGTCCGACACGAAACCGAACTCGCGCAATCAAAAAGAGACCATCTCCAACAAATAGAACATGACCCAAGTAAAAGAATCAAGTGGTATACCTCATTGCGGTCTTCAGAAAGAACCTGTTGACAAGAATAGAAAAGCCAAATACAGTGAGCAGGTAGCACGCAAGTCAAATACACATGTGAATATCGGTTCTCGTTGGCGTCGACGTTAGGCAGATTGATCTATGAGCAATCACAAAAAGAATCACAAAAAACATATACACACATGGCACACCCATCCGGACGATCATCGTTCTCCTCCTTTCTATGTCTCCCCCTCAGGGACGGGAACACAAAATCTTTTCTTTTCTTTTTCTTGTTTATATTTATTTACACATTGGTTGGCCTATGCGGCAACCGGATGCGACTCGTGGTCCTAACCGCCCGGCTAGGTTCGTTCCACCCATCTATCGGCGTAGCATAGCGCACAACAACATGGATACACGATGTATGAACACACGTGGAAGGGCTTGCCCATAGAGAAGTCGAGTGCAGATTGTGGTCTTGTCCGCCCGGCCGAGATGGCTCCACTCACCTATCGACCCACTCTTGCGCGAAGCACCAAAACATGCACACATACTCCAGCACCTATGGCGAAACTAGCGTCGGTTCGTAGTCCTCACCGCCCGGCCAGGTGGAGTCTACTCGCCTACTAGCCCGGCATAGCGTGCTGGCACACATATAGACACGATGTTTTTGCTTTTTCTTTTTGTTTTGTATTTTTCTCTTTGTTTTCCCTTTTTTTTTCTTTTCTTTTCTTTTCCTTTTTTTGTTCCCCTCCAAAGAAGCCTGAGAGTTAGGGAGAGGCAGAAAGGAGCGCTCCCCCACCTGTCCCACACAGAAAGCATACCAAAAACACAACAAAACAGACTCTTGATAGATCGATCTCCTGTTGTCTTCGCTTCCTCAGACGCGACACTCAAATGGTAGTCCCGACTGCCTACAACCTAACTAACTACCACTTAGCTGTTCATCCCCTCGCGAGGCCTCTCTTCCAATGACTATGCTGTAAGACCGACTCAAGACTGTCTTACCTAGCCACGTACACCTCCCGAAAATCAGTAGTCTCTAAGAAGCCAAATCCGGCTCCGCCTCAGGAGCCTCGTCATCGCTGCCTATGACCAATTGGTCAGCCCAAGCCCAAGTGATGTCGTTCTCTTCATTAGGGATTTCCCGTGAGGGATCGAAATAGTAATATCATTCTCCAACCGATCCAGAAGTCCTCGACCTCTATGCCCATGCGAGCAAATGTCTCATCCGAGAAGTATATTACCAAATTGTACAAATATATCTGAGTTATTTGATCTGCCATCTATTCGCCTGGCTTCTAACGGCTCCCTCCAGAACACCCAAACATAATTAGATGCCCAACTTCCTGAGCTTGGGAGTAATATCGATAACAACCGAGATTACAGTTAACGCATACGTATATATACACCATCTGTCTATGTGCATACGTGTTGGAACTGAAGGACTCACAAGGCAAGGAAGCTTGCGAAGGGAGTCAGAGAGAAGAGAAAGTACAAGCAGACAGAGCAGTCAACGACGATCTGGCAAGTAGGCCAATATTTTTTCAGGACACTAACGCATATAAAAGAGATGGACACACAAGGAGAAGGAGCAAGTAGGGAGCTCCAGGAAATGTATGTCAAAATGTTATTACAAACCCCTACAAAAATAGTGATTTTCATCACTAGGAGCCATTGTAAATACCATTTCATATTTTTGTAGCTCCATTTTGTGCAAGCCAAGGAGTCCTTGAGCTTGAGGAGCTTTAGAAGTACCTACCTGTCAGTTTTCACATTTTTTAGACTTCGTTTGAACCTCCAAATAGGGTAGAGAACCTAATTTTTAACTAGGCCGGACACTAGGTCTGGACACGGCCAAAACCTAGTAAAAAACTATAAATAGAGCTAGAGAGCTCATTTTTGGGGTTAGCTTGTAATTGATTTGAACTTGTATGAGCTTTTTGAAAGTGATCTAAAGAACTCCATTGCTTCTCACTCTTTGTCCTACCGTGTGTGCGCGTGTGTGTGTATGTGTGTGCATGTTAGTGTGCTTCTCACTCACGCACTTGTGCCTTCACTTGCTCGAGGTCTTCATACCATCCTCACGTCTTCCCGGATTGACATTAAAACAGGTGCTACTCATCACTGAGCTACACCAAATTTTGGCGCCGTTGCCGGGGATTGAGCTTTGAGGCGAGCGTGTGATGGTAAGACGTAGATTTTGAGACGTTGGCGTTGTAGGTAATTTCTTCACTCTTCTTATTTTTCTCTTTCTTACCTCACGATCATTGTCACCATCATCATCATTACCATCTCCCACCTCCATCTCCATCATCGCGAAAATTTTCAGTTTTGATCTTATCACCTTCTTCATTCCATTTCCCTCATTCCACTTGTGAGAGAGCGAGAGAGCAATATTGTGTGCATTATTTTTGCATGTTTGTTGAGTTTTCTTGCACGATCCAACTGTATAATCCCCTCCAGCACGCTGCGCAGGTACGGAAAACTCAGAAACTATCTCTGTGTCGCCGACCTCTATCGATCGCGATCGATAGAAAATTCGACCAATTGGTAAAACTAAGTGCACCACTAGGACAAGCACAAAGAGCACATTCCAAATCACTAAACAAAATTGAAAAATTCCGTGTTTCTTTGTCAACCGCGACCGACACCATGGATCGCGATCGACAGCCACGATCGACAACATCTGTCAATCGCGACCGACAGACCCTGTCAATCACGACTGACAGACCCCTCGACCGACTCATTGCCACATAGGACCCTGTCAATCGCGATTGACACCGTCGATCGCGATTGACACCGTCGATCGCGATCGACAGCCACGATCGACACCTCTGTCAGTCGCGATTGACACCGTCGATCGCGACCGACTGAATTTTGATGATTGACTGAATTTCTCGCGTTGCCACGTGTCCATCGCGATGGACACATCCCCGATTGACCGAAATCACGACGAAAATCCCGGAAAAAGTGTCGATCGCGATTGAAACCATCGATCAGGATTGACAGGACTCACGATCGACTCTGTCGATCGCGATTGACACTGTCAATCACGAATGACGTGTCGATCGCGACCGATAGCCACTGACGGACACCTTTGTCAATCGCGATTGACAGACCTATTGATCGCGATTGAGAGGCTTTTCGGCCAAAATTTTAGGGTTAATTTTTCCAAGTCCTTGGGGAATTTTGGGCATAATTAGAGAGTCATTAGTGATTTGTGAGGTCCCTACACATGTGTTCTTGAGAGAAACCCTGTGATCTGTCAGCCTGTTTGAACCCTGTTTTAGCACCAGAACCCTGAACTAACATAACTTTCTCATACGAAATCCGTTTGCTGTGATTCTTGTCTTGTTGGAAAGCTCGTATGCACCTCCAAGGGTACCACAGTTCCCATACATGCTCGGAATGATAAAACATAGCTATACATAATGTAATTGTCATAGACATGCTCTAGCCCTCAGCCATCAACACACACCAGCAACTCTGAGAAACATTTGATTCCCTATGGGCAGTTCTAAATGAAAATTCAAACTCTGAGTTCACCTCTTGAAACTTCCATACACATTCACAAATAGCTCAGTGAAGCTCTCTCATACTTCATACTTCAGATAAGTAACTGGATCTCCTGTTTGACAAATTTTTCAACCTCATTCCTCTTGGGGTAATGTATCAGTACTGATGCATAAATATCAAGTGTGATTTCGACTTCTTCCAGAAATTCAGAAGTGACTCAACTTCATGAGCACAACGTCAATCCTCTACCTCAGCTTTATGCAAGTTCTGAAGATCTTCTGTATACTTTTTCTTAGAGTGTCCCTCTTGAATGGTATAAATTGGTAAGTGACTCATAAGGAATTGACACCTCTCCTAAACCGCATCAAACCTGATTGAACTGACTTGCATTTTTCTACATAAGTGCTTGCTCAAAGTAGTGGGATGACTCCAAAATACTGTCTGCCAATCCACACTGTAGCTGCCTGGGAATCGCCATAAGCTTAGCATCATTCTGATGTTTCCCTTTCACATAACTTGCATTTTCCATCTTCATAGTACTTGTAGTCAAATACCTATTCCACACAATGGAGACATGTTAGCACTAAAAAATCAATCGCAAGCACAGTTAACATACTCCCCTCTTCTGCTCGCAAAGTCTCCCCGACGAGCCAATGTGTGCTTGCACTCAAGCCAAGGATTAGTTCTCTTCAAAAACATTTAACCGGATTACCATCTATGACACACTTTCACGTTTATATGAAGCACATTTCCATTCCCCTATTCACTCACTCACCTCTTCTACACTTTCCCTCTTCCAAGCACATTCCATTATGCACACACATATCCATATCATGAATTACACATTCTCACACATAGTCATTTTGTCATGCATTCCAAGAACGACACATGCCAACCCCATTCGTTTTCATGTCCTCATGCAATCACCTTTTACTTCTTCTCTATCTCACATCTTCTCTTCATCATGCCACATGCAAGGTCATGCAAACACACATATGAACCATGCCACATACCATGTTCTCACCCATATCCATATACTTACATTCCCGTCACCAACCTATTTTCAAACATGGAATCACAAGAACCATGCTTACATCCTTGCTACCACTTCATTGACTTGACCATTTCATACCTTACTTACCATCCGTGGCACTCTTTTTCCTTTGGCCTTTCACCTGTGTTCCTGCACATATATAAACATACCGGATGGGATCCCTCTTTTCCATTGCATATGCTAACTCAAGATGTATTAGAACCAAAATCATCATATATAATCCGCATGCATATAGGCATCCTTCCTAACTGACCATACGCAAACAAGACGAAGTCCGACACGAAACCGAACTCGCACAATCAAAAAGAGACCATCTCCAACAAATAGAACATGACCCAAGTAAAAGAATCAAGTGGTATACCTCATTGCCGTCTTCAAAAAGAACCTGTTGACAAGAATAGAAAAGCCAAATACAGTGAGCAGGTAGCACGCAAGTCAAATACACATGTGAATATCGGTTCTCGTTGGCGTCGACGTTAGGCAGATCCATCTATCAGCAATCACAAAAAGAATCTCAAAAAACATATACACACATGGCACTCCCATCCGGACGATCATCGTCCTCCTCCTTTCTATGTCTCCCCCTCAGGGACGGGAACACAAAATCTTTTCTTTTCTTTTTCTTGTTTATATTTATTTACACATTGGTTGGCCTATGTGGCAACCGGATGCGATTTGTGGTCCTAACCGCCCGGCTAGGTTCGTTCCACCCATCTACCGGTGTAGCATAGCGCACAACAACATGGATACACAATGTATGAACACACGCGGAAGGGCTTGCCCATAGCGAAGTCGAGTGCAGCTTGTGGTCTTGTCCGCCCGACCGAGATGGCTCCACTCACCTATCGACCCACTCTCGCGCGAAGCACCAAAACACGCACACATACTCCAGCATCTATGGCGAAACTAGCGTCGGTTCGTAGTCCTGACCGCCCGACCAAGTAGAGTCTGCTCGCCTACTAGCCCGTCATAGCGTGCTCGCACACATATAGACACGATGTTTTTGCTTTTTCTTTTTGTTTTGTATTTTTCTCTTCGTTTTCCCTTTTTTTTTCTTTTCTTTTCTTTTCCTTTTTCTGTTCCCCTCCAAAGAACCCTGAGAGTTAGGGAGAGGCAGAAAGGAGCGCTCCCCCACCTGTCCCACACGGCAAGCATACCAAAAACACAACAAAACAGACTCTTGATAGATCGATCTCCTGTTGTCTTTGCTTCCTCAGAGGCGACACTCAAATGGTAGTCCTGACTGCCTACAACCTAACTAACTACCAGTTAGCTGTTCATCCCCTCATGAGGCCTCTCTTCCAATGACTATGCTGTAAGACCGACTCAAGACTGTCTTACCTAGCCACGTACACCTCCGGAAAATCAGTACTCTCTAAGAAGGCAAATCCGGCTCCGCCTTAGGAGCCTTGTCATTGCTGCCTATGACCAATTGGTCAGCCCAAGCCCAAGTGATGTCGTTCTCTTCATTAGGGATTTCCCGTGAGGGATCGAAATAGTAATATCATTCTCCAGCCCATCCCTCATTCTGAAGAAGGTATCTCTCAAACCACGGGATGTGGAATATAATATCTAAACCTTGGTTTATAAAGCATACTAACCAATGAGCCTCCTCCACGTCATACTCAGTCTTGAAGTCCTCGACGTCTATGCCCATACGAGCAAATGTCTGATCCGAGAAGTATATTACCAAATGGTACAAATATATCTGAGTTATTTGATCCGCCATCTGTTCGCCTGGCTTCTAACGGCTCCCTCCATAACACCCAAACATAATTAGATGCCCAACTTCGTGAGCTTGGGAGTACTATCGATAACAACCGAGATTACAGTTAACACATACGTATATATACACCATATGTCTATGTGCATACGTGTTGGAACTGAAGGACTCACAAGGCAAGGAAGCTTACAAAGGGAGTCAGAGAGAAGAGAAAACACAAGCAGAGAGAGCAGTCAACGATGATCTGGCAAGTAGGCCAATATTTTTTCAGGACACTAACACATATAAAAGAGATGGACACACAAGGAGAAGGAGCAAGTAGGGAGCTCCAGGAAATGTATGTCAAAATGTTATTAGAAACCCCTACAAAAATAGTGATTTTCATCACTAAAAACCATTGTAAATACCATTTCATATTTTTGTAGCTCCATTTTGTGCAAGCCAAGGAGTCCTTGAGCTTGAGGAGCTTTAGAAGTACCTACCTGTCAGTTTTCACATTTTTTAGACTTCGTTTGAACCTCCAAATAGGGTAGAGAACCTAATTTTTAACTAGGCCGGACACTAGGTCTAGACACGTCAAAACCTAGTCAAAAACTATAAATAGAGCTAGAGAGCTCATGTTTGGAGTTAGCTTGTATTTGATTTGAACTTTTATGAGCTTTTGAAAGTGATCTAAAGAACTCCATTGCTTCTCACTCTTTGTCCTACCGTGTGTGCGCGTGTCTGTGTATGTGTGTGCATGTTAGTGTGCTTTTCACTCACGCACTTGTGCCTTCACTTGCTCGAGGTCTTCATACCATCCTCACGTCTTCCCGGATTGACATTAAAGGAGGTGCTACTCATCACTGAGCTACACGAAATTTTGGTGCCGTTGCCGGGGATTGAGCTTTGAGGACGAGCGTGTGATGGTAAGACGTAGATTTGAGACGTTGGCGTTGTAGGTAATTTCTTCACTCTTCTTATTTTTCTCTTTCTTACCTCACCATCATCGTCACCATCATCATCATTACCATCTCCCACCTCCATCTCCATCATCAAGAAAATTTTCAGTTTTGATCTTATCACCTTCTTCATTCCATTTCCCTCATTCCACTTGTGAGAGAGAGCGAGAGAGCAATATTGTGTGCATTTTTTTTGCATGTTTGTTAAGTTTTCTTGCAGGATCCAACTGTATCATCCCCTTCAGCACGCTGCACAGGTACGGAAAACTCAGAAACTATCTCTGTGTCGCCGACCTCTTTCGATCGCCATCGACAGAAAATTCGACCAATTGGTAAAACTAAGTGCACCACTAGGACAAGCACAAAGAGCACATTCCAAATCACTAAACAAAATTGAAAAATTCGGTGTTTCTCTGTCAATCGCGACCGACACCATCGATCGTGATCGACAGCCACGATCGACAACATCTGTCAATCCCGACCGACAGACCCTGTCAATCGCGACCGACAGACCCCTCGACCGACTGATTGCCACATAGGACCCTGTCGATCGCGATTGACACCGTCGATCGCGATCGACAGCCACGACCGACACCTCTGTTAATCGCGATTCACAACGTCGATCGCGACCGACTGAATTTTGATGATTGACTAAATTTCTCGCGTTGCCACGTATCCATCGCGACGGACACATCCCCGATTGACTGAAATCACGGCAAAAATCCCGGAAAAAGTGTTGATCGCGATTGACACCATCGATCGGGATTGACACGACTCACGACGGACTCTGTCGATCGCGATTGACACTGTCAATCGCGACTTACGTGTCGATCGCGACCGACAGGCCCCGACGGACACCTCTGTCAATCGCGATTGACAGACTTGTCGATCGCGATTGACAGGCTTTTCGGCCAAAATTTTAGGGTTAATTTTTCCAAGTCCTTGGGGAATTTTGGGCATAATTAGAGAGTCATTAGTGATTTGTGAGGTCCCTACACATGTGTTCTTGAGAGAAACCTTGTGATCTGTTAGCCTGTTTGAACCCTATTTTAGCACGAGAACCCTGAACTGACATAACTTTCTCATACGAAATCTGTTTGCTGTGATTCTTGTCTTGTTGGAAAGCTCGTATGCACCTCCAAGGGTACCACACTTCCCATACATGCTCGGAATGATAAAACATAGCTATACATAATGTAATTGTCATAGACATGCTCTAGCCCTCAGACATCAACGCACACTAGAAACTCAGAGAAACATTTGATTCCCTATGGGCAGTTCTAAATGAAAACTCAAACTCTGAGTTCACCTCCTGAAACTTCCATACACATTCACAAATAGCTCAGTGAAGCTCTCTCATACTTCATACTTCAGATAAGTAACTGGATCTCTTGTTTGACAATTTTTTCAACCTCATTCATCTTGGGGTAATGTATCAGTACTGATGCATAAATATCAAGTGTGACTTCGACTTCTTCCAGAAATTCAGAAGTGACTCAACTTCATGAGCACAACGTCAATCCTCTGCCTCAACTTTATGCAAGTTCTGAAGACCTTCTGTATACTTTTGCTTAGAGTGTCCCTTTTGAATGGTATAAATTGGTAAGTGACTCATAAGAAATTGACACCTCTCCTAAACGGCATCAAACCTGATTGAACTGACTTGCATTCTTCTACATAAGTGCTTGCTCAAAGTAGTGGGATGACTCCAAAATGCTGTCTGCCAATCCACACTGTAGCTACTTGGGAATCGCCATAAGCTTAACAACATTCTGATGTTTCCCTTTCACATAACCCGCATTTTCCATCTTCATAGTACCTGTAGTCAAATACCTATTCCACAGAATGGAGACATGTTAGCACCAAAAAATCAATCACAAGCATAGTTAACATACTCCCCTCTTCTACTCGCGAAGTCTCCCCGACGAGCCAATGTGTGCTTGCACTCAAGCCAAGGATTAGTTCTCTTCAAAAACATTTAACCGGATTACCATCTATGAAACACTTTCACGTTTATATGAAGCACATTTCCATTCTCCTATTCACTCACTCACCTCTTCTACACTTTCCCTCTTCCAAGCATATTCCATTATGAACACACATATCCATATCATGAATTACACATTCTCACACATACTCACTCATTTCATCATGCATTCCAAGAACGACACATGCCCTTTTTCTCTCCGTTTTCCATTTTTTTTCTTTTCTTTTCTTTTTCTTTTTCTGTTCCCCTCCAAAGAACCCTGAGAGTTAGGGAGAGGCAGAAAGGAGCGCTCCCCCACCTGTCCCACATGGCAAGCATACCAAAAAAACAACAAAATAGACTCTTGATAGATCGATCTCCTGTTGTCTTTGCTTCCTCAGACGCGACACTCAAATGGTAGTCCCGACTGCCTACAACCTAACTAACTACCACTTAGCTGTTCATCCCCTCGTGAGGCCTCTCTTCCAATCACTATGCTGTAAGACCGACTCAAGACTGTCTTACCTAGCCACGTACACCTCCCGAAAATCAGTACTCTCTAAGAAGGCAAATCCGGCTCCGCCTCAGGAGCCTCGTCATTGCTGCCTATGACCAATTGGTCAGCCCAAGCCCAAGTGATGTCGTTCTCTTCATTAGGGATTTCCCGTGAGGGATCGAAATAGTAATATCATTCTCCAACCCATCCCACATTCTGAAGAAGGTATCTCTCAAACCACGGGATGTGGAATATAATATCTAAACCTTGGTTTATAAAGCATACTAACCAATGAGCCTCCTCCACGTCATACTCAGTCTTGAAGTCCTCGACCTCTATGCCCATGCAAGCAAATGTCTGATCCGAGAAGTATGTTACCAAATCGTACAAATATATCTGAGTTATTTGATCCGCCATCTGTTCGCCTAGCTTCTAATGGCTCCCTCCATAACACCCAAACATAATAAGATGCCCAACTTCCTGAGCTTGGGAGTAATATCGATAACAACCGAGATTACAGTTAACACATACGTATATATACACCATATGTCTATGTGCATACGTGTTGGAACTGAAGGACTCACAAGGCAAGGAAGCTTATGAAGGGAGTCAGAGAGAAGAGAAAGTACAAGCAGACAGAGCAGTCAACGACGATCTGGCAAGTAGGCCAATATTTTTTCAGGACACTAACGCATATAAAAGAGATGGACACACAAGGAGAAGGAGCAAGTGGGGAGCTCCAGGAAATGTATGTCAAAATGTTATTAGAAACCCCTACAAAAATAGTGATTTTCATCACTAAAAACCATTGTAAATACCATTTCATATTTTTGTAGCTCCATTTTGTGCAAGCCAAGGAGTCCTTGAGCTTGAGGAGCTTTAGAAGTACCTACCTGTCAGTTTTCACATTTTTTAGACTTCGTTTGAACCTCCAAATAGGGTAGAGAACCTAATTTTTAACTAGGCCGGACACTAGGTCTGGACACGGCCAAAACCTAGTCAAAAACTATAAATAGAGCTAGAGAGCTCATTTTTGGGGTTAGCTTGTAGTTGATTTGAACTTGTATGAGCTTTTTGAAAGTGATCTAAAGAACTCCATTGCTTCTCACTCTGTGTCCTACCGTGTGTGCGCGTGTGTGTGTATGTGTGTGCATGTTAGTGTGCTTCTCACTCACACACTTGTGCCTTCACTTGCTCGAGGTCTTCATACCATCCTCACGTCTTCCCAGATTGACATTAAAGGAGGTGCTACTCATCACTGAGCTACACAAAATTTTGGAGCCGTTGCCGAGGATTGAGCTTTGAGGACGAGCGTGTGATGGTAAGACGTAGAGTTGAGACGTTGGCGTTGTAGGTAATTTCTTCACTCTTCTTATTTTTCTCTTTCTTACCTCACCATCATCGTCACTATTATCATCATTACCATCTCCCACCTCGATCTCCATCATCACAAAAATTTTCAGTTTTGATCTTATCACCTTCTTCATTCCATTTACCTCATTCCACTTGTGAGAGAGAGCGAGAGAGCAATATTATGTGCATTTTTTTGCATGTTTGTTGCGTTTTCTTGCAGGATCCAACTGTATCATCCCCTCCAGCACGCTGCACAGGTACGGAAAACTCAGAAACTATCTCTGTGTCACCGACCTCTGTCGATCGCGATTGACAGAAAATTCGACCAATTGGTAAAACTAAGTGCACCACTAGGACAAGCACAAAGAGCACATTCCAAATCACTAACCAAAATTGAAAAATTCTGTGTTTCTCTGTCAATCGCGACCGACACCATCGATCGCGATCGACAGCCACGATCGACAACATCTGTGAATCGCGACCGACAGACCCTGTCAATCGCGACCGACAGACCCTGTCAATCGCGACCGACAGACCCCTTGACCGACTGATTGCCACGTAGGACCCTGTCAATCGCGATTGACACCCTGGATCGCGATCGACAGCCACGACCGACACCTCTGTCAGTCCCGATTGACACCGTCGATCGCCACCGACTGAATTTTGACGATTGACTGAATTTCTCGCATTGCCACGTGTCCATCGATCGGGATTGACAAGACTCACGACCGACTCTGTCGATCACGATTGACACTGTCAATCACGACTGACGTGTGGATCGCGACCGATAGGCCCTGATGGACACGTCTGTCAATCGCGATTGACAGACCTGTCGATCGCGATTGACAGGATTTTCGGCCAAAATTTTAGGGTTAATTTTTCCAAGTCCTTTGGGAATTTTGGGCATAATTAGAGAGTCATTAATGATTTGTGAGGTCCCTACACATGTGTTCTTGAGAGAAACCCTCTGATCTGTCAGCTTGTTTGAACCCTGTTTTAGCACAAGAACCCTGAACTGACATAACTTTCTCATATGAAATCTGTTTGTCGTGATTCTTGTCTTGTTGGAAAGCTCGTATGTGCCTCCAAGGGTACCACACTTCCCATACATGCTTGGAATGATAAAACATAGCTATACATAATGTAATTTTCATAGACATGCTCTAGCCCTCAGACACCAACACACACTAGCAACTCTGAGAAACATTTGATTCCCTATGGGCAGTTCTAAATGAAAACTCAAACTCTGAGTTCACCTCGTGAAACTTCCATACACATTCACAAATAGCTCAGTGAAGCTCTCTCATACTTCATACTTCAGATAAGTAACTGGATCTCCTGTTTGACAATTTTTTCAACCTCATTCATCTTGGGGTAATGTATCAGTACTGATGCATAAATATCAAGTGTGACTTCGACTTCTTCCAGAAATTCAGAAGTGACTCAACTTCATGAGCACAACGTCAATCCTCTGCCTCAACTTTATGCAAGTTCTGAAGACCTTCTGTATAGTTTTGCTTAGAGTGTCCCTCTTGAATGGTAGAAATTGGTAAGTGAGTCATAAGGAATTGACACCTCTCCTAAACCGCATCAAACCTGATTGAACTGACTTGCATTTTTCTACATAAGTGCTTGCTCAAAGTAGTGGGATGACTCCAAAATACTGTCTGCCAATCCACACTGTAGCTGCCTGGGAATCGCCATAAGCTTAGCAACATTCTGATGTTTCCCTTTGACATAACCCGCATTTTCCATCTTCATAGTACCTGTAGTCAAATACCTATTCCACACAATGGAGACATGTTAGCACCAAAAAATCAATCGCAAGCACAATTAACATACTTACCTCTTCTGCTCGCGAAGTCTCCCCGACGAGCCAATGTGTGCTTGCACTCAAGCCAAGGATTAGTTCTCTTCAAAAACATTTAACCGGATTACCATCTATGACACACTTTCACGTTTATATGAAGCACATTTCCATTCCCCTATTCACTCACTCACCTCTTCTACACTTTCCCTCTTCCAAGCACATTCCATTATGCACACACATATCCATATCATGAGTTACACATTCTCACACATACTCACTCATTTCGTCATGCATTCCAAGAACGACACATGCCAACCCCATTCGTTTCTATGTCCTCATGCAATCACCTTTTACTTCTTCTCTATCTCACATCTTCTCTTCATCATGCCACATGCAAGGTCATGCAAACACACATATGAACCATGCCACATACCATGTTCTCACCCATATCCATATACTTACATTCCCTTCACCAACCTATTTTCAAACATGGAATCACAAGAACCATGCTTACATCCTTGCTACCACTTCATTGACTTGACCATTTCATACCTTACTTACCATCCATGGCACTCTTTTTCCTTTGGCCTTTCACCTGTGTTCCTGCACATATATAAACATACCGGATGGGATCCCTCTTTTCCATTGCACATGCTAACTCACACATCTCAACAAAAAAGGTAAGTACCAAAAATATGTATTAGAACCAAAATCATCATATATAATCTGCATGCATATAGGCATCCTTCCTAACTGACCATACGCAAACAAGACGAAGTCCGACATGAAACCGAACTCGCGCAATCAAAAACAGACCATCTCCAACAAATAGAACATGACCCAAGTAAAAGAATCAAGTGGTATACCTCATTGCCGTCTTGAGAAAGAACCTGTTGACAAGAATAGAAAAGCCAAATACAGTGAGCAGGTAGCACGCAAGTCAAATACACATGTGAATATCGGTTCTCGTTGGCGTCGATGTTAGGCAGATCCATCTATCAGCAATCACAAAAAGAATCACAAAAAACATATACACACATTGCACACCCATCCGGAAGATCATCGTCCTCCTCCTTTCTATGTCTCCCCCTCAGGGACGGGAACACAAAATCTTTTCTTTTCTTTTTCTTGTTTATATTTATTTACACATTGGTTGGCCTATCCGGCAACCGGATGCGACTCGTGGTCCTAACCGCCCGGCTAGGTTCGTTCCACCCATCTACCGGCATAGCATAGCGCACAACAACATGGATACACGATGTATGAACACACGCGGAAGGGCTTGCCCATAGCGAAGTCGAGTGCAGCTTGTGGTCTTGTCCACCCGGCCAAGATGGCTCCACTCACCTATCGACCCACTCTTGCGCGAAGCACCAAAACACGCACACATACTCCAGCACCTATGGTGAAACTAGCGTCGGTTCGTAGTCCTGACCGCCCGGCCACGTGGAGTCTGCTCGCCTACTAGCCCGACATAGCGTGCTGGCACACATATAGACACGACGTTTTTGCTTTTTCTTTTTGTTTTGTATTTTTCTCTTCGTTTTCCCTTTTTTTTTCTTTTCTTTTCTTTTCCTTTTTCTGTTCCCCTCCAAAGAGCCCTGAGAGTGAGGCAGAGGCACAAAGGAGCGCTCCCCCACGTGTACCACATGGCAAGCATACCAAAAACACAACAAAACAGACTCCTGATAGATCGTTCTCCTGTTGTCCTTGCTTCCTCATACGCGACACTCAAATGGTAGTCCCGGCTGCCTACAACCTAACTAACTACCACTTAGCTGTTCATCCCCTCATGAGGCCTCTCTTCCAATGACTATGCTGTAAGACCGACTCAAGACTGTCTTACCTAGCCACGTACACATCCCGAAAATCAGTACTCTCTAAGAAGGAAACTCCGGCTCCGCCTTAGGAGCCTCTTCATCGCTGCCTATGACCAATTGGTCAGCCCAAGCCGAAGTGATGTCGTTCTCTTCATTAGGGATTTCCCGTGAGGGATGGAAATAGTAATATCATTCTCCAGCCCATCCCACATTCTGAAGAAGGTATCTCTCAAACCACGGGATGTGGAATATAATATCTAAACCTTGGTTTATAAAGCATACTAACCAATGAGCCTCCTCCACGTCATACTCAGTCTTGAAGTCCTCGACCTCTATGCCCATGCGAGCAAATGTCTGATCCGAGAAGTATATTACCAAATCGTACAAACATATCTGAGTTATTTGATCCGCCATCTGTTCGCCTGGCTTCTAACGGCTCCCTCCATAACACCCAAACATAATTAGATACCCAACTTCCTAAGCTTGGGAGTAATATCGATAACAACCGAGATTACATTTAACGAATACGTATATATACACCATATGTCTATGTGCATACCTGTTGGAACTGAAGGACTCACAAGGCAAGGAAGCTTACGAAGGGAGTCAGAGAGAAGAGAAAGTACAAGCAGACAGAGCAGTCAACGACGATCTGGCAAGTAGGCCAATATTTTTTCAGGACACTAACACATATAAAAGAGATGGACACACAAGGAGAAGGAGCAAGTAGGGAGCTCCAGGAAATGTATGTCAAAATGTTATTAGAAACCCCTACAAAAATAGTGATTTTCATCACTAAAAACCATAGTAAATACCATTTCATATTTTTGTAGCTCCATTTTGTGCAAGCCTAGGAGTCCTTGAGCATGAGGAGCTTTAGAAGTACCTACCTATCAGTTTTCACATTTTTTAGACTTCGTTTGAACCTCCAAATAGGGTAGAGAACCTAATTTTTAACTAGGCCGGACACTAGGTCTAGACACAGCCAAAACCTAGTAAAAAACTACAAATAGAGCTAGAGAGCTCATTTTTGGGGTTAGCTTGTAATTGATTTGAACTTGTATGAGCTTTTTGAAAGTGATCTAAAGAACTCCATTGCTTCTCACTCTTTGTCCTACCGTGTGTGCGTGTGTGTGTGTATGTGTGTGCATGTTAGTGTGCTTCTCACTCACACACTTGTGCCTTCACTTGCTCGAGGTCTTCATACCATCCTCACGTCTTCCCTGATTGACATTAAAGGAGGTGCTACTCATCACTGAGCTACACTAAATTTTGGCGCCGTTGCCGGGGATTGAGCTTTGAGGACGAGCGTGTGATGGTAAGACGTAGATTTGAGACGTTGGTGTTGTAGGTAATTTCTTCACTCTTCTTATTTTTCTCTTTCTTACCTCACCATCATCGTCACCATCATCATCATTACCATCTCCCACCTCCATCTCCATCATCGCAAAAATTTTTACTTTTGATCTTATCACCTTCTTCATTCCATTTCCCTCATTCCACTTGTGAGAGAGAGCGAGAGAGCAATATTGTGTGCATTTTTTTTGCATGTTTGTTGAGTTTTCTTGCAGGATCCAACTGTATCATCGCCTCCAGCACGCTGTACAGGTACGGAAAACTCAGAAACTATCTCTGTGTCGTCGACCTCTGTCGATCGCGATCGACAGAAAATTCGACCAATTGGTAAAACTAAGTGCACCACTAGGACAAGCACAAAGAGCACATTCCAAATGAATAAACAAAATTGAAAAATTCCGTGTTTCTCTGTCAATCGCGACCGACACCATCGATCGCGATCGGCAGCCACGATCGACAACATCTGTCAATCGCGACCAACAGACAGTGTCAATCGCGACCGACAGACCCCTCGATCGACTGATTGCCACGTAGGACCCTGTCAATCGCGATTGACATCGTCGATCGCGATCGACAGCCACGACCCACACCTTTCTCAGTCACGATTGACACCGTCGATCGCGACCGACTGAAGTTTGACAATTGACTGAATTTCTCGCGTTGCCACGTGTCCATCACGACGGACACATCCACGATTGACTGAAATCACGGCGAAAATCCCAGAAAAAGTGTCGATCGCGATTAACACCATCGATTGGGATTGACACGACTCACGACCGACTCTGTCGATCGCGATTGACACTGTCAATCGTGATTGACATGTCGATCGCGATCGACAGGCCCCGACGGACACCTCTGTCAATCGCGATTGACAGACCTGTCGATCGCGATTGACAGGCTTTTCGACCAAAATTTTAGGGTTAATTTTTCCAAGTCTTTGGGGAATTTTGGGCATAATTAGAGAGTCATTAGTGATTTGTGAGGTCCCTACACATGTGTTCTTGAGAGAAACCCTCTGATCTATTAGCCTGTTTGAACCCTGTTTTAGCACGAGAACCCTGAACTGACATAACTTTCTCATACGAAATTCGTTTGCTGTGATTCTTGTCTTGTTGGAAAGCTCATATGCGCCTCCAAGGGTACCACACTTCCCATACATGCTCGGAATGATAAAACATAGCTATACATAACGTAATTGATTATATATGATGATTTTGGTTCTAATACATCTTTTTGGTACTTACCTTTTTTGTTGAGATGTGTGAGTTAGCATGTGCAATGGAAAAGAGGGATCCCATCCGGTATGTTTATATATGTGCAGGAACACAGGTGAAAGGCCAAAGGAAAAAGAGTGCCACGGATGGTAAGTAAGGTATGAAATGGTCAAGTCAATGAAGTGGTAGCAAGGATGTAGGCATGGTTCTTGTGATTCCATGTTTGAAAATAGGTTGGCAAAGGGAATGTAAGTATAAGGATATGGGTGAGAACATGGTATGTGGCCTGACTCATATGTGTATTTGCATGACCTTGCATGTGGCATGATGAAGAGAAGATGTGAGATAGAGAAGAAGTAAAAGGTGATTGCATGAGGACATGGAAACGAATGGGGTTGGCATGTGTCGTTCTTGGAATTCATGACGAAATGAGTGAGTATGTGTGAGAATGTGTAATTCATGATATGTATATGTGTGTGCATAATGGAATGTGCTTGGAAGAGGGAAAGTGTAGAAGAGGTGAGTGAGTGAATAGGAGAATGGAAATGTGCTTCATATAAACGTGAAAGTGTGTCATAGATGGTAATCCGGTTAAATGTTTTTGAAGAGAACTAATCCTTGGCTTGAGTGCAAGCACACATTGGCTCGTCGGGGAGACTTCGCGAGCAGAAGAGGGGAGTATGTTAACTGTGCTTGCGATTGATTTTTTGGTGCTAACATGTCTCCATTGTGTGGAATAGGTATTTGACTACAGGTACTATGAAGATGGAAAATGCGGGTTATGTGAAAGGGAAACATCAGAATGTTGCTAAGCTTATGGCGATTCCCAGGCAGCTACAGTGTGGATTGGCAGACAGTATTTTGGAGTCATCCCACTACTTTGAGCAAGCACTTATGTAGAAAAATGCAAATCAGTTCAATCAGGTTTGATGCGGTTTAGGAGAGGTGTCAATTCCTTATGAGTCACTTACCAATTTATACCATTCAAGAGGGACACTCTAAGCAAAAGTATACAGAAGATCTTCAGAACTTGCATAAAGCTGAGGTAGAGGATTGACGTTATGCTCATGAAGTTGAGTCACTTCTGAATTTCTAGAAGAAGTCGAAGTCGCACTTGATATTTATGCATCAGTACTGATACATTACCCCAAGATGAATGAGGTTGAAAAAATTGTCAAACAGAAGATCCAGTTACTTATCTGAAGTATGAAGTATGAGAGAGCTTCGCTGAGCTATTTGTGAATGTGTATATGCATATAGGCATCCTTCCTAACTGACCATACGCAAACAAGACGAAGTCCGACACAAAACCGAACTCGCGCAATCAAAAAGAGACTTTCTCCAACAAATAGAACATGACCCAAGTAAAAGAATCAAGTGGTATACCTCATTGCCGTCTTCAGAAAGAACCTATTGACAAGAATAGAAAAGCCAAATACAGTGAGCAGGTAGCACGCAAGGCAAATACACATGTGAATATCGGTTCTCGTTGGCGTCGACGTTAGGCAGATCGATCTATCAGCAATCACAAAAGGAATCACAAAAAACATATACTCACATGGCACACGCATCCAGACGATCATCGTCCTCCTCCTTTCTATGTCTCCCCCTCAGGGACGGGAACACAAAATCTTTTCTTTTCTTTTTCTTGTTTATATTTATTTACACATTGGTTGGCCTATGCGGCAACTGGATGCGACTCGTGGTCCTAACCGCCAGGCTAGGTTCGTTCCACCCATCTACCGGCGTAGCATAGCGCACAACAACATGGATACACGATGTATGAACACACGCGGAAGGGCTTGCCCATAGCAAAGTCGAGTGCAGCTTGTGATCTTGTCCGCCCCGCCGAGATGGCTCCACTCACCTATCGACCCACTCTCGCGCGAAGCACAAAAACACGCACACATACTCCAGCACTTATGGCGAAACTAGCGTCGGTTCGTAGTCATGACCGCCTTGCCTGGTGGAGTCTGCTCGCCTACTAGCCCGGCATAGCATGCTGGCACACTATAGACACGACGTTTTTGCTTTTTCTTTTTGTTTTGTATTTTTCTCTTCGTTTTCCCTTTTTTTTTCTTTTCTTTTCTTTTCCTTTTTCTGTTCCCCTCCAAAGAACCCTGAGAGTTAGGGAGAGGCAGAAAGGAGCGCTCCCCCACCTGTCCCACACGGCAAGCATACCAAAAACACAACAAAACAGACTCCTGATAGATGGATCTCCTGTTGTCTTCGCTTCCTCACACGTGACACTCAAATGGTAGTCCCGACTGCCTACAACCTAACTAACTACCACTTAGCTGTTCATCCCCTCGCGAGGCCTCTCTTCCAATGACTATGCTGTAAGACCGACTCAAGACTGTCTTACCTAGCCACGTACACCTCCCGAAAATCAGTACTCTCTAAGAAGGCAAATCCGGCTCCGCCTCAGGAGCCTCGTCATCGCTGCCTATGACCAATTGGTCAGCCCAAGCCCAAGTGATGTCGTTCTCTTCATTAGGGATTTCCCGTGAGGGATCGAAATAGTAATATCATTCTCTAGCCCATCCCACATTCTGAAGAAGGTATCTCTCAAACCACGGGATGTGGAATATAATATCTAAACCTTGGTTTATAAAGCATACTAACCAATGAGCCTCCTCCACATCATACTCAGTCTTGAAGTCCTTGACCTCTATGCCCATGCGAGCAAATGTCTGATCCGAGAAGTATATTACCAAATCGTACAAATATATCTGAGTTATTTGATCCGCCATCTGTTCGCATGGCTTCTAACGGCTCCCTCCATAACACCCAAACATAATTAGATGCCCAACTTCCTGAGCTTGGGAGTAATATCGATAACAACCGAGATTACAGTTAACGCATACGTATATATACACCATATGTCTATGTGCATACGTGTTGGAACTGAAGGACTCACAAGGCAAGGAAGCTTATGACGGGAGTCAGAGAGAAGAGAAAGTATAAGCAGAGAGAGGAGTCAACGACGATCTGACAAGTAGGCCAATATTTTTTCAGGACACTAATGCATATAAAAGAGATGGACACACAAGGAGAAGGAGCAAGTAGGGAGCTCCAGGAAATGTATGTCAAAATGTTATTAGAAACCCCTACAAAAATAGTGATTTTCATCACTAAAAACCATTGTAAATACCATTTCATATTTTTGTAGCTCCATTTTGTGCAAGCCAAGGAGTGCTTGAGCTTGAGGAGCTTTAGAAGTACCTACCTGTCAGTTTTCACATTTTCTAGAGTTCGTTTGAACCTCCAAATAGGGTAGAGAACCTAATTTTTAACTAGGCCGGACACTACGTCTGGACACGGCCAAAACCTAGTCAAAGAATATAAATAGAGCTAGAGAGCTCATTTTTGGGATTAGCTTGTAATTGATTTGAACTTGTATGAGCTTTTTGAAAGTGATCTAAAGAACTCCATTGCTTCTCACTCTGTGTCCTACCGTGTGTGCGCGTGTGTGTGTATGTGTGTGCATGTTAGTGTGCTTCTCACTCACGCACTTGTGCCTTCACTTGCTCGAGGTCTTCATACCATCCTCACGTCTTCCTGGATTGACATTAAAGGAGGTGCTACTCATCACTGAGCTACACCAAATTTTGGCGCCGTTGCCGGGGATTGAGCTTTGAGAACGAGCGTGTCATGGTAAGACGTAGATTTGAGACATTGGCGTTGTAGGTAATCTCTTCACTCTTCTTATTTTTCTCTTTCTTACCTCACCATCATCGTCACCATCATCATCATTACCATCTCCCACCTCCATCTCCATCATCGCGAAAATTTCCAGTTTTGATCTTATCACCTTCTTCATTCCATTTCCCTCATTCCACTTGTGAGAGAGAGCGAGAGAGCAATATTGTGTGCATTGTTTTTGCATGTTTGTTCAATTTTCTTGCAGGATCCAACTGTATCATCCCCTCCAGCACGTTGCGTAGGTACGGAAAACTCAGAAACTATCTCTGTGTCGCCGACCTCTGTCGATCGCGATCGACAGAAAATTCGACCAATTGGTAAAACTAAGTGCACCACTAGGACAAGCACAAAGAGCACATTCCAAATCACTAAACAAAATTGAAAAATTCCGTGTTTCTCTGTCAATCGTGACCGACACCATCGATTGTGATCGACAGCCACGATCGACAACATCTCTCAATCGCGACCGACAGACCCTGTCAATCGCGACCGACAGACCCCTCGACCGACTGATTGCCACGTAGGACCCTGTCAATCACGATTGACACCGTCGATCGCGATCGACAGCCACGACCGACACCTTTGTTAGTCGCGATTGACACCGTCGATCGCGACCGACTGAATTTTGACGATTGACTGAATTTCTCGCATTGCCACGTGTCCATCACGACGGACACATCCCCGATTGACTGAAATCACGGCGAAAATCCGTGAAAAAGTGTCGATCGCGATTGACACCATCGATCGGGATTGACAGGACTCACGACCGACTCTGTCGATCGCGATTGACACTGTCAATCGTGACCGACGTGTCGATCGTGACCGACAGGCCCCGACGAACACCTTTGTTAATCGCGATTAACAGACCTGTCGATCGCGATTGATAGGCTTTTGGGCCAAAATTTTAGGGTTAATTTTTCCAAGTCCTTGGGGAATTTTGGGCATAATTAGAGTCATTAGTGATTTGTGAGGTCCCTACACATGTGTTCTTGAGAGAAACCCTGTGATCTGTCAGCCTGTTTGAACTCTGTTTTAGCACCAGAACCCTGAACTGACATAACTTTCTCATACGAAATCCGTTTGCTGTGATTCTTATCTTGAGGGAAAGCTCGTATGCGCCTCCAAGGGTACCACACTTCCCATACATGCTCGGAATGATAAAACATAGCTATACATAATGTAATTGTCATTCACATGCTCTAGCCCTCAGACATCAACACACACCAGCAAGTCTGAGAAACATTTGATTCCCTATGGGCAGTTCTAAATGAAAATTCAAACTCTGAGTTCACCTCGTGAAACTTCCATACACATTCACAAATAGCTCAGTGAAGCTCTCTCATACTTCATACTTCAGATAAGTAACTGGATCTCCTATTTGATAATTTTTTCAACCTCATTCATCTTCGGGTAATGTATCAGTACTGATGCATAAATATCAAGTGTGACTTCGACTTCTTCTAGAAATTCAGAAGTGACTCAACTTCATGAGCACAACGTCAATCCTCTGCCTCAACTTTATGCAAGTTCTGAAGATCTTCTGTATACTTTTGCTTAGAGTGTCCCTCTTGAATGGTATAAATTGGTAAGTGACTCATAAGGAATTGACACCTCTCCTAAACCGCATCAAACCTGATTGAACTGACTTGCATTTTTCTACATAAGTGCTTGCTCAAAGTAGTGGGATGAATCCAAAATACTGTCTGCCAATCCACACTGTAGCTGCCTGGGAATCACCATAAGCTTAACAACATTCTGATGTTTCCCTTTCATATAACCCGCATTTTCCATCTTCATAGTACCTGTAGTCAAATACCTATTCCACACAATGGAGACATGTTAGCACCAAAAAATCAATCGCAAGCACAGTTAACATACTCTCGTCTTCTGCTCGCGAAGTCTCCCCGACGAGCTAATGTGTGCTTGTACTCAAGCCAAGGATTAGTTCTCTTCAAAAACATTTAACCGGATTACCATCTATGACACACTTTCACGTTTATATGAAGCACATTTCCATTCTCCTATTCACTCACTCACCTCTTCTACACTTTCCCTCTTCCAAGCACATTCCATTATGCACACACATATCCATATCATGAATTACACATTCTCACACATACTCATTTCTTCATGCATTCCAAGAACGACACATGCCAACCCCATTCGTTTCCATGTCCTCATGCAATCACCTTTTACTTCTTCTCTATCTCACATCTTCTCTTCATCATGCCACATGCAAGGTCATGCAAACACACATATGAACCATGCCACATACCATGTTCGCACCCATATCCATATACTTACATTCCCTTCACCAACCTATTTTCAAACATGGAATCACAAGAACCATGCTTACATCCTTGCTACCACTTCATTGACTTGACCATTTCATACCTTACTTACCATCCGTGGCACTCTTTTTCCTTTGGCCTTTGACCTGTGTTCCTGCACATATATAATAAACATACGGGATGGGATCCCTCTTTTCCATTGCACATGCTAACTCACACATCTCAACAAAAAAGGCAAGTACCAAAAAGAGGTATTAGAACCAAAATCATCATATATAATCCGCATGCATATAGGCATCCTTCCTAACTGACCATACGCAAACAAGACGAAGTCCGACATGAAACCGAACTCGCGCAATCAAAAAGAGACCATCTCCAACAAATAGAACATGACCCAAGTAAAAGAATCAAGTGGTATACCTCATTGCCGTCTTCAGAAAGAACTTGTTGACAAGAATAGAAAAGCCAAATACAGTGAGCAGGTAGCACGCAAGTCAAATACACATGTGAATATCGGTTCTCGTTGGCGTCGACGTTAGGCAGATCGATCTATCAGCAATCACAAAAAGAATCACAAAAAACATATACACACATGGCACACGCATCCAGACGATCATCGTCCTCCTCCTTTCTATGTCTCCCCCTCAGGGGCGGGAACACAAAATCTTTTCTTTTCTTTTTCTTGTTTATATTTATTTACACATTGGTTGGCCTATGCGGGAACCGGATGTGACTCGTGGTCCTAACCGCCCGGCTAGGTTCGTTCCACCCATCTACCGGCGTAGCATAGCGCACAACAACATGGATACACGATGTATGAACACACACGGAAGGGCTTGCCCATAGCGAAGTCGAGTGCAGCTTGTGGTCTTGTCCGCCCGGCCGAGATGGCTCCTCTCACCTATCGACCCACTCTCGCGCAAAGCACCAAAACACGCACACATACTCCAGCACCTATGGCGAAACTAGCGTGGGTTCGTAGTCCTGACCGCCCGGCCAGGTGGAGTCTGCTCGCCTACTAGCCCGGCATAGCGTGCTGGCACACATATAGAAACGACGTTTTTGCTTTTTCTTTTTGTTTTGTATTTTTCTCTTTGTTTTCCCTTTTTTTTTCTTTTCTTTTCTTTTCTAGGGGGAACAAAACCAGGGGATCTCTAGAATTGTTTTCCATAAAGACAAAAGGCTAATTGGTATCTAAGTTACATGAATGAAAGTGCTTGGTTTTGTCCTTTGGATTTAAGTCTTTAGCTAATCTTGGGACTGATACAGGTTTACTGAGAGCAATTGGGAGCATCCCAAGCAAGGGCTTTGAGCAAGCTTGAGAATTGGGTTCTCAAGCACTAAAGAACAAGGGATCAGCAAGAAAGGTTGGAAGATTCTCAACTCCCTCTATCAATTCCTAGCTTAGGCTAAGTTCGAGTAGTGCTAGGAGTAACTCAGGACACGATAGGCACGTGACAAGTCGAAGACTATCTAAGAAATCAAGTTCAAGCGATAACCTATGTGTGACCGAGAACTTTAAGGGAAAAGACTTAACGCGGAACGATCAACTTCAAGTGCGGAAATACACTCAAGTATACCTGACGACGTGATATCAGACAAGAGTATAAACATGATAATCAACATAAGAAGGAATCAAGTAATTGGTACAAAAGAACTCAGCAACGAGGTTGTACTTGGGCAAAATAGGGGCTACTTAAATAAGGCATATGAACCTTAGATCAGGACGGCATCTAGTAAGGGATAGACAAAGTCTTAGGTCTTCAGAGGCTACCATTAATCATACTGCTAGGTCTTGGGCCCAGCAGTTGAGCCACCACTCGCATTACCCTAGCTCTGAGACTAGTGAATCAGAGATGTGTCAAGGGATGGACAAACCTATAGGAAGTTCAGGTGTGCCGTATCTGTATAGGGTGGAAGGCCCCTACAAGACGCAGCTGGAATACCTTAGGACCAACCGACTAGGTGCTAGCATCTATGAGGACGGCCTAGGAAGATCAGTGGTCCAGATTAAAAACCCTGACCAATCCATAGGACTAGAGCACCCAACTGTCAAGTTTGAAAACGGAGCATACCTAGACAAGGAAGGGACAATATATGTAGTCACTAGTGACCCAGATAGGACAGATGAATTTGGAAATGTGATCTCAGAAGCCGATTTAGGTGACCTGGAACAAGGAAACATGGGTGTAGAACCTAGAACCCCCCGAGGCAAATCTGTTCTTACTAGAATCCTCAATCCTGAGTGGGTTCCCCAGGACAACAAGAGTATAGATCTGCTTCTGAACCGAGAGACTGACGAAGCCTTTTGGAGGTATAAATCTGATCGGCCAAATGATATAGGAACAATCATGATCTATGAGTTTAAAGATCCAGATAGCCCAGGCAGAGTGACCTACCTAGATCACGCTTCAGAGAGGATCTTTGTGGTTACAGAACATGACAGGCATGCTTATACTTGGAAGGGTGAATTCGTTTTCCCCCAACCAAGATCGAACGTGTCCTATGGTCACCCTAGAGCTGGAACATCCCAAGCTCATGGAACTCAAAGAGACACAAGTAGAGATAGGCTAGAAGTAAGCTTTGCCAACCCAGGGGGCAGAGAAAGAACAAGGACGGAAGCAAATAGAGTGGAACCTGAGGTACTTAGAGATTCCAGGAATCAAAGAAATGTGAATGAATTCCCTCTACCAAGACCTAGAGAGCACGCAAGGACTTTGAGACCGACTCAGCTAGTTAAGTCCATGAAGAACTACTTCGATGGCACTGGAGATCCATACGATCATGTGGCTGAGTTTAGGCAAGTCTTGAGAGCCGAACAAGTGGAAGATTTGTTCACGCAGTACAATCCCTTTGGTCTAACCCTTAGGAACACTGCCCTGACATGGTTTCAGCCACTAAACGAGAGGCATTTCAGGAGCATAGACCAACTTCTAGAGGCATTCATTATCGAATTCTCTAAAAGTGGCATAAGACATAACACTTCCTCGCTGATTCACAGCTTCAAGCAAACCCCTCAAGAAACCGTGAGACTTGCTGGAAGAAGGTTTAGGCAATACTTAGAGAGATGCCCTGTCCCTGAGTTACCCACGCCAGCTAAGCAAGTGGCTTTGTTCTTGGATGGATTGCTAAGTACCAAATTGAGATCATATATGTACTTGAAGGACCCTAGGACCATAGAAGAGTGTGTACGCATGTGCATTGACATCGAGGATAACCTAGGGGAAGAACTAGAGCTTTCCAAAATCTACAAAGACTCAGATAGTGCCTCTAGCCTCTCTTCCTCGCAATCCACATCAATTGAGGAACTTGCGGAGAAAGTAGCTCAGAAATTAGGTGTCACTAGCAAACAAATCCCAAGATTCACCCCAGTGAAAAGATGCTATACTTGTGGAGGTGACCACATGGTGAATGTATGTCCCATTATGGCTCAACCCCAAGTAAATCCTAGTAGCCAGTACTGCACCATAGAACGAAGATACACCAATCACACCGCGCAAGATTGCCCCTACAATAAGCAAGCAGTTAGGCAGACGTACCCTCAGCCATACCCTCAACGAGGCAGATACCAGAGTCAATACCCACCACAACAGTATACTAGGCCTCGGCAAAATTACCAACCTCAATATCAGGCCCAACTGAGACCTCAGCCAGTGCTAGCACAACAACCATCTGCTCCTACTAATGTGATTTCGGTAAAGTATGCTGCTGCAGAAGAAAACCTGAATAGAGCTATAGTCCCAGTAACACCATTAACTTCAGAAAGTGATCCCAGTGACCATAGCTTTGATTCTACGCATGTTGATAGTCCCCAGGCTTATTACATGCAGTCTCCTGAACATGGTGAGTCCTACTACAGTGAGGAACCGAGTGAACCTAATTGGGAGCCCGAGTATACTAATTTCATGTACGCAAACCCCAACTCTAGACCTCAACCTAGGCAAGTAAGACCCCCATTTCCTAGAGGGCCATGCTATAGATGTCAGGGAGATCACCTCATTCGTGATTGTCCCTTGCCTCCACCTACACAACCCCAGTCAGTGACGATCCAAGGCTATTGCCAGGAGTGTGGAAAGGAGCATCTTTTACAAGACTGCCCAAAGAATCCTAATAATATGCCGAAAATCACTCCTATCAATGTTGTAGGGTTAGTTGTAGACTCCACAGGAAGTGTGACGTCCACTACACCAGTGCAAGTGATCACTAGAGCCCAAGCCTTGCAACAGAACCAAAGCGTAGGCCAGGAAAAGAGCCCAGATGTTAGTGAAACGGAGAGCATGACAAAGAAGAGGACTAGAGCTTGGAGAGATAGTCGTGAAAGAATGAAAAGACAATGGGCAAAGAAAATGAGCGAACTTGAGGAAAGCCTAAGAGAAACGAGAGCCAGGATAACCGAACTCACATCTCAAACTCCCTCTCACACTACCCCACCTCCACCAATCCCAACTCCATCCGACCCGCCACCTTCCAACCCGCCTCACCTAATCCCACCACCCCCTAGAGTAGGATCAGTCCTAGCAGATCCCACTCCCGAGGACCTAAACATGATGCTCAAAGCATATCAGGCCAGAATCCAAGAAGGGCCAAACGTAACTGATCATGAAAAGTGTTACCCTAGAGCAGAACTAGAGCTAGAACGAAACAAAATTTGTGCTAAGATGGTGGAATTGGCTCAGACCATGTTTGAAGCCAGTCGCCTTTTTAACATATCTAGCTCAGCCAAGACGCAGCTCCACTTTGAAGGACTGTTAGAAAGAATAGAGAGGCTAATTGCACAATGAGAAAAGGAACCCGCCTCTCAACACAAGGACAAGGCAAGTGAAAGAGTGAGCCTTTCTGCCCAGGAAGCCTATGTGCCTAACTCTACGGAGCCAGACACATCATCTTCTATGAATCGGTTCACACCCGAATTCCTACGAGAGATTCAAGAAGACAAATGGGCTAAAGAGAGTGAAGTCCCTCCTCCTATTGAACTTGTGGATGATGCACACGACCAATTCCCACAAGACATCCCATCCATTTATGAGGAGCAAGAGAGCACCCAATCTCAGGAAAGATTAGACTTTGAGTCTAACTCTTTACAAGAATTACCCCACTTCACAGGTCCATGGGAAGCTAAGCCCATGTGCATGAGAGCACCCACAGTCATGGTAAGAAACGAAGACTCGGTCATACCTAGGAACACGGAGGTAGTAAAGAATACTAAAGTGCAGTGCAACCTCACCTTGGAAGAGCTACTCAAAGTTAGGCCAGAGCTATGGGAGCATGTCGCCAAACAAGTACCAGAGATAGCAAAACCTCGTTCCCAGGTAGGATCCCATAGAACAGTGCCAGAGATACCTTTGGACAAGATAGGAGATATGAGTGAAGGTGAAGAAGGAAACACCTATCTTCCCATTACCCATCAGGGGTACACAACCAAGGCAATTCTCGACTCTGGTGCAGGAGTTGCAATTGCTACCACTTCCCTATGGAAGCGTTGGGGCAAGCCAGCACTCAGGCCCACGAGGATGAAATTGCAGATGGCTGATGGTCACATAGAGAGGCCTTTAGGACTACTTGAAGGAATAACTCTCACTACATGTGGTGTAGAGTTTGAGCACACGTTTGCTATCTGTGATTTTAGCAAAAATCATGCCTACAAAATGATCTTGGGAAGACCATTTATGCGACAGTTGCAAGTGGTACATGATTTTAGCAAAAATCATGCCTACGAAATGATCTTGGACATGCAACACTTAGGTGTTACGACCAAAGTGAATCTCAAAGATTACTCTCATAGGGATGTCCCTCCTATCCAATGGAATCCCATCCATAGAACCAAAGATGATACGGAATCGGTGCATTCCATAGGATCAGGATCCTCATGGATGCATGAAGACACCCACTTATGGATGTGAAAAGTAGCAGTAGAAGAAGAGAAGAGAGAAAAAGCCAGAGAGGTAGGTGCAAAAGAAACACATAGATCAATTCAAGACCCAGCCTATGCACCTGTAGTCTTTCCTGACGAAGAATTTGAACCCCACGGCTGGGCAGAAATCCTAGCAACAATGGATGTAGCCATCAATGAAGAACAATGGACACCTCACTGTGATGAAGATGGCTATGACATTTCAGTCTTCTCCATAGAGCCAATCATGGGAGAGGCAGTGTTAGAAGAGTGTGAACCTAGTCCTGATGCATTTGAGGATGCAAGTGACTCCGATCTAGAGTCAATCATTATGGACCCACCTTTTGCATCATATGAAGAATACTTCTATGAAGTAGAATTCCAACCCCAGAGGCATGGAGAGTTTACAAATGATGTAAGACTAGCCACACATGTGACCCCGAAGGAAGAAGGAAAGAAAAGAAAGAAGAGAGAAGTCACACCAGAGGAAGAAGAATCTTTGTTTGAGGTCTCGGAAAATTTTAAGAAGTATGAGATAGATGACAAGAGAGTCATGATCAGAATGCCTAAACGAGAGGCACAATCAGGGGAGGCCTATGATAACAAAGAAACCACGAAGAAAGTAGTTGTAGCCATCGAAGAAGGAGAAGAAAGATGCACGTACATAGGCCATGACCTGACAGAAGAGGAAGAACAAGAGCTAATAGCCTTGCTAAGAGAATACAGAGATGTGTTCGCTTGGAGTTACAAGAATTTGAAAGGAGTGGACCCTGACATATGCTCACACACTATACCCATGACCTCAGATGCCAAACCCTCTAAGCAAAAGCCATATACATATAATGATAATTGTGCTGCCAAGATCAAAGAGGAGATAGATAGACTGGTTGAAGCTGGATTCATCTATGAAATCGAGCACACTGAGTGGGTATCCCACATCGTAGTGGTGCCCAAGAAAAATGGAAAGCTGCGTGTATGCATTAACTTAAAGAAGGTCAATGCAGCCACAATTCGAGATAACCATCCGCTTCCTATCACAGAGCATCTCTTAGAAAGAGTAGCAGGGAAGGAAGTGTACAGCTTCCTTGATGGATTTTCGGGCTACAATCAAGTAGCCATAGCTCCAGAAGATCAGCATAAGACGGCTTTTGCCACAGAGTGGGGTATATTTGCCTTTCGAGTAATGCCATTTGGGCTTACCAATGCACCAGCTACCTTCCAGAGGCTGATGTGCCATGTATTTAAAGAGTTCCTGAGGAAGAACTTAGAAGTCTATGTTGATGATCTCTGTGCTCATTCCAACATTAGGAAAACCCATATTCCTGAACTCAGACAAATCTTTGACAAATGTAGAGAATATCAAGTCTGCCTGAACCCAGAAAAGTGCGTTTTTATGGTCAGGCAAGGCAAGATTTTAAGACACATAGTGTCAAAGAATGGCATATCCACTGATGAAGAGAAAGTAAGAGCCATAGCCGAGTTACCTAGGCCAAGGAATGTCAAGGAAGTACAAGCTTTCATGGGGCATTGTGGGTATTACCGACGGTTTATACACATGTATGCCATCATAGCAAAGCCTCTGTATGGACTTTTGACTAACTTTGAGTGGACTGACGAATGTGAGAATTCCTTCAATGAGCTTAAACGACGATTATGTTCAGCACCAATCTTAACCACACCAGATTGGAATTAGCCTTTCCATGTTCATGTTGATGCATCCAATTATGCTATTGGATGTGTACTTGCACAACCTACCGGTGAAGGTAATATGGATCTTCCAATTGCCTATGCTAGTAGACAATTGAATGCAGCTGAACGAAATTATACCACTACGGAGAGATAAGGATTAGGCATGGTATATGCAGTTAAAAAGTTTAGACACTATTTTCTTGCAAATAAGTTTAAATAAGCCATGCAATACAGGAAGATTAGTAAACAAGCCATGCAATACAGGAAGATTAGTAAGATGGTTTCTCTTGCTAATGGAATATGATTTCGAGGTTGTGGTAAGGAAAGGGAAGACTCATTTGAGAGCAGATCATCTATCTAGGCTCACATCTGGAGAAGCCCCACAAGGAGTGTCAGATGACCTTCCTGATGCTTACTTGTTTAATTTGGAAGTGGTGCCGCAGTGGGCTAAACCATTAGTGCCAGTATTGACATACGGGGCTAACCACCCAGTAATAAACACACAGGATAGAGAGGTAGTGAAAGCCCAAAAGCATCACATCATGGCAGGAAGTATGTACAAACACACAGACCAAGGGATCTTGGCTTGTTGTGTGGAAGAGGATGAGTACGCTAAATGGTTGCAATTAGCACATGTAGGTGCGTTAGAGCAACACTACTCAAAGCAACGAACCCTACAAACACTAAGGAGACTCGGAGTGCATTGGCCTACTATGGAGGCTGATGTCCAAAAGTTGTGCAAGGAATGCCCAATCTGTTGCACTAAACCACCTGTGGAACATGCCACTCTTTATGAAGTGTCCATAGTGCCAGATTGGAGTGAACCACTAGTATCCTTCCTGAGGACGAAAACATTCCCTCCAGACATGACTCTGGCTAGGAAAAGGAGTCTAGAACAAGAAGCCCATGATTACTCACTCATTGGTGATAATCTATACAAGCGTGGAAAATGTTGGAGTTAGACGTCTGCGGAAGCACGCGAACAGCACAAGGAAGAAGAAGAAGCTTGGAGCACAACACACAAGACTGAATATATTACTAGAGAATGTACAAAGATGAGTAGCCCATTAGGGCAATCGGCGTATATAAAAGCCGGGGGAAAAAAACCTCCTAAAGAGGGAAAAAAGTGCCCCGGCGGTCCTAGAGTGTTCACACACATCACTACCTAAATATATCAACAAATCCCCCCTGGGAGTGATGCGGTGAACAAGGAGCTGGCACTCATGTATAAGGAAGTGCCAAGCTATGTGGAAATCACTCCACAAAAGGAAGTAAGCCCAAAGCTTTGCGGAAAGCTTCAAACTTCTCCCTAGGCAGAGCCTTCGTGAAAAGGTCTGCAATGTTCTCCTGCGTGGGCACATATGCCAAGCTGATCTCCCCAGCAGAGCACCTCTCCCTGACATAGTGATAATGCACCTCAATGTGCTTAGTGCGAGCATGGAACACAGGGTTCCTCGCAACTGCCAATGCGCTCTGACTGTCAGTGAAGATGGTGGTGGCAGAAGACTGGCCAACACCCAAATCAGCCATAAGGCGTCTGAGCCACACACACTCAACAATCGCTGTGAAAGCTTCCCTATACTCAGCCTCACAACTGGAAGTGGCCACAGTAGGCTGCTTCTTGCTCAACCAAGATATACATGAGCTACCAAGCATGAAGCAAAAACCACTGGTGGACACACGAGTGTCATAGCAACCAGCCCAATCTGAGTCAGAAAAAGCATGCAAATCTGGCGGTAGTGATCCCCCCTTGGGATAAAACAACCCAAGTAGCCGAGTACCACTCAAGTAGCGAAAGATGCGCTTAACCGCTTTCCAATGCGTGACTCCTGAGCAATGCATAAACCTGCTCATCTGTGAGACAACAAACTGAATATCTGGCCGAGTAATGCATAAGTAAATCAAACATCCAACGGCCTGCTGATAGAGAACAGCATCAAATGCATCTCCAGCATCATGAAGACTCAATCGTAGACCTGTCTCCATAGGAGTGGCAATAGGCTTACAGTCTTCAAGGCCAAAACGCTGCAATAATGTGTCAATATATTTCGTTTGACACAAAGCCATTCCACCATCAACTTGCATAAACTGAATGCCAAAATAGTGATGCAAATGCCCCAAATCAGACATCTCAAATGAGGCATGCAAATCAGCCTTGAAATCAGCAATATGCTTCTCAAGAGGACCAGTGAGCAGCATGTCGTCTACATAGACAACAATGATCAGAAGCACATCATTAGCACGCTTAACATATAAGCTGCTTTCAGTTGGACTGTTCTCAAAACCATGTGCAATCAGATAGGCATGTATTTTCTCATACCAAGCACGTGGTGCTTGCTTTAAACCATATAACACCTTCTTTAACCTGCACACCTGGTTTTCATGCCCTTTCTGCACAAAGCCACGGGGCTGAAAAACATACACTTCTTCATGCAAGTCACCATTCAGAAATGCTGTTTTAATGTCCAACTGATGTACATTCCAACCATGATGGGCTGCAAGTGCACAAATGCTCCGAACAGTAGTCATACGGCATGTAGGTGCAAAGGTCTCATCAAAATCAATGCCTCTTTCCTGCGCATAACCCTTTGCAACAAGCCTAGCCTTATACCTGTCAACTGTACCATCAGGTTTACACTTCAGCTTGTATACCCACTTAGTGCCAATGGCCTTCTTGCCAGGAGGCAAGTCACATAAAGACCATGTACCATTCTTCATTATAGCATCATATTCAGATTGCATAGCAGCCATCCAATTTTCTGAATTTTGTGCTTCATCAAAAGAAACAGGCTCATTCTCATCACAGAGACTAGATGCAGCCATAGCATAGCAATTTGATGCAAAGGAGGTACTATGAGAGCCTGAACGAGTACGATATGACAAAGGTGCATCTAATTTGCTGTCACGCAAAGTCTGCACCAGCCATTTTGGCATAGTTTTTCCCTGTTCAGTATCAGCTCTCTCATCAACAAGTGCATCATGTAAATCTGCATTAGAAATGGAATGATCTGCATCATCATATGAAACCTGCAAAGGCTGAGAAGTTGCCTCATTAGGACCAGCGCTAGCCTGTCCACCTGTAAAAAGAGGCATCAAAGTATCATACATGTCTTTGGAGCTAATAGATGTCTCCTTAGTACATGAAAGCAATGGCTGAATAGCATCTTCCACAAAGACAACATCACGGCTAACCAGAATGCGTTTAGTCTGTGGATGATACAGACGATAGCCTTTACTTTCAGAACTGTACCCAACAAAAATACATTTTACTGCCTTATCATCCAATTTTCTGCGATGTTGTTCAGGCACTAATGCATATGCAAAACAACCAAAAACACGCAGATGAGCAACAGATGGCTTGCGGTCATGCCAAGCCTCATATGGAGTGATGGACTGCAACGCTTTGGTGGGACACCTGTTCAGTACATATGCTGCACACATGACAGCCTCAAGCCAGAAACTATGTGGTAAAGCCTGACTTTTGACCATGCACCTCGCCATCTCCATGAGTGACCTGTTCTTTCGTTCAGCAACTCCATTCTGTTGAGATGTATACGGCACTGTACATTGGTGTTTTATCCCACGTTCAGCCAGAAATGCATTAAAATCTGAAGACATATATTCCCCCCCTTGATCAGAACGGAGGGTGCCCATTTTACATGCTGACAGATTTTCAGCCAAAACCAAAAACTGTTTGAAGCACATGAATACTTCGGGCTTTGCTTTGAGTGGATATACCCATGCATGCCTGGAAAAATCATCAATGAAAGTCACGAAGTAAAGGTAATTTCCAAAAGAGGGTGTCTGCATAGGACCACAGACATCACTATGTACAAGCTGCAATTTCTGCATAGCCGGAACTGAACCATCTTTTGGAAAGGAAGAACGCTGCATTTTGCCCAAAATACAACCTTCACAAACATGTTTTCCAGGTGCCTCAAGTTTGGGCAAAGAGGACACCATTTCAGATTTCTGCAGGCGTAACAAACTAGCAAAATTCAGATGACCAAAGCGTGCATGCCAAAGCTTTGCATCTGACATAGCCTGAGAATCATGAACTGCACATGCCGAATCATTCACAGATCTTTCATAGTCTATGAGCTTATACAGCCCACGACATAAAATGCCAGAAGCAATAATCACATCGCCATTTGAGAGATCATGGACTGTACACCTGTCATCAACGAATTTCACAACCAAGCCAATCTTGGCTAATGCAGAAACTGATAACAGGTTCTTTTTGATCCCTGGCACAAATAAAGCATCTGACAAAGTGAAAGAACTACCATCAGCAGTAGTCAGAATGATCTTACCAACTCCCATAACAGGATAAGAGGAGTTATTGGCGCATGTGACAGTATTCCCTGTAGGGGCAGGCTCGAGTGAAGAGAAGAAACTGCGCTGCGAGGTAATATGTTTGGTCGCCCCACTGTCAAAGTACCAAACATCTGAGTCTACTGCAGACATGCACTGATCATGAGAAGATGGGTCAAAAATGCAGACAGTAGTAAACGCCCATTCTTCTTCCTGCACAAGATTTGCAGACTCTGTTTTTGGTGTAGAGACCTCTGCAACAACCATTCCAGCCTCTTTCTTCTTTGCCTCTTTAGCAGCCAGTTTTGGACAGTTCTTTATAATATGATCATTTCCTTTACAGTACTTGCAGAACAATTTCTGCTTTTCTGATTTCTTGTCATCTTTATCCTGGTTCTTCGATTGTGCAGCATTTGCAGATTTCTGCTTACTAGTAGAAGAGCTCCATTTTCCTTTGCCCTTCTGACTAGCCAGGAAAGCTTGATCTGCAACACGCATAATGGACCTGTTCTGCCTAGACTGATCTTCCTGCAACAGAACAGAGACTAATTCCTCAAATGACAAGGCATTCGGATTGCCTTTCATCATCAATCGAAGAGTAGAGGCAAAACTCTGATATGAATCAGGAAGGCCATTCAGAACGGTCTGCACAAGTGAGCTATCTGGTATAACCTCATCAGCAGAAATCAATTGTTCCTTCAGGTCTTTGATCTTTGTAAGAAAACTGTCCATCGAATCACCTTCATTCATGTGCTCACTCTCCAACTGTTTTCGGAGGTAAGCAACACGAGCCTCATTCCTAGCCTGGTACAAAGTGGTAAGTGTATCCCAAGCATCCTTTGCTGTTCTGCAAGAGCGAATATGAGGAATAATGGCACGTTTGACAGACAAAGCTATCAATGCATGTGCCTGGGCATCTCTACCATCCCAATGAATCTGCTCTGTAGTAGGTGCAACAGAAACAACAGCACGAACAGGAATCTGCGGAATATCATCTTCGACACCATCTTCATCAGCTCCAACACCTGTATTTGCAGTACCTGTCGTTACAGGTGTAACAGGACGTCTTTCAACACCCTGCACAATGTTCCACAATCCTTTTGCAACCAGTACATGTCGCATCATATAAGCCCATAATGGGTAGTTGGTACCATCCAACTTATCCTCAACAGCCAACATACGGAATACATCACTGCTTTCAGCCATGGCCGGTGACTAAAATACCTTGATGCAGAAAATTGACTGTATCTCAAAAAGTTGAACAGAACTGCCCAAACGAGTTCTGCTAGACCTGTAGCAGACTTCGAGACGCTTAAACTGGCGAACAGAAACTGGTATATACCTTTGGCACAAAAGGACGAAATAGCCTGCACAAGCACTGCGATAGTGCGTTCGGAGGCCGAAACGAGCTCAGATCGCGATTTCGGCACCACAAAGCGAAGTTGTTTTGATCTCGGAAACACCCTGAGTATGCTCACCAAATTTTGTGCGAATCTGAGACTGCAAACGGAGGAGTGTCGACGGCGCCCTAGAAGAAGCAACGACCTGCTCTGATACCAATTGTTGGAGTTAGACGTCTGCGGAAGCACGCGAACAGCACAAGGAAGAAGAAGAAGCTTGGAGCACAACACACAAGACTGAATATATTACTAGAGAATGTACAAAGATGAGTAGCCCATTAGGGCAATCGGCGTATATACAAGCCGGGGGAAAAAAACCTCCTAAAGAGGGAAAAAAGTGCCCCGGCGGTCCTAGAGTGTTCACACACATCACTACCTAAATATATCAACAGAAAAGATGGTTACCTGAGACTATGTGTCCATGAGAGTGAATATCTCAAGATCTTGGAAACTGCTCACCAAGGTGTAGCAGGAGGACACTTTGGACCAGATCGGGTGATCAAGGCAATACTATTTGCGGGCTTCTGGTGGCTGACCCTTCACATGGATGCACATACCTATGTGAAACGGTGTGATGTTTGTCAGAGAACTCAGTATCCTATATGCAAAGATGAGATGCCACTAAAACCTATGATGGGTGGACGTGCATTCTCTAAGTGGGGAATAGACTTTGTAGGTCCTATTAATCCCCCAGCCAAGGGTTGACATGCTGAATACATCATTGTTGCGACAAACTATCTAACCAAGTGGGGTAGAGGTAAAAGCTATGACAAAGAAGTTCCTATTTGAGAATGTGTTCACAAGATACGGGCTACCTATAGAGCTGGTAAGTGATAGAGGCACTCACTTCTTGAATGAAGTTATTGAAAATCTGCTCCAAGAGTTCTTGGTAGTACATAAGAAGTCTGCCCCCTATCACCCTCAAGCTAATGGCCAGGCTGAGAGCACCAATAAGATCCTATGCAATGTACTGACGAAATTAGTGAACAATAAATGCTCTGATTGGGACAAACAGCTACACCACGCTGTTTGGGCATATCGAGTCGCCTACAAAACGGTACTCCAAGCCACCCCCTTTCAGATGGTATTTGGCCAAAATGCAGTGCTACCGTTGGACTTCTTAATACCTACATTGAAAGTAGCACAAGAGCATGAATGGATGGGTCATGAACTCTCCTCTAGACTTTTTGACCTTGAACGATTAGGAGAAACAAGACTGAGGGCAGCTGCAGGGATATATGCAGCTAAGAAATGACAGAAGGCATACTTTGATGCCCACGTGAAGGATAAAGGTTTGAAGGCAGGCGACCTAGTACTAGTATACACATTGAAACAACATGCGAGGAAACTAGAGAAAAGAGGCTACGGACCCATGATCATTAATAGAATCTCAACAAGCGGAACAGTGCATCTAGCCACATTAGAAGGCGACGTTCTCCCGAGCTACATAAGCGGATGCCAAGTCAAGCTATATCAGGAACCTCTAACGGAAGAGATGCTAAGTCGACTCAACACTGCTAAGAAACGCAAAGAAGAAGAAAAATGAATTCGAGAAGAAGCCCAAGGAGAAGCTTTAGAGCGCATACGAAGAATGAAATTAAGAAGAAAAGGCAGAGAGCAACCTGGGCCAGATGCATATGCAGATCAAGGATATCACGTGGCTATGTGTGAAGTTTCAGATATCAGCTCCCATAGGATAATTGATCGACGTCCTTTTATAACCTTAGATATAGGACAAGGAAAGGGTGCAAGGACTGTAAGAGCCTTGATTGACTCAGGTGCAGCCACTAGTGCTGTTAAATTGTCTTACTGTCAAGAGTTGAAATTAACTGTCAATCCTATAGAAGCATATCTCATAGGATTAGGAGGTGTGGAAACCCCTTGCATGGGTGAGGTGGAACTTCCCCTCTACATCCAAGACGAAGTAATGACAGACAAAGTACTAGTGTGTCAAGATGAGGACCTCACTGAGCCTCTTATCTTGGGTCAGGACTGGATCTATGATCATGCAGTCAACCTAAACCTAAGAAGCGGACTTCTTCAAGTATGGGTAAATCATAGTCGAATTACAGTTGAATTGGAAAATGAGGCACTCAAGGAACTAGGTAATGCACGAACTCCTGGTCCTTCCAGGGGCGCATATGAAGTTGACAATGCTATTCTTGTCCAAAACTGTATGATGCAGAAAGAGGATTGTCTCAACAATGGAGTCAAGGATAAGACGGCACTCCCTTCTTTTCCAAAGGTGAGAGGGATGCAGCAACCAAAGGCAGATCAAATACAGAAGGAGCAGAGTACTACCTATACTGGAGGCCAAAAAAACGTGCGAAGCAGAATGTCTCAGCCGTTGAAAGGAGTGTGGGTGCGGAAAGGCGAACACCCTGTTGCGACCAGGCCAACCCCACGGCCAAAACCTCTTATTAGTAGTCAACAACACGACACTAATAAGAAGTCTTTCATAAATTCTTCTGCGAAAGTAAAGTCTATTTGGGTACCCAAGAAGTCGATGAAGGCCAGCCCACAATCACGACAAATCTGGGTGCCTAAGGCTTGCTTGCGGGCTCAAATAGCTACACCAAGGCCACACCCTCTACAACATGTTTCACTCACTTGAACATCTGATGCCCAGTCTTACACATCACGCGCGGGCACATATTCTTCCATGAGCACAAGTAGAATCACTTGTAAATGGGTCCCTAAGAAGCCTCATTTTCAAGTAGATACCCCTATCAAACTCTTCAGAGTCTCCACAAAATCAAGATCAAAGCCCATCCACTGCATTTGGCAACCTAAAACTTGTAATAAACCCCCGGACCCCAGTTGTAAATCCATGCCCACCTACTAATTACATCACTCTCACACTACATCATTCCACTTAGCTTCTAGGTCTACCCAATTCCTAACTACACGCACAAGCACCGAGCACTTAATAGCCTACTAATCTCTCTCGAACCTCATGTTAATGTTGTAATGGGGACAAAAACGGTTCTATCTCGTCTTTTATAATGTTAACACCTGTTTCTATATTCTCACAGAATCAGGAGGCAAGAAGTAACATGGCAGATACGACAGGAACTAGCTCCCAGGCAGGCACCAACCCTCAAGTCATGGACATTGAAAGTCTTCCCATTGAGGAGGAATTGAAGGAACGCCCAGTGGCATTGAGGGCATTACACGCCATAGCGGTTCAGAATCCTCCACAGGGGCACACAATGCCGGTCAGCAAAAACTCACATTGGTTCAGTGATGTGGCAGGACCCCTAGGTGAAGGCACTTACATGTGGGAGGCCGAGATAGAATTCAATGGGCGCTGGGGCAAATATCACTTTTTCACCAGGGAATTTGAGAGACTGCAGAATAATGAAGGATTGATACCTATATGGAAGAAGGCAAGACTCTACGATTACTTCAAATTCCAATTGCCAAAGCCCAATTTTCTAAGGTGCTCTTATTTGATTAGCACCCTCACTCTGAGTAAAGACAAAAAGGGATATAGTTCCTTTGTCCTCCCATCTCTCACAAGGGGCAATGAACTGAAGCGTTTCAGGTTGACTATCAATTTGGTAAGGGAAGCTCTAGACATGAAAGGTATGCACATTCCTACGGAGAAAGAGACAATGGTCCCTGACAATATGAAGAATAGGAATCTGGCGAAATTAAAGGACATGGCGGCAATGACACCTACGATTGCCATTCACTTGCGAATGGTCATGCAACATTTTGCATTTCCCGCTCAAGAGAGGTTCACAATGCCACCTAAGAAGATATGGTTTAGTCTATACTTGGCTGATGCCTTTGATTTGACAATCAACATGCCCCACTGGATTATCGACCAAATCCACTTGGCTCATCAAAGGTGGTATAAGAAACAAAAGTCTGTACTATATGGATGTTGTGCCCTCACCAAGATTGTGTATAGATGTCTGGCATATGATATGCCAGTGCAAAGGGCACTCATTTGGACCAGGGTACAGGAGTTTCAACGCAGGTTATCCACCGCAGGGCCACCCTCCAAGAAAATGAGAGGTGCCGTTCAGATGCCCTGTGCACAACCCCGCGGTGCGACATTGACACCAGAGACAACTCCACGAATTCCAAGGCGGGTACAACCCTTCACTATCAGATTACCAAGACACATCACTAATGGACCAAGTCTAGTGTTTCCACCTGTACCAACCGACCTAGAGTTCCCTCACGGATTCACTTTAGAAGACCTAACTGATGAGGAGGTAGCCAGAATCATAGAGGCTATTAACGCGGAAGTCGAGGCAGAGCAAGCTAGTGGACAACAAACTGCTACAGAACAACCCCATCCCAGACAACCAGATGTGGTCGATGTGGAGGGTGAAGAAGAAGAAGAACAAGAGGAGGAACATGATGGAAAATCCGAGGAAGAAGAGCAGGAATATGATCAGGAAGCTCTGCAGGTACTTGAAGGTGCCCCAGCTTATACTAAGGCATTGAAAAAGCTCTATGATACCATGAACAGAGTTCAAGAGCAACATAGACTTTCCCTAGCAGCAAGCAAGGCCCTCATGAATCAAATCCTTGAGGAGGAAGGTGTAGACGAGCAATACCGTGCCACTCTTGACATGATATCTGAGGCTTTAGGAGTACCTGAGACGGTGCATACAGCCCTTGCACAAGCACGAAGAACGGAGCGAAGATACGGCAGACGTCCCCCTCGATCAGGAAAGCAGATGAATGTATTAGTATCAGAACCACAAGGCACATCCACAACCACGGGCACCGCACACACTGTCCATGATACTGAGGAAACCCATGTATCAAGTGCACCTCCGTCACCCCCTTTGCCACCCCTGCCTCCAACTCCACCACATTCACCTCTCACTACCAGTGTAACCACTACTGTCACCGCCTCCGAGTCCACTACCCATACCGAAGCACAGACTGGCAGTCAACGCACACAACCTACACACCCTATCTCCACCTCTTTTGTCTATACGGCCACTGAAACAGTAATTCTAACCGCAGCCACAGAAAATCTCATTCCCCCAATCACACTTCTTGGTAGTTCGTATTCACAATTGCACACACCACTGTACACTTTCACCACTATCACTGCACCCACAATTCCAATATTCACAATCACTCCCACTACTGCATCCACCGTTGATCTTATGGACATATCACCCACCTCCGCACCTCTCCCTCCCCCCATACACCCACCATCTCCCATTCCCCCACCTCCCACTTCACCATTTTCCAGCACCGCATCCACACTTCCATTCCCCTTCCCCTTTCCCTTCCCTTCTGCATTCAACACCCTTCCCGCATCCACCCCTATTAATAATGTATTTAATAATATGTATCAATGTATGTTGCAACTACAACAGCACTACCAACATCTTGATAACCAACATACACGACTCTTTCAAAGCCATGAAGAACTTCAACTACGATTCATTGATCTCGAAAGGGAAAAGCGGCTACTACAACAACAGTATGCCACTTTACAGGAACAACATGAACAGTTAGTAGCCAATCCACCCCAGTCCGATGCAGAAGAAAGGCAACATATGGATGAATTGCTACACTCCCAGATAATGGAGAATCTCAAGCTTGACGCAACCTGGCCCTCCTACGCAAACACATGTCTACAACACTCGAAGAGAATAAACGGCTACAGAAACAGAATGAAGAAAACTTGGAAGCAGCCATGGAGGGTTCCCCGCAGGAAATCGACCCAGAGAAATTCAAGGCCATTCCCTCAGAGAATATGCAAATTGTGTTAGAAACCCATGCAAACCTCCTGGAGGCCCATGCAGCATTAGAAAGAGAAAGAGATGACCTATTAAAGCAGCTGGCGACCCAACATGAGTCAGCAAGCAAAGTCACAACCGCAGTTGACACATTTGAAGAAGTCGAAAAACTCAAAGCAGAACTAGAAGAATTACGAAGTAAAGTCATGCAATACGAGCGTCAACCTTCACCTCTTGTAGAGCCCGAGCCTGAGGACTTAGTGCCAATTGAAATCAAGGAAACCTTCGAAGACCCATACGATCCCATGCTTGCACCGGGGGGCAAGCAAACAGAAGAGGGCATGGACACCATCGAGATCGAGGCTCCTGAATGGATGCAGAGGTTAGAGAAAGTGGCCACAACCCATGATGACAGAGTGGCAGTTCAGATAGCGTCTATGTCACGTTTGGAAGAGGTAGTCATAAAATCAGATTACTTTAGAAACCTCTCCCATCATAGGTGGATCGGCACATCCGACGATTTGTATGTTCCTTTCTGTGTCTTAATGGCGGATTACAATGCTGAAATAAAGCAACACACCTCAAAAGAACCAACCTCGGCTACACACTTTGCACCGGACGACATCCCAGCAAGTGCCAAGCAGGGCAATATACATCAACTGACGTGGAGGATTCGTCTACTGGAAACCTACCCAGCGATGGTAAGAACATGGAATAACATGCCTTTGTACATCAAATACAACCCATGCTATTGCCCCGTATTTCGAAGAAGGTCGTGGCCGGAATACACAAAAACTGTGCTGACAACCAAAGGATGTGAGAAATGGCTCAATTATTTCTATTTAGCACCACCTAAAGGCCAACCTACCATAGGATATATGATTTCGACGATTCGGCATTGGGGGGTCAGGTTTAAAAATGTACCAGATGTCATGGCCCAAATGTGCCTTAAAATTTTTGAACTCATGTTGGTCACCTTTAGGACTTTCAAGAATGTCAAGGAACCTCATCTGTCAGCTCCTGGATTTAATGAAGGTAATCAGGACCTTGTCTACGACATGAGCGCAACACCATCTATTAATGTTGTATATGCATGGCACACGCGTATCAAGTATCTACCAGCCTGCTTCAAACACACGTTTGAAGAAATGTTTGTCACGGGATTCTGGGAATATCATTCAGAGATATTCATTCCCACACCATCACATTTATTGCAGTTGTTTGCAGTGGAACAAGCTCTCCATTCAGAAAAGTTACGTATACCACATCCAGAGGTTCCCGGGCCGGTGGATTGGGATGCTCTACTCACGGACTTGGCCAAAGGGTTGCGGATTGTAGAACATCACTTAGCACAAGACGTTGTTGAGTACTACATCCAACGACCCACCCAACAAGGGTCTGTCAGGGATGACAGATGCGAGAGAGGGGGGGTGTTGGAACTGAAGGACTCACAAGGCAAGGAAGCTTACGAAGGGAGTCAGAGAGAAGAGAAAGTACAAGCAGACAGAGCAGTCAACGACGATCTCGCAAGTAGGCCAATATTTTTTCAGGACACTAATGCATGTAAAAGAGATGGACACACAAGGAGAAGGAGCAAGTAGGGAGCTCCAGGAAATGTATGTCAAAATGTTATTAGAAACCCCTACAAAAATAGTGATTTTCATTACTAAAAACCATTGTAAATACCATTTCATATTTTTGTAGCTCCATTTTGTGCAAGCCAAGGAGTCCTTGAGCTTAAGGAGCTTTAGAAGTACCTACCTGTCAATTTTCACATTTTTTAGACTTCGTTTGAACCTCCAAATAGGGTAGAGAACCTAATTTTTAACTAGGCCGGACACTAGGTCTGGACATGGCCAAAACCTAGTCAAAAACTATAAATAGAGCTAGAGAGCTCATTTTTGGGGTTAGCTTGTAATTGATTTGAACTTGTATGAGCTTTTTGAAAGTGATCTAAAGAACTCCATTGCTTCTCACTCTTTGTCCTACCGTGTGTGCGCGTGTGTGTGTATGTGTGTGCATGTTAGTGTGCTTCTCACTCACGCACTTGTGCCTTCACTTGCTCGAGGTCTTCATACCATCCTCAAGTCTTCCCGGATCGACATTAAAGGAGGTGCTACTCATCACTGAGCTACACCAAATTTTTGCGCCGTTGCCGGGGATTGAGCTTTGAGGACGAGCGTGTGATGGTAAGACGTAGATTTGAGACGTTGGCGTTGTAGGTAATTTCTTCACTCTTATTATTTTTCTCTTTCTTACCTCACCATCATCGTCACCATCATCATCATTACCATCTCCCACCTCCATCTCCATCATCACGAAAATTTTCAGTTTTGATCTTATCACCTTCTTCATTCCATTTCCCTCATTCCACTTGTGTGAGAGAGCGAGAGAGAAATATTGTGTGCATTGTTTTTGCATGTTTGTTGAGTTTTCTTGCAGGATCCAGCTGTATCATCCCCTCCAGCACGCTGCGCAGGTACGGAAAACTCAGAAACTATCTCTGTGTCGCCGACCTCTGTCAATCGTGATTGACAGAAAATTCGACCAATTGGTAAAACTAAGTGCACCACTAGGACAAGCACAAAGAGCACATTCCAAATCACTAAAAAAAATTGAAAAATTCCGTGTTTCTCTGTCAATCGCGACCAACACCATCGATCGGGATCCACAGCCACGATCGACAACATCTGTCAATCGCGACAGAGAGACCCTGTCAATCGTGACTGACAGACCCTTCGACCGACTGATTGCCACGTAGGACCCTGTCAATCACGATTGACACCGTCGATCGCGATCGACAGCCACGACCGACACCTTTGTCAGTTGCGATTGACACCGTCGATCGCGACCGACTGAATTTTGATGATTGACTGAATTTCTCGTGTTGCCACGTGTCCATCGCGACGGACACATCCTCGATTGACTGAAATCACGGCGAAAATCCCGGAAAAAGTGTCGATCGCGATTGACACCATCGATCGCGATTGACATGACTCACGACCGACTCTGACGATCGCGATTGACACTGTATGGGAAGCATTTGTATGCACATGGAACTCTTTCGTCCAATCAAGTGCTACCAAAATCGGCACATTTATCACTTTCTCTTTGAGAGAGTCAAATGCAGTCTGACACTCCACGGTCCATTGGTATTGTTGGTCTTTTCTTAGAAGGTTAGTCAATGGTGCAGCTATCGATGCAAAGTTCAATATGAATCGTCGGTAATAGTTAGCATGTCCCAAGAAACCTCTGAGTTGCCGCAAGTTCTGAGGAGGTGGAAGTCATCCGATTTTTTCTACCTTATCCTCGTCAATAGTAATCCCTTTTTCGGAGATCACATGTCCCAAGAGCAAGCCCTTTCGTACTCCAAACATGCATTTTTATGATTCAATGCGATGCCTTTTTCAATACGCCTTTTCAGGATGGCTTCGATTGTGTCCGCCATATTTTCATAATCTCCTTGGATGGCGAAGTCACCAAGGAGTATTTTTGTCCAGTCTTGTAAATAATCTTGGTATGCCACGATCATCGCTCTCTGAAATGTAGCTGACACATTGCATAGCCCAAACGGCATGACTCGATAGGCATATGTACCCCACTTTGTGGTGAAAGTAGTCTTCGGCTGATCTTCTTCATAGATTTGAATCTGATTGTACCCGCTGAAGCCGTCTAGAAAGGAGTACAAATTATGACCTGCCACTCGATCCAGGATTTGGTCCGTGAATGGCAACAGAAAGTGATCTTTCTTCGTTTGCTTGTTCGGCTTTCGATAGTCCATGCAAATGGGAATTCTGTTGTTCTTTCTCGGGACAACCACGATCGGTGACACCCATTCGCTGAATGCAATGGGATATATGAATCCTGCTTTCAATAACTTGGTCAATTCCAATTTGATCAAGTCCGAGTATGCTCGGTTTGTCCGTATAAGCCTTTGACATATTGGCCTAGTCCCTTCTTCCAAGTCAATATAATGCTGACAAATCTGAGGATCGATCCCTCTCAGATCATTGTATGACCATGCAAAGGCCTTGCTGAAATTTTTGAGTACTGATTGAATGTTTTCTCGTATGCTATCTGGTAACTCTAATCCCACGCTTAGGAATTTTTCTGGAAACACTTCGCACTTTTCCACTTGGTCTTCCCTCAAATACCCCTCTCCTTTCCTTGTCACTTTGATCGAAATGTGTTCCCCGATCACACATGCACGGGCGGCTAATAAATCATTGGATTTTTCCTTTTGGATTGGGTCCAATTTCTTCAACTCGGCCTTCGCAATCATTTCCCGTACTTTGGCCTTATCTCTCTCTTCTATTTTCGATTCTCGTTCTCTCCTTTGGAGCTCCATCTCCAGCACTCTGATCCTTTCTCTACATTTCTTTACTTCTTTTGACGAAACTAGTTTGAGCTCTGGCTCTTCTTCTAAAGTCCCGTTCCTCTTGGAATTGGTAGCTTTGCTTTCCCCTATGTCTATACTCACCATATAGAAGTCAAGTTCGCTCATGCGTGTTAGCCATCCTAACAACTCTTGGTCCGAGTCGTCCTTGTAGACTACTGGGCCCTTATACTCTTTCATCTTTGCATTTTGGAATTTAAACAATTGCAAATTAAATCCATCTTGGAGGAGATCTTTGTGAGTCTCCGTGTGTAAGACAAATTGTACCCGTGCCATTTCTTGCCTGACCTTTTCCTTTGCTTTCCTCTCCATCTCCTCGACTGTCATCGACTTCTTGCTTGTCGAGTTTGGAGACACTTGAATTTGTATTCGATCAGTCTTTTGTTCGATGGTAATAAATCTCGTGCGCCAGTCATGCACACATTCGGCTTGCATAAGCCATGGCTGTCCAAGTAGGATTGAGAAAGTGGCCTCCGAGGTTCTCCATCGATCTATCAAGTAATCCATGCTAAACTCCAATCCTCCCACGACTGTGCTCACATTTCTTAGAAGACCAGCCCGCTTCACTTGTGTCTAATCTGCCATCCTTAGAAACATCGGAGTTTCTTCCATGTGGTTCAAGCCTAGAGCCTTCATCATATATTCACTGATCAGATTGACAGTGGCCCCACTATTCGATTGAGCGCGTGGGATCGCATATCCCTTAATCTCGACCGTCACAGCTAGAGCAGTCAAGTCGATTTGCATTGTAACGCTCTGAATAAGACCTTGGAGGTCTTTTTCTTTCTTCTTCTTATCTCGAGTTTTCCTTGGTTTCTTGATATATTCGTTGTAAAATTGCTTCCTATATGTCGGGGAACATTTCAACAAAGTGCCAATGTCAAATGTGACTTCTGTTTCAGCCAACAATTTCACGATATCAACTTCTTCTGAGCTTTGCTTGTCCTTTCGACATTTCACAGCCTTCAACCTTTCAGGGAATGGAGCAATGCCTAGCACGAACTTCTTTTCCACTCTTGGAAGTATCTCCACTTCGTCTCTTTCTTCCAGTTCTACTTGCTCCAGAGTTCCTTCTACTCTTTCCTCTACTTCACTATACTCAGGTGCCCTCCCTTTGCTCGCATTTTCAGTTCTTTTCTCCACATCCTTTTTCAAATATTCTTGTGTCCGGGTGACCACTGCCACAGTTGGCTCTTTCCATGCACCCTTGCCATGGTTAGCCTTTACGAAGTGCATTGATGAACTGGATACCTCCTGAGGATTTGGCGTCCTAAACACCTTTCGAATAGTGGGGACTTGCTCTTGTGCTCTCGGAGTGGGATATGTCTGAGTATCCACGTAATTGGAAGATTCGGCTCTTTCTTTCCCTTTTTCAGTGTCAGCTTTCTTCTTTGGGCAATCTTTCTCGAAATGGCCCTCTCCACTGCAATACCTACACATCGGAGTATAGTCGACGGGTTTCTTTTCGTTTGGACATCTAGCTTGAGTATGCCACAATCCATGGCATCTCCAACACTGGATTGGACCAATCCTTCTTTGATCACGTGCATCTCCTCTCTGATATCCTCCTCCCTGACCTTGGACACCATCCCCATAAGCCTGTCTGTTTCCCCAATGGGATGTAGGTGGAATGCCTTCTGCAGGCAACCCCGTGTAAGCATGCTCCTTTGTATTTACTGATTTAATGGTTTCGCTTTCATAGGCTATTTTATGATGACACTGATCCTCTATATGATTTGTCCTACCACAAAAGGTCCAAAGCATCCTAGGTGGCGGTCTTTCCAGGACTACTCTTGAGACCGTAGGGCACTCCAAAGCCATATGACCGTAGCCATGACACTTCCCACACCATGTATGGGTTCTAAGCACCTCTTGATTAGGGGGCATGATTGCCTCTTGTTTCACTGTATATGCTTCTTGGGCTATCATGACAACCTTTATGGCTTGCATCACTAATTCTAGAATTCGTTCTTCAGTCAAATGAGGCTTCACCTCGCTTGTTGTACTAGTGGTGGCTACAACAGCCGAAGTCTTCAACGTAGGACTCCCTTGGCCCGGATCTTGTACAGGTACACTTTTTAGGCTTCCTAGTGGCTCGTACAAGAGCGCGATCCTTCTTTGCTGACATAGTTGTACTTCTTCCCATAATCTTGCTTTTTCTTTAGCAGCCAGCAAATTGGCAGGTCGTGTAAGGCTAATGTGTTGTTGCGTAGTAGGATCCCTAAGCCCAGCAATAAATCTTCTTTTCAGAGTCTCGTCGTTAGGGGCATTTGCACCCATCTTTCTTGCCAGGGTTTCCATCCTTTGGATATAGTTGTCGATGATCTCGTTGACTCCCTGCTGCAGATAGTCCATTTGTTGAGCTAGACGATCTTGGAAACCTTGCCTACGAAACTTAGCCAAAAATGCATCTTTTAGCATTTGATAAGTTCATCGTCGTGGCTCTTGCAAGTTCTCGTACCAGTTGGCGGCCTCGTCTCTAAATATAGCTGGCAAGATTCGAAGTCTTTGCGCTTGGTCGACCACTTCATTTGCTTCACAAGTGACCTCGAACAATTGGATAAAGCTATCGGGATCCTCATCCCACAATCCCAAGAATTTGGAAAAGTCTCCTAGATGCACTTGGACTTGTTTTGCCATTTCAAACAGTGGTGTAATGTCAATATCCTCACGATCCCAGAAATTTAGTGCACACGGCCTTAGGATCCCTCCTTCCAACTTTTGTACTTGATTCGCGACTCTCCTACGGGAGTACACTTTTTTGATGGGTCTCTTCCAACTAGTTGAGGTCCAATCACCTTGCGACTCCCACCTTTGCCTTTCTCTTTCAAGGGCTCTTCTCTGAGCACGCTCTTCTCTTTCCGTTGCGTTCTTCCTAAGAACGAGCTCCCCTTGCTCATGTCCTAGATCCGGGGTCCGCAAGCTCGGCCAACATGTGGCGCTAGGAAAACCTATGGCACTCTCTTATAGAGACGTCCCAAGCTTTTCCCTGCAAACGCACCAAAATGTTAACACTCTTAGTCCAAGGGAAAGTGTCTTACACACGCTTGTATTTTTCTTAGTTTCCTTGTATTCTATCACCTTTCCTCACTCTGAGTCCACGATTACCCCCGAATATGTCCTTCGTTGGGATGCCCAGTAGGATTGCCAAAATGTTGGGTCCTAAGCCCAAGGGAAAGATTGTAGATAGATGCGTACTTTGTTGCCCAAATTCCTCCGAATCCGCAAATGACTCTTGAAAATATTCATGGAAGGAAAAGAATGGAAACATGAATCCAGATGGAACCCAAAATCCACCTCACTCAGCTCTATTGATGGAGAGCATTAATCTCCAAAATAACAACCTACTCTTGAAGTTAGAGCACCTTTATATCAAGAATAATTCAAAACCTTCACCAATTTTGAGGATCAATGATCAAGTATCAAAAGTTTAAAAATTCTCTGAAGAAGATGACTACACAGAAAGTCTGCTGCACATATCTCTCACATTGACTTATCAAATGTGTAAAGTTGTTGATGAAACTTTGCACAAGGTGTCGCCTACAGTTTGCGCACCTTCTCCAAGTTGAATCACTCCAAAAGATTCAGTAAATCTTGAGAAATGATCTCAACAAGTTACCTATGTCTAAAACTGCTCTTCTGAAAAGTCGATTTAGACACCTGTAACTTCTAACACATGGTTCTCTTAATCTAGAACCCGTTTATGAAAATGCTTTTAGCCACGAGTAGCTTACCTTCCAAATTAAAGATTAAGTGCTTGCTTGCTCAAAACTTTAAACTGTGGAGGGAGAACTGATCAAAACACTAAGATCGAATTTTGCGCCTGTTTCAGGAACTAGCGAATACTTCTTCACATATGAATGTTCCTACTCATAATTCTCACAGCCTGTTTGCAACAAACTTTAACCATAGAATCATTAACTATGGACTTAGACATCTACAAAAGGATTCTTGAAATGATCAAGCACAGAAGGAGAATACACAGAAACATCGGGTGCAACATCTTCTTCATTTCTGAGAATTTTACAACTGAGTGATGAGAGAGACTTCAACTCACTTCTAGAAGGTTTAATGACCTTTTCAAAATACAATTACACTATTCTCATGCTCTCTCATATTTGCCCCGACATTTTTCATAGTATATATAAGCAAATATATACAAGCTGATGACTATTCAAAAGTATAAGTGACTTATATGTGAACTAATGTACATATGTGTACACAACTTTCCACTTCTGAATATGTCCTTCCTTCATGCTTCACAACTTGTTCTCTTCTCAAATCCTTGGCTTAATTTCTTCATCAAAACATCAATTGTTGATTGTCGTGCACCAACAACTCCCCCTCAATCATCAATTGAGGTTTTCTCCATTCTTTTTATGCCTTCCATGTCCTTGAATCTCTGTAGCTTTGGTCCATCCAAGCTTTTGGTTAACATATCAGCTATCTGATCTTTTGTTGAAGTATGTATAACTTCAATCTCTTTATCCATCATCTTCTCTCTTAGAAAGTGATATTGAATCTCAATGTGTTTGGTCCTGGCATGAAAAACAGGGTTAGCAGCTAGATACAATGAACTCATGTTATCTCCATGAATAGTGGGTATACTTTGAATGATGTCAAAACTCTTCATAAAAGTTTTAAGCCATATCACTTCCTCTGCAGCTTCAACCATACCTTTGTACTCTGCCTCTGTAGATGACAAAGTAACTGTGTGTTGCTTCTTTGAACACCAAGAGATTAACTTATCTCCCACATAACACAAGTACCCATATGTTGATCTCCTATCATCAAGATTACCTGCCCAATCTGCATCACTATATATTTTGATGTTTGTATCTGATGTAAAACCATAATACAAACCTTCTTTGAGTGTACCCTTAATGTACCTCAACACTCTTTGACCTGCAATCCAATGTTCTTTCCTAGGGCAATGCATGAATTGAGATAATACTCCAACTACATATGACAAGTCAGGTCTAGTTAATGTAGCATAGATCAAACTACCAACTAAACTCTGATATTGTTTCATATCCTTGAACTCTTCTCCACCATATCTGCTCAATTTGTGATTCACCTCCATTGGAGTAGGTGCTACCCTGCTAAACTTGATTAACAAGTTCTTCAAATACCTTTCTTGAGTTACATACACTCCATGTTGAGTGTATGAGATCTCCATGCCCAAGAAATATGACAAGTCTCCCAAATCACTGATTTTGAACTCTTTCTCCATTTGCTTCTTTAGGCTTTGAATGCCTTTCTCATCTGTACCTGTAAGAATTATATCATCAACATATATGCACATGTATATGAACCCATCATCACTTGCTTTGACAAGCAAGCTACTATCTGCTTTAGATACTTGAAACCCAAGTTCTTTCAAGAACTTTACAAGTCTATAATTCCATGCCCTTGGGGCTTGCTTCAAGCCATACAAAGCTCTCTTGAGCTTGCACACATGATCTGGATACCTTCCATCTCTAAATCCTTGAGGTTGCTCCATGAAAACATCATCTGAAATATAACCATTCAAAAAAGCATTCTTTACATCTAATTGACATAATTTCCAACCTTTACATGTTGCAATAGCTATGAGTGTCCTAATTGTTGTCATTTTTGCCACAGGACTATAGGTCTCATCATAGTCAATACCATACGTCTGAGCAAACCCTTTCACAACAAGTCTAACTTTATATCTAGACACACTTCCATCTGCAAATCTCTTTGTCTTGTAGAACCACTTGCATCCAATGATCTTCTGGCTATTTGGTTTAGGAACCAACTCCCATGTTTGATTCTCCATCAATGCATCATACTCTTCCTGCATAGCTTTCTCCCAATTTTCCTTACCTTTTGCCTCTTCATATGTAGAAGGGTCTTCATCTGCCTTTATCATGTAAGCATAATCTTTGGTAGCCAAAAAAGAAGTTTCATAGCTATACCTTGTAGGTTGCCACTTGTGTCTTGATGACCTTCTGAGTTCTCCACTCCTTGAGGTTTCTGGTTCATCACACTCAGGATCAAATCTTGGCATTTCTTCAAATTCAACCTGCACTTCATTATTCTCCTCTTCATCAAGTATTTGAATCTTTGATTTACCTTTCTTTTGACTCACAACTTCTTCATCACCTGTATTAATATTGATTGTACCTGCATACCAAGTACCTTGCTCATCAAACGTAACATCCTTTGATACAAGGAATTGTTTTGTGGATGGACTCCACAACCTATATCCCATCTGCTTATCATTATAACCAATGAACACATATTTTTCAGCTTTAGGTTCCAATTTGTGCCTTAATTGTGATGGCACATATGCATATGCCAAACATCCAAATACTTTGCATGATCCAAGGTAGGTCTCTTACCCCACCAAGCTTCATAAGGTGTCATACCCTGCAAGGCTTTACATGGTAACCTATTGACCAAATAAGTAGCTGTATTTACAACCTCAGCCCACAAATAATTAGGGCAATTTTTCTCCTTCATCATGGATCTTGCAAACTCAACAAGAGTTCTATTCCTCCTTTCTACTACACCATTTTGTTGAGGAGAGTACCTGCAAGTAATTTCCCTTTTTATACCTGCATTCCACAAGTAATCACTGAATTCATTAGAGAAATACTTTGCCCCTCCATCTGACCTTAGTCTTTTCAACTTATGACCTGTAATTCTCTCTGCATACATATGGTAGTATTTAAATGTATTAAACACCTCTGACTTATCTTTGATCACATAGATAGTGATCCATCTGGTAGCATCATCAACATAAATCACATAATACCTTGAGCCATTGATACTGAAATCTTTTGATGGTCCCCACACATCTGTGTGTACCAACTCAAGCTTCTCTGAATACATAAAACCATGCTTGGAATAGGATTGCTTATGAGCCTTACCTAATTGACATGCCTCACATCTGTATGTCATATGTTGACCTGCAACATTAGGAAATCCAAGCATTGAACCATTGTTTATCATATCTTTGATACCTCTTTCATTGAAGTGTCCAAGCCTCTTGTGCCAAAGATCTAACTCACAGATCTTATGTTCTCCATAAGTGAACAAGGCATGACCAACATTACCTTGGATCTTCAATGTGAACAATCTTCCTTCTTTCTTTCCTGAAACAATCTGTTTATACCCATTGCTAGGGTCTTCCACAAACACTCCTTCATTAGTGAATCTAACTTCATAACCTTTTTCAACAATTTGTCCTACACTTATCAGATTCTTAGGAATTGTAGGAACATACAAGACCTTACTCAGAAGTGTGCTACCATCCTTGGCCTTCACTGATCCAATTGACTTCATATTGTGATTTGTATTATCACTTGTTTGAACAACATGATTAGATACCTTATTCTCCAAATCAGTCATCAAGGCTATGTTACCACTCAGGTGATTGCTACACCCTGAGTCAATGTAGAAGACTCTTTGATCTTCACTTTGCCTTTCACAAGTTGCATTCATTATCAATGTTGAATCCTCCTTCTGATCTGAAGCATAGTTGTAGTAGGTATTGTTGTATTGTTGACTTTGGAATCCTCTACTTGCATTTCTTCCAAAGTAACCTCTACTATCTCTACCTCTGAAATTACCTCTTTGATTCATGCCACCTCTTCCTCTTGAATTAAAGTTCTGATTATATCCACCATTACTCTGAGTATTATGCCAACAATCATTAGCTAAGTGATTTGTCTTACCACAAATCCAGCAAGCTTTGACTCAATCTTTATTACTCCTGCCTCTTCCTCTACCTTTGCCACCTCCTCTTCCTCTTAGGAAGTTAGCTTGGCTAGTTGTACCTTGCTTCCCTTTGCTATTTTTCTTCTTATCCTTTGAATACATTGCATGACCTGTACTCTTGTCACTTTCACCTTTGACATCCTGCTCAAAGGTTAGCATATGACCTAGCAACTGATTTAAGTCAGGAGTGAAATGATCAAGTGATAATTCAGTAGACAAAATGAATGGCTTCCATTTGTCATCACCTCTCAAACCTGTGAGGATGTGCCTTACCAATTTATCCTCCTCTATGTCTTCATCAATAGCTCCTAATGCATCTGCAATGTCTTTCATCCTTGTTACATAATCTGAGATGGATTAAGATGCTTTCTTCTTGAATGTGGTAAATTCTGCCCACAAGGATGCTTTCCTTGACTTTGTAGTGTTTTGGAAATGCTCCTCCAAAGCATTCCATATATCACTTGCACTTTCAAGACCTCTAATGTGAGGTAGCAAGTAATCATTGACTGCCATATAGATAATGCTCCTAGCTTGAGCATCTTTCTTCATCCATGTCTTCAATTCTGATAATTCTTCCCTAGTTGGAACACTAGGATCTCTGAATGGAGGCTTTTCCTCTTCACCTGTAATGTAAGCTATCAAGTCTTTGCTCATTAGATGAGCTTCCATCCTCATTGACCATGTTGGATAGTTTTCTCTATCCAATTTCTCTATCTGAAGAGAGTCTCCCATCCTATCTTCACCTGTGTATTGAATTCTTCAAACTTTATGAGTAACAGATGTACCTTTACTTTGAATAATACTCCTTTTGTCTTCCTTGATGTCGTATGATCTCCTCCTCAAGCTTTGCCTTCAAGCTTTCACCTTTTGATCCTTCAGATGTTGAATTCTTTGCACCTGCAGCAGTCGGGATCCTCCTTTCTTTAATTCTGATGCTTCCTGCTCTGATACCACTGATGGAGAGTATTAATCTCCAAAAGAACAACCTACTCTTGAAGTTAGAGCACCTCTATATCAAGAGTAAGTCAAAACCTTCACCAATTTTGAGGATCAATGATCAATTATCAAAAGTTTGAAAATTCTGTGGAGAAGATGACTACACAGAAAGTCTGCTGCACATATCTCTCACATTGACTTATCAAATGTGTAAAGTTTTTTATGAAACTTTGCACAAGGTGTCGCCTACAGTTTACACACCTTCTCCAAGTTGAATCACGCCAAAAGATTCAGTAAATCTTGAGAAATGATCTCAACAAGTTACCTATGTCTAAAACTGCTCTTCTGAAAAGTCGATTCACACACCTATAACTTCTAACACATGGTTCTCTTAATCTAGAACCCGTTTATGAAAATGCTTTTAGCCACAAGTAGCTTACCTTCCAACTTAAGTATTAAGTGCTTGCTTGCTCAAAACTTTAAACTGTGTAGGGAGAACTGATCAAAACACTAAGATCGAATTTTGCGCCTATTTCAGGAACTAGTGAATACTTCTTCACATATGAATGTTCCTACTCATAATTCTCACAGCCTGTTTGCAATTAGGCTCTCAAACTTTAACCATAGACTCATTAACTATGGACTTAGACATGTACAAAAGGATTCTTGAAATGATCAAGCACAGAAGGAGAATACACAGAAACATCGGGCGCAACATCTTCTTCATTTCTGAGAATTTTACAACTGAGTGATGAGAGAGACTTCAACTCACTTCTAGGAGGTCTAATGACCTTTACAACATACCATTACACTATTCTCATGCTCTCTCATATTTGCCCCAACATTTTTCATAGTATATATAAGCAAATATATACAAACTTATGACTACTCAAAAGTATAAGTGACTTGTATCTGAACTTATGTACATATGTGTACACAACTTTCAACTTCTGAATATGTCCTTCCTTCATGCTTCACAACTTGTTCTCTTCTCAAATCCTTGGCTTCATTTGTTCATCAAAACATCAATTGTTGATTGTCCTGCACCAACACCTATCTCTCTTTACTTTCTCTTTCTCTCCATCCCTAAGGCATACACACTCAGCTCCCTCTCTTTCTCACACACCCCTCTCTCTCTCACTCCTACACATACATATGCTTTCACACACTCATGCATTCACACACACCCTTGCCGACTCTTGCTTCCAAACTCAAATGCACACACATCCCCCGCTCTCCTTTACCCCTTTTTCTCTTTTCCTTTTCCCAATTTCCCTCTTTATTCCTTCTCCCTCCCTTTCCTGCTTTTGCACACACTTCAGTACATACACACACACACTCGCTTACAACCTCTCTTCATGCTTCCACACCCATGTTTTTCTTCCCGTTTCTCTCTATCATTTATTTAGGTGCTCACTTACTCTCAACCGCACCCACACACTTGCTCATACCCTTTCACATACACCCGCTATTCTGCCCCCCTCCCCCCACTCTCAAGGGGATTCCGAAGGAAGGAGAGTGCATCCTAATGATAAAATCTCAACGATTCACGTGGTCTCTCTAAGAAATCTTCCTCTTCAATGATGATTGTAGGTATACAGTGCCTGAAACAAAGCAATTTTTTCAATGTGCTAAGGTTCTCAATGTTTCCAAGTATGTCAAGCATGAACCATTTATAGGAAAATTACTAGTAGCCACTGCTATCCAATCCTAGGCATGGGTTTTGAAGCACACAACCTTCAATGAAATGGGTTTGCATTAACCACCTATTCTTGGCCATGGAATATTATTCCGTGATTTTTGGATCCCACGTCAAATAACCATATGCAAATATAGAACTTGCATTCATGAAAGAGAGATATGATGCGGTTCATCTTAACTCATGCTAAGTATATTTTGTGAATTGCAATACCTTGTCGCATAACCACAGTTCATCATAGAGTTCGTTGCAAAACAAGTTCATCATAGAGTTTGTTGCAAAACAAGTTTGAACACGTGAAAATCGCCCTGCCTATCCATGCACAACTACGAGCTTTATGCAAATCCCTTGCGAAAACCACAAACAAATTTTCTTCAATCTTTCAGCAAAACGCATGTGTGGCAACACAATAAGCTCCCCCTTTTTCATAGAAGCTTCTGAACAGAGGATCGCTGCACCCTTGCAATATCCTTACATCGAGAAGTTGAAAACATATTAATTCATAACTTCCAATATCTCCATCGGCAAATAGTTCTTTGCACGCCTATTCTATGGGAGAAGAGAGGTTATATCCTTTGACAAGGACCTGTAACGATAGTGGAGCATAAAGGATGCAATGCCTTCCACACATAAACACGAAGATGATGTGGCCACTTGCTAATACAGAATGTCAGAGTTTTAAATCACAAATTTTTTTGGGCCATTAGTAAAGCAATCGCCTGCGAATAGTTGGAAATAAAACATTTTGCTTTACGCCTTTGTGTGCAAAAGTGTCGGTACTATACGGTATGAATCATTAAGCAGAGAGAGAGACAAATGACAGAGAGTACTTAAGCCAAAAAATAAAAATATCTCAGAAGAGAGTACCGTGATTGCTGATATACTTCAATATGCACAGAAATTCAGATCCTTGCTTAGTTCTTTGTTGGTTCCCCCCTTGCAGGCTATAGCATATAATACTTCAACAATCGTTAAAAGCTTCGCTTCAGTCCGATTTGATGTTGTTGCATGTGACAGGATCTTGAGGCCTGGGCAATGCTGCATCAATGAGGCATCAAGGGAATGGCAGTCAAGGCTTCAAGATAGCGCTCTTGTGTCTGTCATAGCTATGACAACCCAAGAACTCCAACATACAAATTCCGTTAGGATAGGGGCAAGACTGATAAACAAATTCCAGTAGTCTCCATGTCCTTTCTCCTCCCTTGCCTCTATGAATTGAGTCGGCCATAAATCCCCATAAGGACATTCGAATTCTTTCAGCCTTCGAACCCTAAAACTTGGCCACAGTCAGCAAAAACATTCTCCCCTCCTCTTCGACTTCCCTCAGCTCACAGAAAGGAACCTTCAGAAAGTCCCAAAGGGAAGTTGCCCTCTTCTTAATGCCGCCCCAGAGCGTCGCTCTGAGTCTCCCCTCCTGTTCCCTGATCTCTCCACCAAAACAGCGAAGAAGGAGAAGAAGTGATACAAGCTCCCCTGCCCCCAGATGAAAGGAGCCCGCCCCCCCCCCCCCCCCTTTAAGGATGAACAACAACCAGCAGCAGCAACCCTCAGATAAGAAGGAACCCCCCCCTTTTGCAGCAGCACCCGAAGAACAATCCAAAAAACAACGGACCCCCAATCAACTGCGGCCCTGATTCACGAAAACTCTCCCCGAAGAAGAATAAGAAGTCCCCCAATGCAAATCCTCCTGCCTTCGCTACCTTCCTGCGTCCTCTTTCCATGCTCCCTCTTTGTCAGAATTCAATTCCCCTGCACCAGCCGACCTCTCCCTTTCTGCATATGGAAAAATCCGACTCCTCCCTGCTCATGTTTCCATTAAGGAGAGCATAACTCTCCTGCCCTTACCTGACATAGGGTGGGCAAACTACCGCCGAACCCCTGCCCATCTTCTTCATTTTTGGGACTGGAACCGACTTAAGTGCACCATGACCAAAGTTGTGCTGTGCGATTCCCTTCATTAATGGGTTCCATAAAATTTTCTCAGGTGTAGCAGGACCATTAAAGATTTCGAATGCACCTCCAAGGGTACCACACTTCCCATACATGCTCCGAATGATAAAACATAGCTATAAATAATGTAATTGTCATAGACATGCTCTAGCCCTCAGACATCAACACACACCAGCAACTCTGAGAAACATTTGATTCCCTATGGGCAATTCTAAATGAAAATTCAAACTCTGAGTTCACCCCGTGAAACTTCCATACACATTCACAAATAGCTCAGTGAAGCTCTCTCATACTTCATACTTCAGATCAGTAACTGGATCTCCTGTTTGAAAAATTTTTCAACCTCATTCATCTTGGGGTAATGTATCAGTACTGATGCATAAATATCAAGTGTGACTTCGACTTCTTCCAGAATATTCAGAAGTGACTCAACTTCCTAATCAGCACGTCAATCCTCTGCCTCAGCTTTATGCAAGTTCTGAAGATCTTCTGTATACTTTTGCTTAGAATGTCCCTCTTGAATGGTATAAATTGGTAAGTGACTCATAAGGAATTGACACCTCTCCTAAACCGCATCAAACCTGATTGAACTGACTTGCATTTTTCTACATAAGTGCTTGCTCAAAGTAGTGGGATGACTCCAAAATACTCTCTGCCAATCCACACTTAGCTGCTTGGGAATCGCCATAAGCCTAGCAACATTCTGATGTTTCCCTTTCACATAACCCGCATTTTCCATCTTCATAGTACCTGTAGTCAAATACCTATTCCACACAATGGAGACATGTTAGCGCCAAAAAATCAATCGCAAGCACAGTTAACATACTCCCCTCTTCTGCTCGCAAAGTCTCCCCAATGAGCCAATGTGTGCCTGCACTCAAGCCAAGGATTAGTTCTCTTCAAAAAGATTTAACCGGATTACCATCTATGACACACTTTCACGTTTATATGCAGCACATTTCCATTCTCCTATTCACTCACTCACCTCTTCTACACTTTCCCTCTTCCAAGCACATTCCATTATGCACACACATATCCATATCATGAATTTACACATTCTCACACATACTCACTCATCTCGTCATGCATTCCAAGAATGGCACATGCCAACCCCATTCGTTTCCATGTCCTCATGCAATCACCTTTTACTTCTTCTCTATCTCACATCTTCTCTTAATCATGCCACATGCAAGGTCATGCAAACACACATTTGAACCATGCCACATACCATGTTCTCACCCATATCCATATACTTACATTGCCTTCACCAACCTATTTTCAAACATGGAATCACAAGAACCATGCTTACATCCTTCCTACCACTTCATTGAATTGACCATTTCATACCTTACTTACCATTCGTGGCACTCTTTTTCCTTTGGCCTTTCACCTGTGTTCGTGCACATATATAAACATACCGGATGGGATCGCTCTTTTCCATTGCACCTGCTAACTCACACATCTCAACAAAAAAGGTAACTACCAAAAAGATGTATAAGAACCAAAATCATCTATATAATCCGCATGCATATAGGCATCCTTCCTAACTGATCATACGCAAACAAGACAAAGTCCGACACGAAACCGAACTCGCGCAATCAAAAAGAGACCATCTCCAACAAATAGAACATGACCCAAGTAAAAGAATCAAGTGTTATACCTCATTGCCGTCTTCAGAAAGAACCTGTTGACAAGAATAGAAAAGCCAAATACAGTGAGCAGGTAGCAAGCAAGTCAAATACACATGGGAATACCGGTCCTCGTTGGTATCGACGTTAGGCAGATTGATCTATCAACAATCACAAAAAGAATCACAAAGAACATATACACACATGGCACACCCATCCAGACGATCATCGTCCTCCTCCTTTCTATCTCTGCCCCTCAGGTACGGGAACACAAAATCTTTTATTTTCTTTTTCTTGTTTATATTTATTTACACATTGGTTGGCCTATGCGGCAACCGGATGCGACTCGTGGTCCTAACCGCCCGGCTAGGTTCGTTCCACCCATCTACCGGTGCAGCATAGCGCACAACAACATAGATACACGATGTATGAACACATGCGGAAGGGCTTGCCCATAGCGAAGTCGAGTGCGGCTTGTGGTCTCGTCCGCCCGACCGAGATGGCTCCACTCACCTGTCGACCCACTATGGCGCGAAGCACCAAAACACGCACACATACTCTAGCACCTATGGTGAAACTAGCGTCGGTTCGTAGTCCTGACCGCCCGGCCAGGTGCACTCTGCTCGCCTACTAGCCCGGCATAGCGTGCTGGCACACATATAGACACAATGTTTTTGCTTTTTATTTTTGTTTTGTATTTTTCTCTATTTTTTCCCTTTTCTTTTCTTTTCTTTTCTTTTCCTTTTTTTGTTCCCCTCCAAAGAACCCTAAGAGTTAGGGAGAGGCAGAAAGGAGCGCTCCCCCACCTGTCCCACACGGCAAGCATACCAAAAACACAACAAAACAAACTATTGATAGATGGATCTCCTGTTGTCTTCGCTTCCTCAGACGCGATACTCAAATGGTATACCCAACAGCCTACAACCTAACTAACTACCACTTAGCTGTTCATCCCCTTGCGAGGCCTCTCTTCCAATAACTATGCTGTAAGACCGACTCAAGACTCTCTTACCTAGCCACATACACCTCCCGAAAATCAGTACTCTCTAAGAAGGCGAATCCGGCTCCGCCTCAGGAGCCTCATCATCACTGCCTATGACCAATTGGTCAGCCTTAGCCCAAGTGATGTCGTTCTCTTCATTAGGGATTTCCCGTGAGGGATCGAAATCGTAATATCGTTCTCCAGCCTATCCCACATTCTGAAGAAGGTATCTCTCAAACCACGGGATGTGGAATATAATATCTAAAACTTGGTTTATAAAGCATACTAACCAATGAGACTCCTCCACGTCATACTCAGTCTCGAAGTCCTCGACCTCTATGCCCATGCAAGCAAATGTCTGATCCGAGAAGTATATTACCAAATCGTACAAATATATCTGAGTTATTTGATCCGCCATCTGTTCGCCTGGCTTCTAACGGCTCCCTACATAACACCCAAACATAATTAGATTCCCAACTTCCTGAGCTTGGGAGTAATATCGATAACAACCGAGATACTGTTAACGCATATGTATATATACACCATATGTCTATGTACATATGCCCTACTAAGTCTCTCCTCTTCGACCTCGTCTCTCTCCCCTGTCTTGATACTAGTTGAAGTATGGTTTAATTATGAGTGCATTGACCTTTACCGGATCACATTCTCCAACTACATCTTGTATCTGCAAAGAACCATTCGAGTTGACCTCCACCACTTTAAACGGCCTAGCCCATCTAGTCTGTAACTTCCCTGGGAACTTGTAGTAATTACTATCGTAAACTAGTACCAAATCACCTTCCTGAATGGCATATGTCTTGAGGTTCTTATCATGCCTCTCCTTCCGCCTTCTCTGAATAGCCTCCAAGCTTTGCTACACAATGAGTCTTTTCTCTTCTAACTTGACTAGTTGGCCATACCTCTCCTTCAATGAATCCTCTTCTCCCATCCTAGCCTCGATGGCCACTCTCAATGTTTGCACTTCCTTCTCGATTGGAAAAATAGCTTCCTCACCGTACACTAGTGATAATGGAGTGCTCTTTGTTGTCACTCGATAAGATGTTCGATATGCCCACAAGGCCTCTAAAAGTTGCTCATCCCAATCTTGCCTATGAGTAGCCACTGTCTTTGTCAAAATCTCTTCCAGAATCTTGTTGGTGACCTCCACTTGTCCATTCGCTCTCGGGTAGTATGGAGTACTCTTTCGGTGCTTGATCTTATACAGCTCCATCAACTCCTTGAATATTGATGATATACTTTAGAGCTTCATGGTCGACATAGAATGTAAAATGCTTGCCCATCAAATAGTGTTGATACTTATTCACCGCAAAAATCATCGAGAGGCACTCCTTTTCCGTAGTCGTGTAGTTCCGCTCCGCACTATTCAAGTTCCGACTTGCATAATAAATGGGGTGATCCAACTTCTTCTCGTCAGCTTGACATAGCACTGCTCCTACCGCAGTATGGGAAGCATCTGTATGCACATGGAACTCTTTCGTCCAATCAGGTGCTACCAAAATCGGCGCATTTATCAGTTTCTCTTTGAGAGAGTCAAATGCAGTCTGACACTCCACGGTCCATTGGTATTGCTGGTCTTTTCTTAGAAGGTTAGTCAACGGTGCGGCTATCGATGCGAAATTCAATATAAATCGTCTGTAATAGTTAGCATGTCCCAAGAAATCTCTGAGTTGCCGCAAGTTTTGAGGAGGTGGAAGTCGTTCGATTTTTTCTACCTTATCCTCGTCAACGGAAATCCCTTTTTCAGAGATCACATGTCCCAAGAGCAAGCCCTTTCGTACTCCAAACATGCATTTTTCCGGATTCAATGCGATGCCTTTTTCAATACTCCTTTTCAAGATGGCTTCGATTCTGTCCGCCATATTTTCATAATCTCCTTGGATGGCGAAGTCATCAAGGAATATTTCCATCCAGTCTTGTAAATAATCTTGGGGTGTTGTGATCATCGCTCTCTGAAATGTAGCTAGCGCATTGCATAGCCCAAACGGCATGACTCGATAGGCATATGTACCCCACTCTGTGGTGAAAGTAGTCTTCCGCTGATCTTCTTCATAGATTTGAATCTGATTGTACCCGCTGAAGCCGTCTAGAAAGGAGTACAAATTATGACCTACCACTCGATCCAAGATTTGGTCCGTGAATGGCAACGGAAAGTGATCTTTCTTCGTTCCCTCATTCAGCTTTCGATAGTCCACGCAAATGTGAATTCTGTTGTTCTTTTTTGGGACAACCACGATCGGTGACACCCATTCGCTGAATGCAACGGGGTATATGAGTCCTACTATCAATAACTTGGTCAATTCCAATTTGATCAAGTCCGAGTATGTTGGGTTTGTCCGTCTAAGCCTTTGACATATTGGCCTTGTCCCTTCTTCCAAGTCAATATAATGCTGACAAATCTGAGGATCGATCCCTCTCAGATCATTGTATGACCATGCAAAGGCCTTGCTGAAATTTTTGAGCACTGATTGAATGTTTTCTCGTACGCCATCTGGTAACTCTGATCCCACGCTTAGGAATTTTTGTGGAAACAGTTCCCACTTTTCCACTTGGTCTTCCCTCAAATACCCCTCTCCTTTCCTTGTCACTTTGATCGGAATGTGTTCCCCAATCACATGTGCAAGGCCGGCTAATAAATCATCGGATTTTTCCTTTTGGATTGGGTCCAATTTCTTCAACTCAGCCTTCGCGATCATTTCCTGTACTTTGGCCTTATCTCTCTCTTCTATTTCCGATTCTTGGTCTCTCCTTTGGAGCTCCATCTCCAGCACTCTGATCCTTTCTCTATATTGCTTTACTTCTTTTGATGAAACTAGTTCGAGCTCTGGCTCTTCTTCTAAAGTCCCCTTCCCCTTGGACTTGGTAGCTTTGCTTTTGTTGGAAAACAATGCCTCATTGGTTGGAAATTGGTCAAAGTTTATACCAGTTTTCAGAATGTATATCTATTCTTTCCATTACTTCTACAAAGCAAACGGGCCGCAATTAGAATGGGTACCTTTTTTTTAATAGCTTTGTACAACAAAAGCGTGGGGCAACTTGGCTACGTGGTCGTCCTCCCATCCCAGTGGTCCGGGTTCAAATCCCGTCGGCAGCATATCGCGCAGCGGATAATTTTTGAGCTTTTGCTTTATTAAAAGCTTATGGAGAAACTAAAAAAACACTAACGGATGAGTGATGCAATCTTGCTTTATTACGATCATGCTTTCTTTATGCGATTGTAGGCTTTTGCTTTATTCAAGGTGCTCTTCAAGGCTCAACAATCTACTATATAAGAGACTATTTAGCTCACTTGTAATCATCCTTCACCTAGGATCAACACAAGCTTTCTAGAGCTTGGACCTCAATAGAGGTGGTGTTTCTTCTAGCACATGGGGCAGCCATGGTGCTAACTTGAAGCATGTTGAGGAGCAGCTATGGAGTTCTTCTTGGTGATTCTTCTTGGAGAAGATGAAGGGTGTGCTCACACTCTAGCTCATGGAGAGGAGGTCATCTCTTGTTCATGGCAAGAAGACTTGATTATTAGCAGCTTGATGGTGAGGATCGCCCATCTACATGATGTATTTGAAGATCATCTTCTACAAGAAGATGTTAGGTTGAAGATTATCTTCTACAAGAAGATGTCTGGCTACTTCAAAGACATTGGATGGGACCATCTACATGGCGTATTTGAAGATCATCTTCTACAAGAAGATGTTAGGTTGAAGATTGTCTTCTACAAGAAGATATCTGGCTACTTCAAAGACATTAGATGGAGTTTAACATAAGATTCACATCTTATGTTAAAGTATTCAGGTACATATTCTCTTTATGCACACAGGTACTACTTGAAGTTTATGGAGGTCGTGGCGTTCATATCAAAAGGAGTCCTATTTGGCATAGGTACAAGAGAATCAGTACTTATATGCTTTATGCATATTTTATGAGGTGTTTAAGAAGGTGTGTTCACATGAGTTTGAGGATTTCCGTTCACACTGATCCTTCCTCTTTCAGTCACTCATATTCACTCTTCTATAACCTATAAGGTCACACATCTCATGTATATTCAGATTACTGCCCACACATCTGAATATGTTTGTTACATTGTACATTCACTCATTCATCTATTTCTCATCACATAGAATGGTTGAGAATTTTGCTCCCACATTGTACATTGAACATTGGTATATATGATACTATGAGTAAGCGATGGCTTACGTAACACCTTACACATGACGTCTATTCTTTCTCTATCTTTATCTCATCATCTGTATGATTAAGTTGTGAAATGTTCATGTTTTGTCAATATGGAAGATTGGTGGAATTAATGTTGTATATGAATGGAACTATGGAACCATGGACCTGTGACATGAGCCTAAGGGCCTACCTCACTTCCAACATTTGGTATCAGAGCACTAAGGTTTTGGTTTCAGAACTTTAGATCTTTGGCATCAAATGCATTAAGGCTCATTCATATCTCAGGTTCCCAGAATTCCAGATTTACAACATATGATTTGAAAGCATCTTCTAATATTTGACATTTGACATACACACTTAATCTAGATGAGTAGAGATTTGAGAATTAGACATTTCAGTTACATGTGTATTCATCAGTGTGGAGTATGAAGTTGATGATCTGTTAGCAGCATAATATTTTTGGAAGAGTATGCAAATACTTTACAAAAGTATTGTTTGAAGACCTAGACTTGATGAAGAGAAGACTACTTCAAATTCAAGGAAGAACAATGGTTTAGAGAAGATGAAGAAATCAGATCAACATCAAATCACAGGTATCAGTTTCTACTATCAGATTATCATTTGCAGGTCATATCTTAGAAGAGCAGTTATGAAGAGATTTGAAGAAATTCAAGGAATGCTTTTATACGCTTTCATCATTTGAAAGTTAAAAGTGATATTGAAACAGGTATCTAGAGGTTTTTCTAGAGAGTTTTGAGAGATCTCTTTCATGGCAAGAAAGTTCATCTAAGAAGACAAGTGCAGAAATGAGATGAGTTTTGTTTTCAGCCAATTTTCTGTTGTAAGTTGGTTGGATATCAAGGTACAAATGTATCTAGAGAAGGTAACTCTAGAAGGGTAATTCATCATTCAGACAAAAGATTGGTGAATTTAGTCGTTTCAGACATTTAAAGCAGAATTTTGATTCAAAGATATGAGGAGATGATAAAACATGTTTCTATATTCACTTCCATTTATATACCATGTTTGTTTTATCTCTTACTCTTACATTAGAGGAAGAGAAAAGTTCATTCGAAGAAGCCAAGAGTGCTTGCTACTTCAAGATGAAGAGAACAAAAGGTATGGAAGAGAAGTTTGAAGATGTTGACATCATCAGGTGGAAGAAAGATGCAGAAGAAGAAAGTCCATCATTTCCAAAAGAAAAGTAAGGCTTCCTTTTCTCATATATTTTCCATATACTTTTCCTATATTATCCTCTACATCCAAAGACAAGTCTACGAGAACATCTTGTTTAAAGAAGAAGCAGTTTCTTGTTTTGCATTACACTTGGTCATGATTTAGTAGATTTGACAAAGAATTGCATTGAGAGAAAGAAAAGCAGCAGATATATGTTTTGACTCATATGTATATGAGTTATGAAGCTTTTAAGCAGGCAGCTTATATGTTCCCTCAAAGAATTCTTGGAGTGTCAATACAAAGCTACTTGGTATATGACAAGTTGCAGAGAAGTATATTTCTTCTTTAACTAACTCTCTTAAGGTAAAAGAGTTTTTTGTAGCAGATGTTGAAGACTTGGATTGAGGTTTTATGTTTGGAAAAGGTTACCTCATACTCAGTATTTTCAGAAACTTCAGAAAATTCAGATTTGCTGATGTACAGGTCATTTGAAGAATCTACTTTTTATGATTGTCTAGTTTTTTGGATACATGCTTGTATTCAAAAAGGTGTTCCATCATATCCTATTACTTGATTAAGAAGTGGAGTTAGCCAAAAGAAAGTCAAGCAGGTACTATCACATTTCACCCGGGTAAAATATGAAAGTTATGAAGTATCAACTTGCAGCTTTTGGAGTTCTCAAGGTGAGAAGTTTTTGTCCACTTATGTTTCAAGTAAGAATTGCAGATTCTTGGAAAGGCTTTGTTTGAAGAAAAGTTTTACAACTTTTTGAGAAGCATGGACACTTGGAGACATTCAGGAAGCAAATCAAACATTCAGACATGAAGGTTTGATAAGAGCAGATTCTACACAGGAGAGATCATTGATCTTGTATGATCTTATATGATCTTGAGTATTTATGATTCAGTTGTCTATCCTTTGTTTGTGAAGATTCTTAACATTGGAAGAAGTAAGTCAAAGATTCAGATTCTATCAGATTTGTCTTACAGAGAGATAGAAGAAGATACTTGTTATGTTACAGAAGGTTATGAATCCTAAAATGCTTTCATCAAGGTTTTATTAGGTTAGGTTCAGCTAACCTTATTCTAGATTTTGGAAAGCTGAAGAATGACATGGAAAGCTATTGGCATGTGTACATTGCTAATAAAAAGGATTCATATTTTGGAAGGTAAATGCAAATATATGGATCCTAGTGTATGTTTTCAGGTTTTTGAAAACAGGAGATAGCAGGTTCAGAAACAGTTCATGCTACATTTGTTGTCAAGCAGTGATTGCTTGATGGGTACACTAATGGATATCTAGTTTGCATATTTTCTCAAGTATTATGGTTCATAATCAGCAAGTTCATGTTTTTTAAAGAAAAGTCAAATTCAGTATTGAAGAAGACTTTTGAAGAACAAGTTATGAAATGCGGGAGTACAAGCTTGAAGCTTGTGGTAGTTTGCAGTTTGTGACAGATTGCAGATCCAGTCCAGATTGTACCAATATGACATTGCAGGGGGGATTGTTGGAAAACAATGCCTCATTGGTTGGAAATTGGTCAAAGTTTATACCAGTTTTCAGAATGTATATCTATTCTTTCCATTACTTCTACAAAGCAAACGGGCCGCAATTAGAATGGGTACCTTTTTTTTTAATAACTTTGTACAACAAAAGCGTGGGGCAACTTGGCTACGTGGTCATCCTCCCATCCTAGTGGTCCGGGTTCAAATCCCGTCGGCAGCATATCGCGCAGCGGATAATTTTTGAGCTTTTGCTTTATTAAAAGCTTATGGAGAAACTAAAAAAACACTAACGGATGAGCGACGCAATCTTGCTTTATTACGATCATGCTTTCTTTATGCGATCGTAGGCTTTTGCTTTATTCAAGGTGCTCTTCAAGGCTCAACAATCTACTATATAAGAGACTATTTAGCTCACTTGTAATCATCCTTCACCTAGGATCAACACAAGCTTTCTAGAGCTTGGACCTCAATAGAGGTGGTGTTTCTTCTAGCACATGGGGCAGCCATGGTGCTAACTTGAAGCATGTTGAGGAGCAGCTATGGAGTTCTTCTTGGTGATTCTTCTTGGAGAAGATGAAGGGTGTGCTCACACTCTAGCTCATTGAGAGGAGGTCATCTCTTGTTCATGGCAAGAAGACTTGATTATTAGCAGCTTGATGGTAAGGATCACCCATCTACATGATGTATTTGAAGATCATCTTCTACAAGAAGATGTTAGGTTGAAGATTATCTTCTACAAGAAGATATCTGGCTACTTCAAAGACATTGGATGGGACCATCTACATGGCGTATTTGAAGATCATCTTCTACAAGAAGATGTTAGGTTGAAGATTGTCTTCTACAAGAAGATATCTGGCTACTTCAAAGACATTAGATGGAGTTTAACATAAGATTCACATCTTATGTTAAAGTATTCAGGTACATATTCTCTTTATGCCCACAGGTACTACTTGAAGTTTATGGAGGTCGTGGAGTTCATATCAAAAGGAGTCCTATTTGGCATAGGTACAAGAGAATCAGTAGTTATATGCTTTATGCATATTTTATGAGGTGTTTAAGAAGGTGTGTTCACATGAGTTTGAGGATTTCCGTTCACACTGATCCTTCCTCTTTCAGTCACTCATATTCACTCTTCTATAACCTATAAGGTCACACATCTCATGTATATTCAGATTACTGCCCACACATCTGAATATGTTTGTTACATTGTACATTCACTCATTCATCTATTTCTCATCACATAGAATGGTTGAGAATTTTGCTCCCACATTGTACATTGAACATTGGTATATATGATACTATGAGTAAGCGATGGCTTACGTAACACCTTACACATGACGTCTATTCTTTCTCTATCTTTATCTCATCATCTGTATGATTAAGTTGTGAAATGTTCATGTTTTGTCAATATGGAAGATTGCTGGAATTAATGTTGTACATGAATGGAACTATGGAACCATGGACCTGTGACATGAGCCTAAGGGCCTACCTCACTTCCAACAGCTTTCCCCTATGTCTATACTCACCATATAGCAGTCAAGTTCGCTCATGCACGTTAGCCATCCTCGCTACTCTTGGTCCGAGTCGTCCTTGTAGACTAGTGGGTCCTTATACTCTCCCATCTTTGCATTTTGGAATTTAAACAATTGCAAATTAAATCCATCTTGGAGGAGATCTTTGTGAGTCTCCGTGTGTAAGGCAAATCATACCCGTGCCATTTCTTGCCTGACCTTTTCCTTTGCTTTCCTCTCCATCTCCTCGACTATCGTCGACTTCTTTCTTGTCGAGTTTGGAGACACTTGAATTTGTATTCGATTCTCAATCTTTTGTCCGACGGTAATAAATCCCGTGTGCCAGTCATGCACACATTCGGCTTGCATAAGCCACGACCGTCCAAGTAGGATTGAGAAAGTGGCCTCTGAGGTTCTCGGTCGAACTACCAAGTAATCCACGCTAAACTCCAATCCTCCCATGACTGTGCTCACATTTCTTAGAAGACCAGCCGGCTTCACTTGTGTCTGATCTGCCATCCTTAGAAACATTGGAGTTTCTTCCATGTGGTTCAAGCCTAGAGCCTTTATCATATATTCATTCATCAGATTGACAGCGGCCCCACTATCCAATTGAGCGCCTGGGACCGCATATCGCTTAATCTCGACCATCACAGTTGGAGTAGTCGAGTCGATTTGCATTGTAACGCTCTGAATAAGACCTTGGACGTCTTTTTCTTTCTCCTTCTTATCTCGAGTTTTCCTTGGTTTCTTGATATATTCGTTGTAAAATTGTTTCATATATGTTAGGGAACATTTCAACAAGGTGCCAATGTCCAATGTGACTTCTGTTCCAGCCAACAATTTCACGATATCAACTTCTTCTGAGCTTTGCTTGTCCTTTCAACATTTCAGAGCCTTCAACCTTTCAAGGAATGGAGCAACGCCTGGCACGAACTTCTTTGCCAGTGGTGGAAGTATCTCCACTTCGTCTATTTCTTCTAGTTCTACTTGCTCCAGAGTTCCTTCTGCTCTTTCCTCTACTTCACTATACACAGGTGCCCTCCCTTTGCTCGCATTTTCAGTTCTTTTCTCCACATCCTTTTTCAAATATTCTTGTGTCCGGGTGACCACTGCCACAGTTGGCTCTTTCCATGCACCCTTGCCATGGTTAGCCTCTATGAAGTGCATTGATGAACTGGATCCCTCCTGAGGATTTGGCGTCCTAAACACCACTCCAATAGTGGGGACTTGCTCTTGTGCTCTCAGAGTGGGATATGTCTGAGTATTCACGTAATTGGAAGATTCAGCTCTTTCTTTCCCTTTCTCAGTGTCAGCTTTCTTCTTTGGGCAATATTTCTCGAAATGGCCCTCTCCACTACAATACGTACACATTGGAGTATAGTGGACGGGTTTCTTTTCGTTTGGACATCTAGCTTGAGTATGCCCCAATCCATGGCATCTCCAACCCTGGATTGGACCAATCCTTCTTTGATCATGTGCATCTCCTCTCTGATATCCTCCTCCCTGACCTTGGACACCATCCCCATAAGCCTGTCTGTTTCCCCAACGGGATGTAGGTGGAATGCCTTGTGCATGCAACCTTGTGTAAGCATGCTCCCTTGTATTTACTGATTGCATGGTTCGGCTTTCATAGGCTATTTTATGATGACACCGATCCTCTATACAAAAGGTGCAAAGCATCCTAGGTGGCGGTCTTTCCAGGACTACTCTTGAGACCGTAGGGCACTCCGAAGCCATATGACCGTAGCCATGACACTTCCCACAGCATGTATGGGTTCTAAGCACCTCTTGATTAGGGGGCATGATTGCCTCTTGTTTCACCGTATATGCTTCTTGGGCTATCGTGGCAGCCTTTATGGCTTGCATCACTAATTCTAGAATTCGTTCTTCAGTCAAATGAGGCTTCACCTCGCTTGTTGTACTAGTGGTGGCTACAATAGCTGAAGTCTTCAGCGTAGGACTCCCTTGGCCCGGATCTTGTAGAGGAGCTTGAGATCCATTGCTGGTCTCTCTTGGAAATTCCTTTCGTTGTTGCTTGCCCATCATACAAGCTTCACAAGGTTCATGCAACTTTGAAAATGTGGGCAAATGAGCAACCATCCATGTTCTTTGCATCACCTTCAAAACTGCAAATCCCATATGCCCAAATCGTTGGTGCCATAACGTACTTACATCTTTATCTTTTATAGCAGTTAAGGCACTTAACTCATACAAGTTATCATGTATTATGCCTTTACCTACTACATTACCTGATGAATCCATGATTTCTGCACCACTCTTTTTGAAGTGAACTTCAAGTCCACGATCTGTTATTGCAGAAACTGACAACAAATTTCTTTCAAGTGTATTTACATAGAGAACATCGGATAACTTTTTCTCAACACCTAGTGAAGTGATAAAACAGATGGTTTCAATTCCTTCTACTGGACACTTGGAGTCATTTCCCACCACTACATTGATGGATTCCCATAGAGGCACTAGGGAACTATACCAATCCTTTTTACTCCTCATATGGGGATAAGCTCCACTATATAGAATCCATGGTTCATCAACACGAGCTTGAGCAGATGAGCATACCACGTCAATAGCTACCCATAGTTCTAGCACTGTGTTGTTTGCAGACTCTTTGTTCTTCCACGATGATCTTAGAGTCCCATTCTATTCATCATCTTGCTTCTTTCTGCAATCCTTGATGGCAAGTCCTTTCTTTTCACAATAGAAGCAACTTCCTGTGAACTTTCTCTTCTTCGGCTTCTTCTTTAATCCATCAAAAGAGCCTTTACCTTTTGCATTTGCTGAGAATGCAGCATCACTTGTACTTTGGTGATTCCTTAGACGCATCTCTTCTTCTAAAAGCATAGCACAAAACTCTTCAAATGTAAGAGGGTTGGTCTTACCTGAGTGTTATGGGCTATTACTAATCCATCATACTTTGGTGGAAGAACAAGTACACATCTTCAAGCCAGCTCTTCTGGTGTTATAACAACATGAACTACAGCCAATTGGTCTTGAAGATGTTTTATCCGTTTGATAAAATCTTCAGCCTTTTCAGAATTAGAATGCTTTTCTTTTGCTAACTGATTTTCTAAATTCTGTATCCTAGTGTGGTTCTTGGTCTCATATTGTTGAGCCAATATGCCCCAAGCCTCATGTGGTTTAGTAGTATGCTGAACTAAAGTAAGCACATAATCACTTACACTAGTGACAATTGCATATAATGCATCAACATTCCGCCTCTTCCAAGCTCGTAGAAGATCTGGATCTGGCTGAATCATCAATCTTGAATTTGTTGGATCTTCAATTGGTATAGGCTTTGGATCCAATCCCATCGGTCCCATGACAGTTTCAAGTAATTTATAGGAGTCCAAAATTGCAAAAAATTTGAACTTCCAAAGTGTATAGTTGGTTCCATCCAACTTCCCTTCAGTGAATGCATGTGGGTGAATTCGAATAGGTGCAACACTAACATTAGCTAAAGCACCAAGACCAGTGTTCGACAATGAAGCCATCATGTAATCACTCGAATAATCTACTAATATTCTAGTCTGCTAGTAGGCTAAAATAGTGATGCTTCTCAAGCTATTCGAACCTTACAGCTTTGATACCATGTAAGACAATAGCTATGCAATATAACACAGGACTAGTAGCAGAGAAGATAATAGATACAGGAGAATCTCAACAATTTTCTTCTAACAACAAGTACAAAGATGATGGTGTTGTGCACCCATGCGCTCTCAAGGTAGAGCTTAAATGGTGATCTAGACAACTCTAGATAGGGAGACGCAAGGTAGAGGTATGCTGGCTCAATTTGATGTCTCCGGTAGTGCAGAAGTCATGTATATATAGGATCATGGGTGGCCTTCCGTTGACGGCTATACATGGGTAGTAGAGCGTGGGTGGCCACCACTCACATAATTTCCATACACGGTTTGGGTCAGTTGAACCAACCTAACAAATATAAATGATTTCTGACTCTAACTGGGAATATTCCATGGAATATTCCCTTTACCATCGTGCTAGGGGCGCTCTCCCCGGACCCCCACTAGGGGGCCCAGTGGCCCCTTGGGATCCCCTAGCCAGGGGGCCTGCTGGCCCCCTTGGACCCCCTAGTTGGGGCTGCTCACCACTGCCTCGGACCCCAGAATTGGGGACCTTGGTAACTCACTTTCCTTACAATACCTTACATGGTGCAATATGACCTTCATCCAACATGCAAGTTGGGATTCCCATCAATTGGGTAATGCACAGTTGGCGTCTCCTCATAATGGGGTCTTACAAAATGTGCATACAATCATGAGGGGTAGACATTGATCATATACTAACACCCCCCCTCAATGTTTACCAATGATAAATCAAGTTGGTCTTGGTCCTATGCCCATCTGTTGAAGATGCTTGTTGAGCTGCTCTCTTCCAAGTGCTTTAGTGAATATGTCAACACAATTTGCCTCTGTTGGGCAATATTCTTGCTCCACAAGTTCTTCTTCAATTAGCTCACGAATGTAATGGTACTGTACTTCTATGTGCTTGGTGCGAGCATGAAATACTGGGTTCTTTGCAATAGCCATACACCTTTGATTATAACACTTGAGTATAGTCGCCATATTTGATGGAAAGCCTAGATCTGCAAGAATTATCCTTAACCAAACTGCCTCACAAGAAGCAAAACAAGCTGCTTTGTACTCTGCTTCAGTGGAGGAGAGTGCGAGAGTTGGTTGTTTCCTAATTACCCAAGAAAATATTCTTGAACCAAGTGAGAAACAATATCCAGAAAGTGATTTTCTAGAATCACAATCTCCAGCCCAATCTGAATCACAATATCCTTGAAGTGTATCACTTTTGGTATAGAAAATACGAAAATCCAAGGTTCTTGCAATGTACCTTAGAATTCGCATTGCAGAATTCCAGTGACTCTCCTTAGGTTTGTTGGAAAACGTGCTTAACACTCCAACAACATAGCAAATGTCTGGTCTAGTGTTGCACAAAAAAATAAGACTTCCAATGAGCTTTCTATACTTCTTAGCATCTACATCAGGGATGTTATCATCCATAGATAGCTTATGATTTACCTCTATAGGTGTGCTAGTTGGTTTGCAATCCATCATTCCAGATGCATTGAGAATTTCTTTGGCATATTTTTGTTGTGAGATGAAAATGCCATTCTTCCTTTTCCATACTTCAATTCCCAGTCAAAAAGGGAGTAGACCTAAGTCTGTCATTTCAAACTCAGTTCCCAAGCTTATCCGAGTTTGATTGATGAGTTCCTGATGATCTCCTGTAATGATCAAATCATCTACATATACAATGACAACAACTAGCTTGTTATCCCTTTTCGTTACATACAAGTTAGCATCGGAAGTACTTGTTCCAAAACCCATATTTTTGAAAAAATTATCTATCCGTTGGTACCAAGCCCGTGGAGCTTTCTTAAGTCCATACAAAGATGTCTTGAACCTGCAAACTTTATTTTTTGAACTGGGCACCGCAAAACCTGGTGGTTGAGATACATATACCTCCTCCCTGAGGTTACCATTCAAAAATGTAGATTTGACATCCATCTGGAAAATAGGCCAGGCGTTTTGTGCAGCAACTGCGAGTACCGTCCGAATAGCTGTCATGCCTGCTGTTGGTGCAAAAGTTTCTTGAACATCAAATCCTTCAATCTATGAAAAACCCTGTGCAACTAATCTTGCGTTATACTTTTCTAATGTTCCATCTGCTTTATACTTAGCTTTCCAAATCCATTTAGTACCTATTACCTTCTTCTTTGGCGGCAAGTCGAATAGATCCCCATGTATCATTTTTGAGTATACCATTATACTCAGACTGCATTGTCGCTCTCCAACCTCGATCATCAAGGGCTTCTTCAATGGTGGTAGGTTCCTTTCTCGAGCCCATGATATCTACCATTAGAGCCATGTTAACAATGTGTTCGGAGGCTCTTATTTGCTCCTCTATTCTCTTTGATCTTAGTAATGTTGATATATTTAGGTTGTGATGTGTGTGAACACTCTAGGACCGCCGGGGCACTTTTTCCCTCTTTAGGAGGTTTTTTTTCACCGGCTTATATATACACCTATTGCCCTAATTGGCTACTTATCTTTGTACATTCTCTAGTAATACATTCAGTATTGTGTGTTGTGCTCCAAGCTTCTTCTTCCTTGTGCTGTTCGCGTGCTTCCGCAGACGTCTAACTCCAATAATTGGTATCAGAGCAGGTCATCGCTTCATCTAGGGCGCCGTCAATACTCCTCCGTTTGCAGTCTCAGATTCACACGAAATTTGGTGAGCATACTCAAGGTGTTTCACAGATCAAAACGGCTTCGCTTTGTGGTGCCGAAATCGCGATCTGAGCTTGTTTCGGCCTCCGAACACAGTATCGTAGTGCTTGTGAAGGCTATTTTGTCTTTTTGTGCCAAAGGTATATACCAGCTTTTGTTCGCCAGTATAAGTGTCTCGAAGTCTGCTACAGGTCTAGCAGAATTCGTTGGGGCAGTTCTGTTCAACTTTTTGAGATACAATCAACTTTTTGCATCAAGGTATTTTAGTCACCAGCCATGGCTGAAAGCAATGATGTATTCCGTATGTTGGCTGTTGAGGATAAGTTGGATGGTACCAACTACCCATTATGGGCTTATATGATGCGACATGTATTGGTCGCAAAAGGATTGTGGAACATTGTGCAGGGTGTTGAAAGACGTCCTCTTACACCTCTGACTACAGGTACTGCAAATACAGGTGCTAGAGCTGATGAAGATGGTGTCGAAGATGATATTCCACAGATTCCTGTTCGTGCTGCTATTTCTGTTGCACCTACTGTAGAGCAGATTCGTTGGGATGGCAGAGAGGCCCAGGCACATGCATTGATAGCTTTGTCTGTGAAACGTGCCATTATTCCTCACATTCGCTCTTGCAGAACAGCTAAAGATGCTTGAGATACACTTACCACATTGTACCAAGCTAGGAATGAGGCTCGTGTTGCTTACCTCCTAAAACAGTTGGAGAGTGTGCACATGAATGAAGGTGATTCTATGGACAGTTTCCTAACCAAGATGAAAGACTTGAAGGAACAGTTGATTTTTGCTGATGAGGTTATACCAGATAGCTCACTTGTGCAGACCGTTTTGAATGGTCTTCCTGATTCATATCAGAGTTTAGCTTCTACTCTTCGGTTGATGATGAAAGGCAATCCAAATGCCTTGTCATTTGAGGAGTTAGTCTCTATTCTGTTGCAGGAAGATCAGTCTAGGCAGAACAAGTCCATTATGCGTGTTGCAGATCAAGCTTTCTTGGATAGTCAAAAGGGCAAAGGAAAATGGAGCTCTTCTACTAGTAAGCAGAAATCTGCAAATGCTACACATTCGAAGACCCAAGACAAAGATGAGAAAAAATCAGAAAAGCAGAAATTGTTCTGTAAGTACTGTAAAGGGAATGATCATATCATAAAGAACTGTCCAAAACTGGCTGCAAAAGAGGCAAAGAAGAAAGAGGCTAGAATGGTTGTTGCAGAAGCCTCTACACCAAAAACAGAGTCTACTAATCTTGTGTAGGAAGAAGAATGGGCGTTTACTACTGTTTGCAATTTTGACCCATCTTCTCATGAGCAGTGCACGTCTGCAGTAGACTCAGATGTTTGGTACTTTGACAGTGGGGTGACCAAATATATTACCTCGCAGCACAGTTTCTTCTCTTCACTTGAGCCTGCCCCTACAGGGAATATTGTTACATGCACCAACAACTCCTCTTATCCTGTTAGGGAGTTGGTAAGATCATCATGACTACTGCTGATGGTAGTTCCATCACTTTGCCAGATGCTTTATTTGTGCCAGGGATAAAAAAGAACCTGTTATCAGTTTCTGCATTAGCCAAGATTGGCTTGGTTGTGAAATTTGTTGATGACAAGTGTACAGTTCATGATGTGTCAAATGGCGATGTGATTATTGCTTCTGGCATTTTATGTCGTGGGTTGTATAAGCTCATAGACTATGAAAGATCTGTTAATGATTCGGCATGTGCAGTTCATGATTCTCAAGCTATGTCAGATGCAAAGCTTTGACATGCACGCTTTGGTCATCTGAATTTTGCTAGTTTGTTATGCCTGCAGAAATCTGATATGGTGTCTTCTTTGCCCAAACTTGAGGCACTTGGAAAACATGTTTGTGAAGGCTGTATTTTGGAAAAAATGCAACATTCCTCCTTTCCAAAAGATGGTTCAGTTCGGGCTACACAGAAATTGCAGCTTGTACATAGTGATGTCTGTGGTCCTATGCAGACACCCTCTTTTGGAAATTACCTTTACTTCGTGACTTTCATTAATGTTTTTTCCAGGCATGCATGGGTATATCCACTCAAAGCAAAGTCCGAAGTGTTCATGTGCTTTACACAGTTTTTGGTTTTGGCTGAAAATCTGTTAGCATGTAAAATGGGCACCCTCCGTTCTGATCAAGGGGGGGAATATATGTCTTCTGATTTTAATTCATTTTTGGTTGAACGTGGGATAAAACACCAGTGTACAGTGTTGTATACACCTCAACAGAATGGAGTTGCTGAACAAAAGAACAGGTCACTCATGGAGATGGCGAGGTGCATGGTCAAGAGTCAGGCTTTACCACATAGTTTGTGGCTTGAGGCTATCATGTGTGCAACATATGTACTGAACAGATATCCCACTAAAGCGCTGCAGTCTATCACTCCATATGAGGCTTGGCATGACCGCAAGCCATCTATTGCTCATCTGCGTGTTTTTTGTTGTTTGGCATATGCACTAGTGCCTGAACAACATCGTAGAAAATTGGATAATAAGGCAGTAAAATGTATTTTTGTTGGGTACAGTTTTGAAAGTAAAGGCTATCGTCTGTATCATCCACAGACTAAACGCATTCTGGTTAGTCGTGATGTTGTCTTTGTGGAAGATGCTATTCAACCATTGCTTTCATGTACTAAGGAGACATCCATTAGCTCCAAAGACATGTATGATAGTTTGATGCCTCTTTTTACAGGTGGACAGTCTAGTGCTGGTCCTAATGAGGCAACTTCTCAGCCTTTGCAAGTTTCATGTGATGATGTAGATAATTCCATTTCTGATGCAGATGTACATGATGCACTTATTGATGAGAGAGCTGATATTGAGCAGGCAAGAACTATGCCAAAATGGTTGGTGCAGACTTTGGGTGACAGCAAATTAGATGCACCTCTGTCATATCCTACTCGTTCAGGCTCTCATAGTGCTTGTTTTGCATCAGATTGCTATGCTATGGCTGCATCTAGTCTCTATGATGAGAATGAGCCTGTTTCGTTTGATGAAGCACAAAATTCAGAAAAGTGGATGGTTGCTATGCAATCTGAATATGATGCTATAATGAAGAATGGTACTTGGTCTTTATGTGACTTGCCTCCTAGCAAGAAGGCCATTGGCACTAAGTGGGTATACAAGCTGAAGCGTAAACCGGATGGTACATTTGATAGATATAAGGCTAGGCTTGTTGCAAAGGGTTATGCATAGGAAAGAGGCATTGATTTTGATGAGACCTTTGCACCTACATGTCGTATGACTACTGTTCGGAGCATATGTGCACTTGCAGCCCATCATGGTTGGAATGTACATCAGTTGGACATTAAAAAAGCATTTCTGAATGATGACTTGCATGAAGAAGTGTATGTTTTTCAACCCAGTGGCTTTGTGTAGAAAGGGCATGAAAACGAGGTGTGCAGGTTAAAGAAGGCATTATATGGTTTAAAGCAAGCACCACGTGCTTGGTATGAGAAGATACATGCCTATCTGGTTGCACATAGTTTTGAGAACAGTCCAACTAAAATCACCTTATATGTTAAGCATGCTAATGATGTGCTTCTGATCATGGTGGAATGGCTTTGTCTCAAAGGAAATATATTGACACATTATTGCAGCGTTTTGGCCTTGAAGACTGTAAGCCTATTGCCACTCATATGGAGACAGGTTTATGATTGAGTCTTCATGATGCTGGAGATGCATTTGATGCTATTCTCTATCAACAGGCTGTTGGATGCTTGATTTACTTATGCATTACTTGGCCTGATATTCAGTTTGCTGTCTCACAGATGAGTAGGTTTATGCATTGCCCAGGAGTCACACATTGGAAGGCGGTTTAGCGCATCTTTCGCTACTTGAGTGGTACTCGGCTACTTGGGTTGTTTCATCCCAAGGGGGGATCACTACCGCCAGATTTGCATGCTTTTTCTAACTCAGATTGGGCTGGTTGCTATGAAACTCATGTGTCCACAAGTGGTTTTTGCTTCATGCTTGGTAACTCATGTATATCTTGGTTGAGCAAGAAGCAACCTACTATGGCCACTTCTAGTTGTGAGGATGAGTATAGGGTAGCTTTCACAGCGACTGTTGAGTGTGTGTGGCTCAGGCGCCTTATGGTTGATTTGGGTGTTGGCCAGTCTTCTCCACCACCATCCTCACTGACAGTCAGAGTGCATTGGTAGTTGCGAGGAACCCTGTGTTCCATGCTCGCACTAAGCACATTGAGGTGCATTATCACTATGTCAGGGAGAGGTTCTCTGCTGGGGAGATCAGCTTGGCATATGTGCCCACGCAGGAGAACATTGCAGACCTTTTCATGAACGCTCAGCCTAAGGAGAAGTTTGAAGCTTTCCGCAAAGCTTTGGGCTTACTTCCTTTTGTGGAGTGATTTCCACATAGCTTGGCACTTCCTTATACATGAGTGCCAGCTCCTTGTTCACTGCATCACTGCCAGCGAGGATTTGTTGATATATTTATGTTGTGATGTGTGTGAACACTCTAGGACCGTAGGGGCACTTTTTTTCCTCTTTAAGAGGTTTCTTTCCCCGGCTTGTATATACACCTATTGCCCTAATGGGATACTTATCTTTGTACATTCTCTAGTAATACATTCAGTATTGTGTGTTGTGCTCCAAGCTTCTTCTTCTTCCTTGTGCTGTTCGCGTGCTTTCGCAGACGTCTAACTCCAACAAGTAATCCATCGGAGGATGATTCTAGTATATCTACAGGTGGATTGTGATCATCAAAGAGCTATTGTGCTCACTTTGGTAGTGGATTACGCTGTGCAGCTACAACTAGTTGGCTTTTTATTGAGGAAATTTCTCCATCAGATGTTTCCTCCTCCTCAACTTTAACCTGTCTTTTGATAGGCACAAGGTGAGATATTTATCCGTTTGATGAGATAGTAGATTTACCTTTATCTTGTATTAAGTGTGGTTGTTCATCAAACACAACATCGCGGCTGACAAAAATCTTCCTTGCTTCAGGATCCCACAACGTGTATGCTTTAGACTCTTTACTATATCCTAGGAAGACACACTTTTACTGTTTGAATCCAACTTTGATCTTGTTGAATCAGGAATATGTGCATAATAGAAAAAAACCAAAAATTCTGAAATGCAAAACTGAAGGCTTTTTACCACAATATGCTTCTTGAGGAGTCATCCCCTTCGGTGCTTTTGTGTAGCTTTGATTGAGAATGTAGACTGTTGTATTGACTACTTCTACCCAGAATGAATCAGGCATGTCTTGAGCCTTTAACATACAACGAGCCATTTCAACTACTGTCCTCTTCCTGCGCTCAACAACGCCATTTTGTTGCGGTGTATGAGCTGTGGTAAGTTGCCTTTTCACACCATTCTCCATATAGTAACTATTGAATTCTTGTTGACAAGAATTCACCTCCTCTATCTATTCTGAATTTCTTCAGTTTCCTTCTTGATTCATTTTCCACGTACTTATGCCACGTTTTAAATTTTTCAAAAGCATCAGCTTTCTCTCGAATGAAATAAACCCACATCTTTCTACTATAATCGTCGACTAGCAACAAAAAGTAGAAAGATCCTCCTAAAGCAGGTGTAGACATTTTACCGTAGAGATCAGCATGTACCGACTCTGGAGGAGCTTGAGATCGATTGATGGTCTCTCTTGGAAATGCCTTTCGTTTTTTCTTGCCCATCATATTAGCTTCACAAGGTTCCTGCAACTTTAAAAATGCAGGCAAATGAGCAACTATCCCTGTTCTTTTGCATCTCCTTCAAAACTGTAAATCCGAGATGCCCAAATCGTTGGTGCCATAACCTGCTTACATTTTTATCTTCTGTAGCAGTTAAGGCACTTAACTCATACAAGTTATCACATCTTATGCCTTTACCTACTACATTACCTAATGAATCCATGATTTCTGCACCACTCTTATTGAAGTGAACTTCAAGTCCACGATCTGGTATTGCAGAAATCGACAACAAATTTCTTTAAAGTGTAGGTACTGTTAAACCTTTACTGTTTAAAGTTAATTCAACTATGGGTCCTTGGGATGGTTAGGGGTCTGTAAACAGAGGCCCTGTTTGTATTTTCCCAAATCTATAGATTCATTATATCCGACTTCACAGACTTTCACGCATTAACTGTTTGAATATGTTACAGAACACCTCAATACTACTGCACAGTTAACTATATAACTTCTTCACGTATCACATTAATCCTTCAATCTTTAATACTTCATTAAGACTTTATTAATTATTAAGGTTAATCAACAGAATGGCTAAGTATTGAGATTACACAAGAATTTGACAGACTGCGCTTCACTTTCGGCTCTTGCCTAGACGAACAATCTGGCAACACGATGCCTTTTGCTTTACACAACTCCTATTTCATTAATGAGTAAAAAGTTACAACTTTTGCACTACACCTTTTGAGTATGCGTGCAACTTTTCTGGGTATATATTACAAAAATCATGAGTTCCTTTCTGGCGGCTCACATTGGCACGCACGGTGGACTCGAACCCAAAAATGATAATTACAAAGTCAAGGTTCATCTATGATACCCTGGATATACATAGAGCGAGCTAATTTAAATGTGCGGGTCATCTTCTGCTTTAATGAATCTAGCATATTCTTCAAAATTGCACGTTCAATCAGCTGTGCATCAGGTCTAACTGAACTGGCAGCTGTGACCTGGCTTATGAGTGATTCCGTTTGCGTCTGCAAAAATGCTTCCTGGAGAAAGAATTCATTGGTGAGAGTAGCATGTCTACACAGCTTTATTTCTGCTACTTCTGCATCAATGCACGAGAGCCTATCCGCCTGAACTCCCAATCGCTTTTCTCTTCGCTCAAGTTCTTGAGATTGAAACTGAATGGTTTTGAAATAAGCTTCTCGCTCCTTTTGCACAACTACAAGTTCCTTCTTCAACTGGATAAACTTGGCAATTTCAGCTGATAATTCGTTATCTTTCTAGAACAACTGCTCAGTGAACTAATGCAATTCAGCTTCAGCTTTAAGTACATTAGCAGCGAGTGACTGCGAAGCTTCTTCTAAAACACTGAGTGCATCCCGCGTATTATGGAGCTCATTGCCTAAGGCTGTCATAGCATCTATCTTATCTGCTTGGCGGTGTCTGCGTGATCATCTATGGCTGGTGGAGAAGAAGGGTGACACTCACTAACAGTAGTATCTTCCATTGTGTCTTGCAGAGGCTTAGCATCGAGTTGTTTCGGTTCATCCTGCGGTTGGACTGTAGTGACATCTTCCATGATTACATCTGGCTCTTGCTGCTTGCTAGGAGAAGAGGATGCCCATGTGCCGTGTAACATCGTGGTAGTATCATGAAAGAGTTCAACCTCTTGAAGTGGAGAAAAGTGTTTCCGAGGGGTGGTTGCACTGCTTGGATCACGGGAAGAAGAAGGGTGAGAAGATGCGGTAATCAGGTACAAGGAATTTCATGCTTGGCTAACTGTTTCGAAACTGCTAAGCATTCGCAGTGAATGCGCCGGAAAGAAAAGGAGGTGAAATTGACGGTTTCTTGGGAGGTAGTGTCTATCATGGAATAGAATGGACGGGAGATACCGTAAGTTCGTTTCTGAAGATTTAAGGTTGCTACAAGAAATTGAAGCACGGTGCTCTCGGGTTCAAGATGACAAAGAATGACAAACTCATTAGATGAGTGCGGGGGAAAAATTTCTTTCATTGTTGCCATGGGGAGAAGCGGTCCATCGACCAACCCCTCCCGAGGGAGACGAAACCCCTCAGCGACAATGCTGAGTGTAACGACAACACGGGGGTTTAAGCATGTTAATGTCCAGCATTGCTCAGTAGTAGGCGTGGTGGCTATAGCAGATATAATCTACACACAAAAAGGATGATACTCCACTGAATGCCAAGGCAATTCAGCGAAGGCCAAGATCCCTCGAGCACGTAGGAACTCACTCACATCCGGAGTGAGACCCACACGGAAGGTCAGGATATTCGCAAGAGCTTCCATGGCACACTCAGAAACAGACGAGAACACAAAGCACACAAGGGTCACAAACACACAAAGACACAATAGCGACTAACAGCGGGAAGAACAAGATTAAGTAGAAACACTGGAAAAATCAGGCGGTAAGAACCCTAATCATAATGCAGTATTGGAAATATACCAACATAATGATGACATGCACACATTAACATAATCAAGGCAGCCACTAATCATGTTTAGGTAGGAAAATGCAACTATTACGGTCAATCGGTCAACCGTAACATAGAGATAAGAAAAGGAAGTCGAGTGAGAAAAATAGTAAAAGAAAAGAAATAAAAATACCGATGACACATCATGAAGACGTAGATGATGGATAATAGGGATGAATCTTGGAGCCATTGCTCGCTTTAGGAAGTAGGACACCGGTTAAGGTGGATAAACGAAAAGTTGCAGGTCCCACTTGTTCGGTAATAAGGTAGGGACAGAACTTGTGCAGTTTAAACTTTGTGGCGGACCTATTAGACTTAGCATTATAAAAGAGTACTAATTGGTTTACCGTAAACACAGGGGTTTTGAGGAAACGATCATGGTTTTTGGCTTGTCTAAGGTGCACTTCCTACAGCACCAGGAAACTCTCAAGATGCTGTTCATCTAGAGACCGTAAAGCCTCCAATCGAAAGGGAAAAGATTCTTCTGATAATAGCTTCCATTTGAGGGCCACCCACAGACTAGGAACCACCAGTTCCATAGGAGCAATTGCTTCCAATCCATACACCAACTTGAAAGGAGTTGTTCCAGTCGCCACTTTGTATGTGGTACGATAAGCCCATAATACAACAGGGATAAATTGGTCCCATCTCTCCGGACAATCTAATACCAGTTTCTTTAAGATGTTCAACAGAGATTTGTTGGTGCTTTCAGCGAGTCCATTTGTTCATGGATAGTAGGGTGAACTGAACTTATGCAAAATCTGGAAGGTTTTAGTAAGCACTTGCATTAATGTATTTGCAAAGTGTGTACCTTGATCAGTTACTATCTCCAAGGGTAACCCATAGTGCGGAAAAATATCCTTCATCAAACATTTAGCTACCGCAAGAGCTGTAGCTGACCAAAGAGCCCAAGCTTCAGCCCATCGAGTTGCATAATCTGTGCATGTTAGAATGTATTGGTTGCTGGTAACCGTTGCAGGAGGAGTAATGGGGCCAATAAAATCCAAACCCCATTTCTGAAAGGGTTCAAGAGGCACAACTGGTTGGAGTGGAAAGAGATGTCGGTGTAAAGGCTGACTGGAACGTTGATACGCATCACACTGTCGCACATATTGAATGACATCACGGTACATCGTAGGCCACCATAAACCACTCTCTAGGATCTTCCGGTGTGTCAGGTCACCCGCAAAATGTCCTTCGATTGGGGCAGAGTGAGCCATTGTGATTACTGAAGCAATTTCATGGGGGGGAACACATCGTAGCAACACGTCCGAGTGATCCATATAATATAACTGCCCTACAATTAGGTGAAATCATCGGTTGTACACAACTAATCTTCATCGAGTAGCTGAAGAGGTCGTAGCAGGTGGACATCCACTAGTCAAGAACAAAAGCAAAGGCCCATAGTAAGAGGAGGGTACCGACAATTCCTACTGATCATCTTGTACCGTCTCTGCTGCATAAATAGCGGGTGTTGTATCATCAACTCCTTCCGGAAGTTCACCGGAATCCAATCGAGAGAGAAAGTCAGCAAGCGTGTGTGCTGACCCTGGTTGATGTACTAGGGAATAGTCAAACTCTTGGAGCAACAAGACCCATCTTGCTAGTCTTCCTCCCAAATGCTGTTGGCAAACAAGGTACACCAAAGTTGCATGATCGACATGGAAGGTGAAACGTTGTCCCAACAAATAATGCCGGAATTTCTTCACCGAATACACTAAGTCGAGACATTCACATTCAGTGACTGAGTAATTGCACTCTGCGGGAGCCAATCTATGGCTCGCATAATACACTGGCCAAAACCACTTGTCCGTTTGTTGCATCAGCACGCTGCCAATGGCAATGTCGGAAGCATCCACAAAGACATGAAATGGAAATTGCCAATTTGGTGCTTGTAGAATGGGAGCCTGTATTAACAATGATTTTCACCAGTCGAAAGAGAGCTTCGGTCCATTCAAACTGATGAGGGCTACTAGTTATCAATCGATTAAGTGGTGTGGCTAGATGAGCAAGCCACCGCAGATGTCGTCCATGCCACCGAATTTGGCCCAAAAACCACATCACTTCTTTGGGTGTTTTAGGAGCAAGTGCCTTCAGTACGGCCTTCACCTTATCTAGATCAACTTGAATTCCCCATTTTGAAATAATGTGTCCTAGTAACTTGCCACAGGATACAGAGAATACAGATTTATTTGGGTTCAAACACAAATGATACTCTTGACACTTCGAAAAGCAGCACCGTAAGTGGTACAGATGCACCGAAGTATGACCGGATAAAGAGAAGTCATCCAAGTAAATTCTCATGAATGTGGTGAGGTAAGGAGAGAAAATTTCCTGCATACAACGTTGAAACGTACTTGGAGCATTCCGGAGACCAAAGCACATCATGGTACACACATAAACGCCCCAATTAGTTATAAATGCTCTCTTTGGAATATCCTGTTCCGCCATTCGGACTTGGTTGTAACCACTATATCCATCTAAAAAGGAGTACATCTCTCGTCTTGCCACATCGTCTAGCATTGTGTCCAAAAATGACAGAGGGAATGGATCAGGTACGGTAGCGGCATTCAATTTTCGATAGTCTACACATATCCGTAATTGCTTATTCTTCTTAGGAATTATGACAATAGGAGAAATCCATTCCGCATGCTTGATAGGGACAATAAACCCCACCTTCAACAATCGATCAAGTTCTGTTTTGACCTGTGCCACAGGGTTGTTTGATAGGTCGTGCATCTGGTTTCAGCAGTACCCTATGTTGATAAATCCTCGGATCCAACCCCTTCATATCCCGGTAATCCCATGCAAACACATCAAAGAACTCTCGTAGCAACTGCAACAAGTTAGCCTCAAAGGTCTCGGATAGTCCCGCCTTAATTTGTACTGGTCGTGGGTTGGTGTGATCACCTAAATTGCAGGTAACCAATTGATCTTTCAGTATGTAGAACTGCCGGGGCATCTCCAAATTGTCTCCTGATGGAAGTAATTGTTGGAGCATCGTATCATCGAAGGTCTGTTCTATATTTGACTCGTGCTCATCGATCAGTGGTACCATCGTACAGGCTTCCGGACTCCAGTTATCAACCATCGTTTGTAAATCTACAGTGCTAAGTGCCATCAGATCCTTGTTGGCTGTAAGAAAAGCTTCCTCTTCATCATCGGAGAGACCATCCAACATGTGTACAGGCTCCGCTAGATATGGTCATGCATGTAAGTCACAAGGTTTCATATCGTCCAGTGGAACAACATATTTCCCGTGGTTATTTTTAAAAACTAATTCATGTGTTGACCAGTCTTACACTACCTTAGCTTGTTTAAGCCAGGGACAACCAAAGAGAATATTATAGTCTAGGCTAGATTCTGGTAATTCCAGCACAACAAAGGTCATTTTGAAAATAGCACCCTGTAGAGTAATCCGAATGTCTCACACCAAGCCCATCGGATGGACTCTAGATTGATTAGCCATGTGTACAAAGAATTGAACAGGTTCAATTTGCGTCCACCCCATCCGTTTGCAAAGTGCTGCTGTTGCTATGTTTACACTAGATCGGCCATCAATTAAGACTTGGGTGATTATATGGTTTTTGTACCATACCATAATCAGGGGTACCGTATGGTCCACCATTGGGTCCAATTCGGGTTGGATTGTGGCTGTTGCTGGAGCACTTGAGGATCCTGGACTGACCTGCTATTGGAATTGTTGACACACTCCAGGAATCAAAGCCAATAATAGACCCAAGGGCAATGTAATTGATGCCTTGGACATAACATCCCACATCGAATCAGTTTTGGCTGTTTCCAATATGGTCTCCGGTATGGACTCCGGTACTGTGTGAGTCAGATTTCACCCTTCTGGTACTTCCAGCGGTATGCTTTGCTGCATCACCGGAACTGGGTCAGGGAACATGGTTTGTTCCTACGTCGCCCACTTGTTTTCTTTTGTAAACACCTTCTGTTGTTCACGAATTCCACGTTCAAAAATCTCTACAACTGGCTCTAATTGCCTTCCTGAATGTGTTTGGATCACTACTGCTTGCGTGTCTACCGCTAAAATGTACACCATATTCACCATTGGATGTTGTCGTTCCTTTTTCCTTTTATCGTACTTAGCCGCATCTTTACAGAACCTTCGGATATGCCTAATTTCACCACAAAAATGACATTTAGGGGGTGGAGGAGATGCACCTTCTCCGAATGGAACTGCATTCCACCGAGCTTGTCCAAAATTATTTGACCGTCCTCCTCGATAATTCCTGTATCCCTGATACTGGGTATTCCTCATTTGTGGTGGTACATAATGGCTGGCCGGTTGCCCTTGTTCCTGAATGATGGCATTAATAGCTGCTCTGTTCTGTACCTTTGCATTATACGGACAAGTCTCCGTAGCATGATCTGTTGTATGGCAAATGGCACAATACACGTTGAGCTGCTGTGCCTTGGATTTTTGCATTTGTTACAGTAAATTTGTTTCAAAGGATCCTTGTTGGATTGCCTGGACAGTTTCAACCACTCTAGATGTTAAGTGAATCCACCCACCTTATTTTCTAATTGTAACGCCATAGCAATTACGACATCCAAAGTCATTCCACCCACACACCGTATGATCATGATCTGTTTCAATTGGGGCTTTAATCCGTTGATGAACCACTGAGTGATAACATCATCTGGTAGATTGGCATGTGCTGGTGGTAACTGTCGTAAATGAGTCCGAAATAGCATGGCATAATCCTATACATTTTGGTATGGCTTTTGCCTATTATTCTGTAGGTAATCAAAAATCTTGGCTGGGTTCTTCTTTAACTGAAATCATTGTAGGAAGGCATCCTTCACATCATGATACTGCCGGAAGTGGTTCAAATCATATTCGGTTAGCCATCGTGCAGCTTCATTAACCAGAGTTGACTGGAACACAATAGCTTTATACGCAGGGTTTGCTGGATAATTCAGAACTACATAATTAATCTCAAAGGTCTGCACATGCATGTTGGGATCATCTCCCGGAAAACCTCCAAATTTTGTGTATGTGACCCCCGCTGTTACCGAACGCGGTGGAACAATTTGTTGTTGTTGTTGTTGTTGTGAGCCACTCATGGTACTGTTGTCGTTGGCGTTGTTGTTATTACCTAAATTTTGGGGAGATATCTCTTGATATTCCAGGACTGTGTGGTCAACCTGCTCACTTTCCGGTCCTAAGATATCGTTGAACCGATTGCTTAGTTCGAAATCTAACAACACTTCCTTAACTTCAGTGTCAAAATTGGCTAAACTTGCACTAAGAAATGGTGAACGCAATAAGTTTCCACCAAAAAACACTGCAATTTCAACAAAAAACTTCGAATCACCACCAGGTAATACCGAACTCTCATCGAAAATTGCCAAATTCTCACTAGACCTGTTTGCACTGTCACCGAAAGCATTCTCATCGGATAACGTGAACCTATCACCAAAAGTGACTGAATTCTGATCAGATGAGGCGGAACTATCTCCACACTGCACCGTAGTACAACCAAAAATCATCGTACTTTCTTCAGAAGGGACTAAACTCTCACCGAAACGCATCAGATTCTTGCCGTGTGCTATCGAACTGCCTCTGAAATTGCCGCTGTCTGGTTGAACTCAACCTTCTGCAACTGAACTTAATTGTCCTGCACTTCTACCACCACGGGGTATTCCTAATAAGTTCGGAACTACCCAGGGATGTCGATCTCTACGGTATTTGGGATACGATTCATTGGAGCATGTTACCGGCATATATCAAAGGATTCGTCTTCGAACCTTAACCTTCTTCTTCAATTAGCTACTCCATTTCCCACAAACGGCACCAGTGTTAAACCTTTACTGTTTAAAGTTAATTCAACTCAGGGTCCTTGGGATGGTTAGGGGTCTGTAAACAGAGGCCCTGTTTGTATTTTCCCATATCTACAGATTCATTATATCCGACTTCATAGACTTTCATGCATTAACTATTTGAATATGTTATAGAACACCTCAATACTACCGCACAGTTAACTATATAACTTCTTCACATATCACATTAATCCGTCAATCTTTAATACTTCATTAAGACATAATTAATTATTAAGCTTAATCAACAGAATGGCTAAGTATTCAGATTGCACATGAATTTGATAGACTGTGCGTCACTTTCGGCTCTCGCCTGGATGAACAATCCGATGACACGACGCCTTCTACTTCGCGCGACTCCTCTTTCATTAATGAGTAAAAAGTTACAACTTTTGTGCTACGCCTTTTCAGTATGCCTGCGACTTTTCTGGGTATATATTACAAAAATTATGAGTTCCTTTCCAGCGGCTCACAGTACATAGAGAACATAGGATAACTTTTTCTCAACACCTAGAGAAGTGATAAAAGAGATGGTTCCAGTTCCTTCTGTTGGACACTTGGAGTCATTTCCCACCACTACATTAATGGATTCCCATAGAGGCACTACGAAACTATACCAATCCTTTTTACTGGTCATATGGCGAGAAGCTCCACTATCTAAAATCCATAGTTCATCAACACGAGCTTGAGTAGATGAGCATACCTCTTCAATAGCTACCCATAGTTCCAGCTCTGTGTTGTTTGTAGACTCTTTGTTCTTCCACGATGATTTTACAGTCCCATTCCATTCATCAGCTTGCTTCTTTCTCCAATCCTTAATGGCGTGGCCTTTCTTTTCACATTAGAAGCAACTTCTTGTGAACTTTTTCTTCTTCGACTTCTTCTTTGATCCACCAAAAGAGCCTTTACCTTTTGCATTTGCTGAGAATGCATCATCACTTGTACTTCGGCAATTCTTCAGCCGTATCTCTTCTTCTAAAAGCATAACATTAAAACTCTTCAAATGTAAGGGGAGTTGGTCTTACCTGAGTGTTAAGGGCTATTACTTATCCCTCATACTTTGCTAGAAGAACACATTCACATCTTCAAGCCAGCTCTCCTGGTGTTAAAACAACACTAGCTACAACCAATTAGTCTTGAAGATGTTTTATCCGTTTGATAAAATCTTCAGCCTTTTCAAAATCAGAATGCTTTTCATTTGCCAATTGATTATCTAAATTCTGTATCTTGGTGTGGTTCTTGGTCTCATATTGTCAAGCCAATATGCCCCAAGCCTCATGTGCTTTAGTAGTATGTTGAACTAAAGTAAGCACAAAATCACTTACACTAGTGACAATTGCACATAATGCATCAGCATTCTACCTCTTCCAAGCTCGTAGAAGATCTAGATCTAGCTGAATCCTCAATCTTGAATTTGCTGGTATAGGGTCTGAATCCAATCCCATCGGTCCCATGATAGTGTCAAGTAATTCATAGGGGTCCAAAATTGTAGAAATTTTGAACTTCGAGAGTGTATAGTTGGTTCCATCCAGCTTCCCTTCAGTGATTGCAGGTGGGCAAATTCGAATAGGTGTAGCACTAACATTAGCTGAAGCACCAAGACCAGTGTTTGACGATGAAGCCATCATGTAATCACTAGAATAATCTACTGATATTCTAGTCTGCTATTAGGCTAAAATAGTGATGCTTCTCAAGCTATTCAAACCTTACAACTCTAATACCATGTAAGACAATAGTTACACAGAATAACACAGGACCAGTAGTAGAGAAGATAACAGATACAGGAGAATCTCAACAATTTTCTACTAACCGCAAGTACGAAGATGATGGCGTTGTCCACCCGTGCGCTCTCAAGGTAGAGCTTAAAGGGTGATCTAGACAACTCTAGATAGGGAGATACAAGGTAGAGGTATGCTGGCTCAATTCGATGTCTCAGGTAGTGTAGAAGTCATGTATATATAGGATCATGGGTGAGCTTCCGTGGACGGCTATACATGGGCGATAGAGCGTGGGCGGCCTCGGCTTGCTTAATTGTCATACACAGTTTAGGCCGATTGAACCGACCTAACATATATAAATCATTTCTGACTCCGACATGGAATATTCCATGGAATATTCCCTTTATCGTCGCGCCGGGGTGCTACCCCGGATGCCCACTAGGGGGCCCCCTAGCCCCCTGGGACCCCCTAGCCAGGGGGCCCGCTAGCCCCCTTGGACCCCCTAGTCGGGGCTGATCACCGCTACCCCGAACCCCACAATTGGGGATCCTCGTAACTCCCTTTCCCTACAATACCTTACATGGTCCAATATGACCTTCATGCAATACGCAAGTTGGAATTCCCATTAATTGGGTAATGCACACTTGGTGTCTTCACATAATGGGGGCCTTACAAAATGTGCATACAATCATGAGGGGTAGACATTGATCATATACTAAAACCCCCTTCAATGTTTAGCAATAATAAATCAAGTTGGTCTCGGTCCTATGCCCATTTGTTGAAGATGCCTGTTGAGCTGCTCTCATCTAAGTGCCTTAGTGAATATGTCAACACAATTTACCTCTGTTGGGTAACATTCTAGATCCATAATTTCATCTTCAATTAGCACAAGAATGTAATGGTACTGTACTTCTATGTGCTTGGTGTGAGCATGAAATAATACTGGGTTCTTTGCAATAGCCATACAACTTTGATTATCAGACTTGAGTACAATCACCATATTTGATGGAAAGCCTAGATGTGCATGAATTCTCCTTAAGCAGACTACCTCACAAGAAGCAAAACAAGCTCCTTTGTACTCTGCTTCAATGGAGGAGAGTGCGAGAGTTGGTTGCTTCCTACTCACCTAAGAAAATATTCTTGAACCAAGTGAGAAACAATATCCAGAAACTGATTTTCTAGAATCACAATCTCCAGCCCAATGTGAATCACAATATCCTTGAAGTGTAACACGTGTGGTATACAAAATACCAAAATCCAAGGTTCCTACAATGTACCTTAGAATTCACATTCCAACATTCGAGTGACTCTCCTTAGGTTTGTTGGAAAACCTGCTTAATACTCCAACAACATAGCAAATGTTTGGTCTAGTGTTGCACAAAAAAATAAGAGTTCCAATGAGCTTCCTATACTTCTTAGCATCTACATCAGGTATTATGATTTACCTCCATTAGTGTGCTAGTTGGTTTGTAGTCCATCATTCCAAATTCCTTGAGAAATTCTTTGGCATATTTTTGTTGTGAGATGAAAATGCCATCCTTCCTTTGCCATACTTCAATTCCCGAACAAAAATGGAGTAGACCTAAGTCTGTCGTTTCAAACTCAGCTCCCGAGCTGATCGGAGTTTGATTGATGAGTTCCTGATGATCTCTTGTAATGATCAAATCATCTACATATACAATGATAACAACTAGCTTGCTATCCCTTTTTGTTACATACAAGTTAGCATCAGAAGTACTTCTTTCAAAACCCATATTTTTGAAAAAATTATCTATCCAATGGTACCAAGCCCGTGGAAATGCTTAAGTCCATACAAAGCTTTCTTCAACCTGAAAACTTTATTTTATGAATTCGGCACCTCAAAACCTAGTGGTTGAGATACATATACCTGCTGCTTGAGGTGACCATTCAAAAATGCAGATTTGACATCCATTTGGAAAATAGGCCAAGCCTTTTGTGCAGCTACTGCAAGTATCGTCCGAATGGTTGTTATGCGTGCTGTTGGTGCAAAAGTTTCTTGAACATCAAATCCTTCGATTTGTGAAAAACCCTGTGCAACTAATCTTGCTTTATACTTTTCTAATGTTCCATCTACTTTATAATTAGCTTTCCAAATCCATTTAGTACCTATTACCTTCTTCTTTGGCGGCAAGTCGACTAGAACCCATTTGTCATTTTTGAATATACTATCATACTGAAACTGCATTGCCACTTTCCAACCTGGATCATCAAGGGCTTCTTCAATGGTGGTAGGTTCCTTTATCGAGCCCATGATATCTGCCATTAGAGCCATGTTAACAATGTGTCCTAAGGCTCTTCTTTGCTCCTCTATTCTCTTTGATCTTCATAATCCATCCAAGGATGATTCTAGTACATCTACATGTGGATTGTGATCATTAAAGAGTTGTTGTGCCCACTTTGGAAGTGGGCACGCTATGCACCTACAACTGGTTGGCTTTTTATTGAGGAAATTTCTCCATCAGATGTTTTCTCCTCCTCAACTTTAACCTGTCTTTTGATGGGCACAAGGAAAGATATTTATTCATTTGATGAGATAGTAGATTTACCTTTATCTTGTACTAAGTGTGGTCGTTCGTCAAACACAACATCTCGGCTAACAAAAATCTTCCTTGCCTTAGGATCCCACAACCTGTATGCTTTAAACTCTTCACTATATCCTAGGAAGACACACTTTTTGCTTTTTGAAGCCAGCTTTGATCTTGTTGAATCAGGAATATGTGCATAACAGAAACAACCAAAAATTCTGAACTGCAAAACTGAAGGCTTTTTACCAGAATATGCTTCTTGAGAAGTCATCCCCTTCAATGCTTTTGTGTAGCTTCGATTGAGAATGTAGACTACTCTATTGACTGTTTTTGCCCAGAATGAAGTAGGCATGTCTTGAGCCTTTAACATACAACGAGCCATTTCAACTACTGTCTTGTTCCTGCGCTCAAACAATGCCATTTTGTTGAGGTGTATGAGCTGTGGTAAGTTGCCTTTTCACACCATGCTCCTTACAGTAATTATTGAATTCTGTTGACAAGAATTCACCTCCTTTATCTGTTCTAAATTTCTTTAGTTTCCTTCCTGATTCATTTTCCACATACATATGCCATGTTTTAAATTTCTCAAAAGCATCAAACTTCTCTCGAATGAAATAAACCCACATCTTTCTACTATAATCATCGTCTAACAGCAAAAAGTAGAAAGATCCTCCTAAAGCAGGTGTAGATATTTCACTGCAGAGATCAACATGTACCAACTCTAGAGGAGCTTGAGATTGATTGTTGGTCTCTCTTGGAAATGCCTTTCGTTGTTGCTTGCCCATCATACAGGCTTCACAAGGCTCCTACAACTCTGAAAATGTAGGCAAATGAGCAACCATCCCTGTTCTTTGCATCTCCTTCAAAACTGCAAAGCTCAGATGCCCAAATTGTTGGTGCCATAACTTGATTACATCTTTATCTTCTATAGTAGCTAAGACACTTAACTCATACAAGTTATCATGTCTTATGCCTTTACCTACTACATTACCTGATGAATCCATGATTTCTGCACCACTCTTATTGAAGTGAACTTCGAGTCCACGATCTGTTATTGTAGAAATTGACAACAAATTTCTTTTAAGTGTAGGTACATAGAGAACATCGGATAACTTTTTCTCAACACCTGGAGAAGTGATAAAAGAGATGGTTCCAGTTCCTTCTGCTGGACACTTGGAGTCCGTTCCCACCACTACATTGATGGATTCCCGTAGAGGCACTAGGGAACTATACCAATCCTTTTCACTTGTCATATGGCAAGAAGCTCGACTACCTAAAATCCATGGTTCATCAACATGAGCTTGAGCAGATGATCATACCTCTTCAATATCTACCCATAGTTCCAGCTCTATGTTGTTTGCACACTCTTTGTTCTTCCACGATGATTTTATAGTCCCATTCCGTTCATCAGCTTGTTTCTTTCTGCAATCCTTGATGATGTGGCCTTTTTTTTTCACAATAGAGGCAACTTCCTGTGAGCTTTTTCTTCTTGGCTTCTTCTTTGATCCATCAAAATAGCCTTTACCTTTTGCATTTGTTGAGAATGCAGCATCACTTGTACTTTGGTGATTCTTCAGCCGCATCTCTTCTTCTAAAAGCATAGCACAAAACTCTTCAAATGTAAGGCGAGTTGGTCTTAACTCAGTGTTAAGGGCTGTTACTAATCCATCATACTTTGCTAGAAGAATGTACACATCTTCGAGCCAGCTCTTCTAGTGTTATAACAACACCAATTACAGCCAATTGGTCTTGAAGATGTTTTATCTGTTTGATAAAATCTTAAGCCTTTTCAGAATCAGAATGCTTTTCATTTGCCAACTGATTTTCTAAATTCTATATCCTAGTGCAGTTCTTGGTCTCATATTGTCACGCCAATGTGCCCCAAGCCTCATGTGATTTAGGAGTATGTTGAACTAAAGTAAGCACATAATCACTTACACTAGTGACAATTGCACATAATGCATTAGCATTCCGCCTCTTCCAAGCTCGTAGAAGATCTGGATCTAGCTGAATCATCAATCTCGAATTTGCTGGATCTTCAACTGGTACAGTCTTTGGATCTAATCCCATCAGTCCCATGATAGTGTCAAGTAATTCATAGGAGTCCAAAATTGTAGAATTTTTGAACTTCTAGAGTGTATAGTTGGTTCCATCTAGCTTCCCTTCAGTGAATGCAGGTGGGCGAATTCGAATAGGTGCAGCACTTACATTAGCTCAAGCACCAAGACCAGTGTTTGATGATGATGCCATCATGTAATCACTCAAATAATCTACTAATATTCTAGTCTGCTAGTAGGCTAACATAATGATGCTTCTCAAGCTATTCGAACCTTACAGCTCTGATACCATGTAAGACAATAGTTACACAATATAACACAGGACGAGTGGCAAAGAAGATAATAGATACAAGATAATCTCAATAATTTTCTACTAATAGCAAGTAGAATGATGATGGCCATGTCCAACTGTGCGCTCTCAAGGTAGAGCTTAAATGGTGATCTAGACAACTCTAGATAGGGAGATACAAGGTAGAGGTATGCTGGCTCAATTCGATGTCTCTGGTAGTGCAGAAGTCATGAATATATAGGATCATGGGTGTCCTTCCGTGGATGGCTATACATTGGCGGTAGAGCGTGGGTGGCCACCACTCACGTAATTGCCATACACGATTTAGGCCGGTTGAACTGACCTAACAAATATAAATGATTTTTTACTCCTATAGGGAATATTCTATGGAATATTCCCTTTACGGTCACGCCGGGGCTGCTGCCCTCGGACCCCCAATAGGGGGCCCACTGGCCTCTACGACACCCCAGCGAAGGGGCCTACTGGCCCCCTTGGACCCGCGAGTCGGGGCTACTCACCGCTGCCCCAGACCCCACGGTTGGGGACCTTGGTAACTCCCTTTCCTTACAATACCTTACATGGTCCAATATGACCTTCATCCAACATGCAAGTTGGGATTCCCATCAATTGGGTAATGCAAACTTGGCGTCTCCTCATAATGGGGGCCTTACAAAATGTGCTTACAATCATGAGGGGTAGACATTGATCATATACTAACACTCCCCCTCAATGTTTACTAATGATAAATCAAGTTGGTCTCGGTCCTATGCCTATCTGTTGAAGATGCCTGTTGAGCTACTCTTTTCGAAGTGCTTTAATGAATATGTTAGCACAATTTTTCCTCAGTTGGGCAATATTCTAGCTTCACAATTTCATCTTCAATTAGCTCACGAATGTAATGGTACTGTACTTCTATGTGCTTGGTGCGAGCATGAAATACTGGGTTCTTTGCAATAGCCATACAACTTTGATTATCACACTTGAGTACAATAGCGATATTTGATGAAAATCCTAGATCTGCAAGAATTCTCCTCAACTAGACTACCTCACAAGAAGCAAAACAAGCTGCTTTGTACTCTGTTTCAGTGAAGGAGAGTGCGAGAGTTGGTTGCTTCCTACTTACATAAGAAAATATTCCTGAACCAAGTGAGAAACAATATCCAAAAACTGATTTTCTAGAATCATAATCTCAAGCCCAATGTGAATCACAATATCCTTGAAGTGTATCACCTGTGGTATAGAAAATACCAAAATCCAAGGTACCTGCAATGTACCTTAGAATTCGCATTCCAGCATTCGAGTGACTCTCCTTATGTTTGTTGGAAAACCTGCTTAACACTCCAACAACATAGCAAATGTCTGGTCTAGTGTTGCACAGAGAAATAAGACTTCCAACGAGCTTCCTATACTTCTTACGATCTACATTAGACATGTTATCATCCATAGATAGCTTATGATTTACCTCCATAGGTGTGCTAGTTGGTTTGTAGTCCATCATTCCAAATACCTTGAGCATTTCTTTGGCATATTTTTTCTGTGAGATGAAAATGCCATCGTTCCTTTGCCATACTTATATTCCCAGACAAAAATGGAGTAGACCTAAGTCTGTCATTTCAAACTGAGTTCCCAAGCTGATCTGATTTTGATTGATGAGTTCTTGATGATCTCCTGCAATGATCAAATCACCTACATATACAATCACAACAACTAGCTTGCTATCCCTTTTTGTTACATACATGGTAGCATCAGAAGTATTTCTTTCAACACCCAGATTTTTGAAAAAATTATCTATCTGTTGGTACCAAGCCCGTGGAGCTTGCTTAAGTCCATACAAAGCTTTCTTCAACCTAAAAACTTTATTTTCTAAATTGGGCACCTCAAAACCTCGTGGTTGAGATACATATACCTTCTCCTTGAGGTGACCATTCAGAAATGTAGATTGGACATCCATCTCGAAAATAGGCCAGGCCTTTTGTGCAGCCACTGCAAGTACCGTCCCAATAGTTATCATGTGTGTTGTTGGTGCAAAAGTTTCTTGAACATCAAATCCTTCGATCTGTGAAAAACCCTGTGCAACTAATCTTGCCTTATACTTTTCTAATGTTCCATCCGCTTTATACTTAGCTTTCCAAATCCATTTAGTACCTATTACCTTCTTCTTTGTCGGAAAGTCAACTAGATCCCATGTATCATTTTGAGTATACTATCATACTCAGACTACATTGTGGCTCTCCAACCTAGGTCATCAAGGGCTTCTTCAATGGTGGTAGGTTCCTTTATCGAGCCCATGATATCTGCCATTAGAGCCATGTTAACAATGTGTTCTAAGGCTCTTCTTTGCTCCTCTATTCTCTTTGATCTTCGTAATCCATCGGAGGATGATTCTGGTACATCTACATGTGGATTGTGATCATCAAAGAGCTGTTGTGCCCACTTTGGTAGTGGTTTACGCTGTGCCGCTACAAGTGGTTGGCTTTTTATTAAGGAAATTTCTCCATCAGATGTTTCTTCCTCCTCAACTTTAACCTGTCTTTTGATAGGCACAAGGTGAGATATTTATCCGTTTGATGAGATAGTAGATTTACCTTTATCTTGTACTAAGTGTGGTGGTTCATCAAACACCACATTTCGACTGACAAAAATCTTCCTTGCCTCAGGATCCCACAAGGTGTATGCTTTAGACTCTTCACTATATCTTAGGAAGACACATGCTTTGATTTTTGAATCCAACTTTGATCTTGTTGAATCAGGAATATGTAGCTTCGATTGAGAATGTAGATTGCTGTATTGACTTCTTTTGCCCAGAATGAATCAGGCATGTCTTGAGCCTTTAACATACAATGAGCCATTTCAACTACTGTCCTGTTCGTGCATCAACAATGCCATTTTGTTGAGGTGTATGAGCTATGGTAAGTTGCCTTTTCACACCATGCTCCTTACATTAATTATTGAACTCTGTTGATGAGAATTCATCTCCTCTATTTGTTCTAAATTTTTTCAGTTTCCTTCCTGATTCATTTTCCACATACTTATGCCATGTTTCAAATTTTTCAAAAGCATCAGCCTTCTCTCGAATGAAATAAACCCACATCTTTCTACTATAATCGTCGTCTAACAGCAAAAAGTAGAAAGATCCTCTTAAAGCAGGTGTAGACATTTTACCTTATAGATCAGCATGTACCAACTCTAGAGGAGCTTGAGATCGATTGCTAGTCTCTCTTGGAAATGCCTTTCATTGTTTCTTGCCCATCATACAAACTTCATAAGGTTCCTACAACTCTGAAAATGCAGGCAAATGAGCAACCATCCCTATTCTTTGCATCTGCTTCAAAACTACAAATCGGAGATGCCCAAATCATTGGAGCCATAACTTGCTTACATCTTTATCTTCTGTAGCAGTTAAGGCACTTAACTCAAACAAGTTTCACGTCTTATGCCTTTACCTACTACATTACCTGATGAATCCATGATTTTTGCACCACTCTTATTGAAGTGAACTTCGAGTCCACGATCTGTTATTGCAAAAACTGACAACAAATTTCTTTTAAGTGTAGGTACATAGAGAACATCAGATAACGTTTTCTCAACACCTGGAGAAGTGATAAAAGAGATGGTTCCAGTTCCTTCTGCTGGACACTTGGAGTCATTTCCCACCACTACATTGATGGATTCCCATAGAGGCACTAGGGAGCTATACCAATCCTTTTTACTGGTCATATGGCGAGAAGCTCCACTATCTAAAATCCATGGTTCATCAACACGAGCTTGAGTAGATGAGCATATGTCTTCAATAGTTACACATAGTTCCACCTCTCTGTTGTTTGCAGACTCTTTGTTCTTCCATGATGATTTTACAGTCAGATTCCATTCATCAACTTGCTTCTTTCTGCAATCCTTGTTGGCATGGCCTTTATTTTCACATTAGAAGCAAGTTCCTGTGAACTTTTTCTTCTTCGGCTTCTTCTTTGATCCATCAGAAGAGCCTTTAACTTTTGCATCTGCTGAGAATGCAGCATCACTTATACTTTGGCAATTCTTCAACCACATCTCTTCTTTTAAAAGCATAGCACAAAACTCTTCAAATGTAAGGGGATTTGGTCTTACTTGAGTGTTAAAGGCTATTACTAGTCCATCATACTTTGCTGGAAGAACACGTACACATCTTCGAGCCAGCTCTTCTGGTGTTATAACAACACCAACTGCAGCCAATTGGTCTTGAAGATGTTTTATCCATTTTATAAAATCTTCAGCCTCTTTAGAATCAGAATGCTTTTCATTTGCCAACTGATTTTCTAAATTATGTATCCTAGTGTGGTTCTTGGTCTTGTATTGTCGAGCCAATATACGCAAGCCTCATGTGCTTTAGTAGTATGTTGAGCTAAAGTAAGCACAGAATCACTTACACTAGTGACAATTGCACATAGTGCATCAGCATTCTGGCTCTTCCAAGCTCGTCGAAGATCTGGATCTGGCTGAATCAACAATCTTGAATTTGCTGGATCGTCAACTGGTATAGGCTCTAGATCCATTCCCATCAATCCCATGATAGTGTCAAGTAATTCATAGGAGTCCAACATTGCAGAAATTTTGAACTTCCAAAGTGTATAATGGGTTCCGTCCAGCTTCCCTTCAGTGAATGCAGGTGGGAAAGTTAGAATAGGTGCAGCACTACCATTAGCAAGTTGGGATTCCCATCAATTGGGTAATGCACACTTGGCTTCTCCCCATAATGGGGGCCTTACAAAATGTGCATACAATCATGAGGCGTAGACATTGATCATATACTAACAACCCCCCTCAATGTTTACGGATGATAAATCAAGTTGGTCTAGGTCCTATGCCCATCTATTGAAGATGCCTATTGAGCTGCTCTCTTCCTAGTGCTTTAATGAATATGTCAGCAAAATTTGCCTCTATTGGACAATATTCTAGCTCAACAATTTCATCTTCAATTAGCTCACGAATGTAATGGTACTGTACTTCTATGTGCTTGGTGTGAGCATATAATACTGGGTTCTTTGCAATAGCCATACAACTTTGATTATCACACTTGAGTATAGTCGCCATAGTTGATGGAAAGCCTAGATCTATAAGAATTCTCCCTAACCAGAATGCCTCATAAGAAGAAAAACAAGCTGCTTTGTACTCTGCTTCAGTGGAGGAGAGTGCGAGAGTTGGTTACTTCCTACTTATCTAATAAAATATTCCTGAACCAAGTGAGAAACAATATCCAGAAGCTGATTTTCTAGAATCACAATCTCCAGCCCAATCTGAATCACAATATCCTTGAAGTGTATCATCTGTGGTATAGAAAATACCAAAATCCAAGGTTCCTGCAATGTACCTTAGAATTTGCATTCCAGCATTCCAGCATTCCAGTGACTTTCCTTAGGTTTGTTGGAAAACCTGCTTAACACTCCAACAGCATAGCAAATGTCTGGTCTAGTGTTGCACAGAAAAATAAGACTTCCAACGAGCTTCCTATACTTCTTAGCATCTACATCAGGCATGTTATTATCCATGGATAGCTTATGATTTACCTCCATAGGTGTGCTAGTTGGTTTGCAGTCCATCATTCCAAATGCCTTGAGCATGTCTTTGGCATATTTTTGTTGTGAGATGAAAATGCCATCCTTCCTTTGCCATACTTCAATTCCCAGACAAAAATGGAGTAGACCTAAGTCTGTCATTTCAAACTCAGTTCCCAAGCGGGTCCGAGTTTGATTGATGAGTTCCTGATGATCTTCGTAATGATCTAATCATCTACATATACAATGACAACAACTAGCTTGCTAGCCCTTTTCATTACATACAAGTTAGCATCAAAAGTACTCCTTTCAAAACCCATATTTTTGAAAAAATTATCTATCCGTTGGTACCAAGCCCATGGAGCTTGCTTAAGTCCATACAAAGCTTTCTTCAACATGCAAACTTTATTTTGTAAATTGGGCACCTCAAAACCTGGTGATTGAGATACATATACATCCTCCTTGAGGTGACGATTCAAAAATGCAGATTTGTTATCCATATGGAAAATAGGCCAGGCGTTTTCTGCAGCTACCGCAAGTACCGTCCGAATAGTTGTCATGCGTGCTGTTGGTGCAAAAGTTTCTTGAACATCAAATCCTTCGATCTGTGAAAAAACCTGTGCAACTAATCTTGACCTATACTTTTCTAATGTTCCATCTGCTTTATACTTAGCTTTCAAAATCCATTTAGTACCTATTACCCTCTTCGTTGGCGGAAAGTTGACTATATCCCATGTATCATTTTTGAGTATACTATCATACTCAGACTGCATTGCCGCTCTCCAACCTAGATCATCAAGGGCTTCTTCAATGGTGATAGATTCCTTTATCGAGCCCATGATATCTGCCATTAGAGCCATGTTAACAATGTGTTTTGAGGCTCTTCTTTGCTCCTCTATTCTCTTTGATCTTTGTAATCCATCCGAGGATGATTCTGGTACAACTACATGTGGATTATGATCATCAAATAGCTGTTGTGCCCACTTTGGTAGTGGCTTACATTGTGCAGCTACAACTAGTTGGATTTTTATTGAGGAAATAATTTCTCCATCAAATGTTTCCTCCTCAACTTTAACCTGTCTTTTGATAGGCACAAGGTGAGATATTTATCCACTTGATGAGATAGTAGATTTACTTTTATCTTGTACTAAGTGTGGTCGCTCATCAAACACCACATCTCGGCTGACAAAAATCTTCCTAGCCTCAGGATCCCACAACCTCTATGCTTTAGAATCTTCACTATATTCTAGGAAGACACACATTTTTCTTTTTGAATACAACTTTGATCTTGTTGAATCAGGAATATGTGCATAACAGAAACAACCAAAAATTATGAAATGCAAAATTGAAGGCTTTTTACCAAAATATGCTTCTTGAGGAGTCATTCCCTTCAGTGCTTTTGTGTAGCTTCGATTGAGAATGTAGACTGTTGTATTGACTACTTCTGCCCAGAATGAATCAGGCATGTCTTGAGCCTTTAACATACAATGAGCCATTTCAACTACTGTCCTCTTCGTGCGCTCAACAATGCCATTTTTTTGAGGTGTATGAGCTATGGTAAGTTTCCTTTTCACACCATGATCCTTATAGTAATCATTTAATTCTGTTGACAAGAATTCACCTCCTCTATCTGTTCTGAATTTCTTCAATTTCCTTCCTGATTCATTTTCCACATACTTATGCCACGTTTTAAATATTTCAAAAGCATCAGCCTTCTCTCAAATGAAATAAACCCACATCTTTCTATTATAATCGTCGATGAATAACAAAAAGTAGGAAGATCCTCCTAAAGTAGGTGTAGACATTTTATTGCAGAGATCAGCATGTACCAACTCTAGAGGAGCTTGAGATCCGTTGCTGGGCTCTCTTGGAAATGTCTTTCGTTGTTGCTTGCCCATCATATAAACTTCACAAGGTTCCTGCAACGCTGAAAATGCAGGCAAATGAGAAACCATCCCTGTTCTTTGCATCTCCTTCAAAATTGCAAATCTGAGATGCCCAAATCGTTGGTGACATAACCTACTTACATCTTTATCTTATGTAGTAGTTAAGGCACTTAACTCATACAAGTTATCACGTCTTATGCCTTTACCTACTACATTACCTGATGAATCCATGATTTCTGCACCACTCTTATTGAAGTGAACTTCGAGTCCATGATGTGTTATTGTAGAAACTGACAACAAATTTCTTTTAAGTATAGGTACATAGAGAACATCGGATAAATTTTTCTCAACACCTGGAGAAGTGATAAAAGAGATGGTTCCAGTTCCTTCTGCTGGACACTTGGAGTCATTTCCTACCACTACATTGATGGATTCTCGTAGAGGCACTAAGGAACTATACCAATCCTTTTTACTGGTCATATGGCGAGAAGCTCCACTATCTAAAATCCATGGTTCATCGACACGAGCTTGAGCAGATGAGCATACCTCTTCAATAGCTACCCATAGTTCCAGCTTTGTGTTGTTTGCAGACTCTTTATTCTTCCACGATGATTTTACAGTCCCATTCCATTCATCAACTTGCTTCTTTCTACAATCCTTGATGATATGGCCTTTCTTTTCACAATAGAAGCAACTTCATGTGAAATTTTTCTTCTTCGGCTTCTTCTTTGATCCATCAGAAGAGCCTTTACCTTTCGCATTTGCTGAGAATGCAACATCACTTGTACTTTGGTGATTCTTCAGCCGCATCTCTTCTTCTAAAAGCATAGCACAAAACTCTTCGAATGTAAGGGGAGTTGGTCTTACCTGAGTGTTAAGGGCTATTACTAATCCATCATACTTTGCTGGAGGAACACGTACACATCTTCGAGCTAGCTCTTCTAGTGTTATAACAACACCAACTAGAGCCAAAGTGGTCTTGAAGATGTTTTATCCGTTTGATAAAATCTTCAGCCTTTTCAGAATCAGAATGCTTTTCATTTGCCAATTGATTTTCTAAATTCTGTATCCTAGTGTGGTTCTTGGTCTCATATTTTCGAGCCAATATGTCCCAAGCCTCATGTGCTTTAGTACTATGTTGAACTAAAGTAAGCACAGAATCACTTACACTAGTGACAATTGCACATAATGCATCAGCATTCTGCCTCTTCCAAGCTCGTAGAAGATCTGGATCCGGCTAAATCATCAATCTTTAATTTGTTGGATCTTCAATTGGTATAGGCTCTTGATCCAATCCCATCGGTCCCATGAGAGTGTCAAGTAATTCATAGGAGTCCAAAATTGCAGAAAATTTGAACTTCCAGAGTGTATAGTTGGTTCCATCCAGCTTCCCTTCCGTGAATGTAGGTGGGAAAATTCGAATAGGTGCAGGACTAACATTAGCTGAAGCACCAAGACTAGTGTTTGACGATGAAGCCTTCATGTAATCACTCGAATAATCTACTGATATTCTAGTCTGCTAGTAGGCTAAAATAGTGATGCTTCTTAAGCTATTGGAACCTTACAGCTCTGATACCATGTAAGGCAATAGTTACACAATATAAAACAAGACTAGTAGCAGAGAAGATAACAGATACAGGAGAATCTCAATAATTTTCTACTAATAGCAAGTACAAAGATGATGGCATTGTCCACCCGTGTGCTCTCAAGGTAGAGCTTAAATGGTGATCTAGACAACTCTAGATAGGGAGATACAAGGTAGAGGTATGCTGGCTCAATTCGATGTCTCAGGTAATGCAGAAGTCATGTATATATAAGATCATGGGTGGCCTTCTGTGGACGACTATACATGGGCAGTAGAGCGTGGGCGCCCACCGCTCGCGTAATTGCCATACACAGTTTAGGACGGTTGAACAGACCTAACAAATATAAATGATTTTTGACTCCGATCGGGAATATTCCATGGAATATTCCTTTTACCGTCGCACTGGGGGTGTTGCCCCCGGACCCCCACTAAGGGGCCCGCTGGCCCCCTCGGACCCCCTTGCCAAGGGGTCGGCTCGCCCCCTTGGACCCCCCAGTCAGGGCTGCTCACCATTGCCTCGGACCCCACAATTGGGGACCTTGGTAACTCCCTTTCCTTACAATACCTTACATGGTCCAATATGACCTTCATCCAACATGCAAGTTGGGATTCCCATCAATTGGGTAATGCACACCTTGCATCTCCTCATAATGGGGGCCTTACAAAATGTGCATACAATCATGAGGTGTAGACCTTAATCATATACTAATAAGTACAATTTCGTAAGGGTATAAGCCCATAAGGGGTGGTTGGTACCATCAAACTTATCCTCAACAACCAACATACGGAATACATCACTGCTTTCAGCCATGGCCAGTGACTAAAATACCTTGATGTAGAAAATTGATTGTATCTCAAAAGGTTGAGCAAAACTGCCTAGTTGCATTTTTCTAGACCTACCGCAGACTTCGAGACGCTTATACTGGTGACCCAAAACTGGTATATACCTTTGGCACAAAAATATGAAATAGCCTGCACAAGTGCTGTGATAGTGCGTTTAGAAGCCGAAACGAGCTTAGATGAGTATGATCACCAAAATTTGTGTGATTCTGAGATTGCAACCAGAGAGGTGTCGACAATGCCCTAGATGAAGCAGTGACCTACTTTGATACCAATTGTTGGAGTTAGATGTCTGCGGAAGCACGCGAACAACACAAGGAAGAAAAAGAAGCTTGGAGCACAACACACAATACTCAATGTATTACACTAGAATGTACAAAGATAAGTAGCCCATTAGGGCAATAGGCGCTTATAAAAACCGGGGGAAAAAACCTCCTAAAGAGGGAAACAAGTGCCCCGACTGTCTTAGAGTGTTCACAAAAATCACTACCTAAACATGTCAACAAGAGAGTCGTACATAGTTGTGAGGTAGTTTTATTGTAAGAGGGAAGATTCTTCCCTTAAAAATCTACAAGAGAAGAACTAATGTAGAGTAGGTTCTTTTATTTCTTAGAAATTTTTAAAAATTAAAAGGGAATGGTCTTGATAAAGCTATATGGAAAGGACAAGAACTCATTTGTAAAAGAATTTTTGCTAGTGTGAGGAAGATAGCTCTTCTTCTTGAAAAATTCATGCACTAACTTTCACGGATTTTTGGTGATTTCTCTTTGCATGATTTTTGATGTGTGGCACTTGCTACTTGATTCCTTATGTGTTAACTATCATTAGGTTACGCCTTTTTTCTATTCTCATGACTACAACTTGTTTTGTGCTAAGTTTTCATGTCCATTCACTAATTGTAGCTATTTTTGACTCTATTTTATTACATGATGCACTTCTAGATCTTCTCATTCATTTTGAAACAAGCCATGACATGCTGAATTTGGATGAGTAACAAGGGAGATATAACCATTTTCTTGACAACATGACTTCTTTTGCTTGCATATGTGAGCTTGACTTTGAGAATCAATATGATGATAGAGAAGGGGAAATGCTTGTTGATCCTCGTGATCGGATGTGTGGTTCGCCTGATTAGATTGGTGCTTTGCTAATCACCATGATCAGATAGGTGGTTTTTCAATCACCATGATCAGATTAGCGGATTTCCAATTGCCTCGATTGGATTGGTGGCTTTCCAATCACTTCCATCGGATTAATGGCTTGCCAATTGCGAGGATCAAATCGATGTATTTTCACTTTGATCAGCATCTCATATTTGGATGGAAAGGAAGTTGATAGTTGAATGGTAAGACATCTATCCATCCCATGTGCTCATCCTATCAACTGCAACTAGGATGAGGTCTATACTTTGTGGATTTGAATGAAGGTTTATTCTATCCATATACCTTTGATGTAGGAGCCTACGATTAAAGACGAAGATCAAGAAAAAGCTAGGCATAGAATCCTTTGACGTAAGAGATTGATGCAAGGGATTTTTGAATCTCTTCCTTGCAACCCCATTCAAGTATTTACATTGAGAGTTATATATAAAACCCCATTGGAAGTGAGACCATGGTTACATGCCATGTTGACCAGAGTTCAAGGAGAGAATGATGGCTCACATAGACTCAAGCATATCTAAGAGTTTAATTTGCATTGAATTATTTTGGGCTATTAAGGAAGCTATTAATAGGTCATATTTTACTACATAAAAAGAAGAGAACTAGCCTCCATAGGAGAAACTATTATTTTGATAATTATTAAAGGATTAGTTTCCTTACAAGATTTTTTTTTATTGTTGACAAACTGCATATTGAAGAGTAGATAATACTAGGACAAGAGTGGTTAAACAAGCATTCAAAAATAACAGATTATTCTTTAGGATGCATGCTTGTTGATAATGGAGATATGTGTGGAATATTATCATTTTTTAATCCATGTCTCTTTGCACCTAAAATAGAATGCTTGATTGCACCACATGATAACATTCATCTGAGCTTCCATGGACAGATCTTGATGATCTTTCCATCAAGAGCAAATGTGAGGACCTATCTCAATCCTCTACCTTAAGTGAACGATTAATATATTTGGATTAGGAAACCTTGTCATACAACTCTTTACCTTGCAACCATAGATGAGTGTTTCAAGAACACAAAGAATCATACCATAGATGAGTGTTTCAAGAACACAAAGAATCAAAGAGGAAGAGGCTTCCACAGAGAAGGCTATGGACAGTCGAGAAGCAGGTTATACAATGGAGGAAGCAATTACCATCACACATACAACCAAGGCCACAACAACAACAACAACAACAACAACTATCAAGGAGGTTTTAGAGGTAGAAGAGATTATAAAAACTATATAGAAGACCAAGAGGAGTCTCTATTGATCATGCACATGACATCCAAGCAAGGTAAAGATGATGAGCATCTATTCTATATTGATTCTGGTTGTTCCAATCATGTGGCTGGAAATGTAGCATTGTTATCTAATCTTGAAAAACCTAAAGGAAAGCATGAAGTGTAGACAAGTGATTATACTAGGCAATCTATTAAGAAGATTGGAAATGTTAAAGCATCTGATGGTATTATGAAACTTTTAAGTAAGGTATTAAATATGCCAATCATAACAAAAAACCTAATCAGTGTTGGGCAGATTGTTGAAAAGGGCTTACAGGTTAGATTCACAAGGCATGGAGCATATGTGGAGGACCCTCAACAAGGCTTCAGGGTGATTGCAAAAGGTGAGAAATCTGGTAGATTGAAGTTGAAGATACCAGAAACATTGCACTCTTCAAATACAAAGATCAAACTGTATTTGAACTAGAGATACGACATAAGAGACTAGGTCATATAGGTGAAAGGACACTAAAGCAAACATGCAGGGATCAGAGTGTCCTTGGCATTCCAAATGTGTCCAAGTGACCTTGAAAACAACCTTGTACCCAGTTTGAAGCATAGTTATTGCTCTCCAATTTTCTATTTTGTTCTTGTTATCCTTCTTGTAGATCATTTTTATTAACTCCATTCAAACATATTGGCAGGGCCCCGAATCTAAGGGCTTCTCTCCATGCAATACTTAAGGGACTAGCAATGGAGTTTTTAAAGGCTTGAAAAATTCATTAGTGAGTCCATTGAGGCCAAGACTATTGCCCGAGGGAAGGGAGTCGATCAAAACTTTGATGTCCCTGATGGAAAGCACTTCATCCAAGCTCTTGGCAACAACAGGTGGGATCTTCTTGGATCTAACATTCAAAATAATAGCCATACATTTTTTTCTCCATTTTGAAAGAAGAGATGTCACACCGAGGAGTTTCAAAAAGTGCACTATGTGATCATGATTTTTCTTCTTCATCTTACATTGAACTTCATATGTCCTTTATTATGACAATAATGGCATTCAATATCCCTCTTCCTTGATTTACTTCTACTCTTATTCCATTGACCATTCTTTTCCTTGTTTTTGCTCGTGCCACGTTGCTGATTCTTTCCTTGGTAAGAATCACGAACATTGTATGCATCTCCACTTTGAGTGCCAACCATAGATTTTCCACGAATCTCCTCACTCAAGAGTGCTCCACATATGTAATCATAGACGAGTTTACCACCAGGTGCACTATTGCTAATAGCTATATAAAATGTATCCCATGATGATGGCAAGGATAACAACAATACTGCTTTCATTTCATTATCCATATCCATTTTTTGAGCCTGTAACTCGGAGAATATAACATCAAATTCATTTGGATGAGCAGCAACACTATCTGTGTCCATGCGAAGGTCATATAATTTTCTCATCAGATACACTTTATTTGATGCCGTCTCTTTTTCATATGTATTGCATAACTTCTTCCAAAGCTCCTCTGCACTTTCATAGTCTAATATTGTAAAGTAAACATTATCTGCCAGGTGCAAGCGAATGGTAGACTTGGCCATTTCATCTAACTAATCATAATCATATTCATCCATGTTTGCAGGATTCTTTGAAATCCCATTTACTGGCTTCCATTGCCTCCTTTGAATCAGCACATCTTTAATCTGATTCTTCCATAGAGCAAAGTTTGTGCCATCAAATTTTTGGATCTCAAAATGGTCTTTGCCCTGCAAGTTATAGCTTCTCCTCGGAACACTGGCACTAGACCTTGATCCACCAGATGTGCCTGAGACCTCTGATGCCATAATGGTAGTGAACTGAAGAGAATGATAATGGAGCTACAAGAGTCCAAAGACCAACGAATAAGTGTATCAAAGAGTAAATCAACCACTGTATAGCTTACTAAACCAAAAATTTGGAAACATTTTGCTAGAGTATCCTCTGCAAAATGAGCATATGACCTGTGTCAAAATATCATAAAACTGCAAGTACTGACATGTTTACCTACTTAGTGAATCACTTACTCCACTACATATAATCAGTTACCCAATAGAAGCCAACTAGGCTTATCGAGCACCTATGAACAACTATCATACATCTCCTATGGTGAGGCTGGGTAAGTCTTCCACCTGCATCACCAAAGAGACCCCGACATTTGGGTGTATGCTAGCTAAGAAAATCTCACCATGACCCTCTTTTTCAAACGTAAATGGATTTATGCAAAAAACGTAACCGGTATATCAATGACCACATGGACGTACATAAGCGATATCCACAGAAGTGTACATGGTGTGTATGTGCTCAATATATGCAGTAAAATGACACTAAAAAGCCGAATGCATAGCCCAAAAACTAGCCAACAACACCTGCAAGTGTCTGTCAAATCTGATGTTTTAGGCTCAAAAACCTGCATAAATTTGTAGCAGTTACTCCTATCAAAACTAATAACCTTTCGAGAAACCTATAGTTTTACGAGTGTGGCTGAAAACACAGCCCCAAAGGTTGATATTTATTGTCGGAGAAGTACAAAAAACACTCTTCTTGATGTTCTTGGACCTATGTAAAGAGAACTATATGCAACAATACTCCAAAATGGCTCCAAAAGACACCCAAAAATGCTTCAAAAATAGGCTTTGAAAGCAAATAATGAAGCTTTGAGGGACCAAAACATGTTCAAGGTAATGTCAACCTTAGTCTTTCCCCTTTTTAAGACACCACAAGAGTGTAGCTTAGTGTCAAGAGATTGCAACGGTTAAGCGATCTTTGGGGGGAACAGTACTGGGATGGGTGACCTCTCGGGAAGTACCGAGAACCTCTATCTTTCTTGATCGTTGAGGTCCTCCAGCGCGCACGGCCAACGGCACCAACGGTGACTTCGATGACTCGGATGACAAGGTATGCCAATGCCTATGCCTTGGTCGCCACATTAGTCATAAGCCTTGGAGATTCAATAGTGAAGGGAAGAGATAGCCTTACGTCTTTTCATAAGGACCTCTCCTCCAATTTTGACGTCTTGGAGGCAGATGAAATGGGTTGAGCTTATCTTCCTTCAACTAATGAATTATGGTCATTGCTGTGGTGGGGTATGAAAACCCATGAATGTTGAATGAGAGAACTAACATTATTGAACTGAGGGGGGTTTTGGAGATGGGGTTTTATATTTGTTCTCCTTGGAGTAGCATTTAGTGATTTGGTTTTACGAGTGGCATCCAACTTGTGAAAGCTTGCCCTTAAGGGTGCCCTTCCACGGAAGAGGAAGAGCAATGCCCACCTTCTCTTTCTATTGCAGCCCCTTTGGGATAGATGTCAGGAACTTTGGAATCGATAATGGAACTTTCACTTTTTGTGTTTTCTTCTTTACTGATAGGATATTCATATGATGAATTTTCCCCTTTGGAAGGTTCAATGTCTTCTATGATACTGAAGCCTCTCAAGAAGTCATACATATTGACATCATTGTCAAGAATAGAGGAATCTCGACGGTGTGACAATTCCCCCTTTTTGAAATTCCTCAGGCTTCTTTTCTTCCTCGTTTGGCTTTTCTAAATTCCTATTCCTTCTTTGCTTCCTTCCCGTCTATGAACTCTTCTAAACCCTAAGATTGATTTGTCATATTGGCTTTGTTATTTCAAAAATATTACAAAAATTGACGAATGGAAATTTATACCTTCTTCCACCCAAAAAAATAGAAGTTAAAAATTATGAGTAGTGCATTTATGGTTGTTGATGAACTAAAGACATATGAAGAAAAACCATGAAGGTGATTGAAGAAAAGACATGAAGAAATTAGTTGTGATCTCACAATTGCTTCCAATCATATTCACATCGAACAAAATGAGGCAGACTTATGCATGAGTGAAATTAGTTATATTTCTTAGATTTTGTGTAAGTGCATTGCATGCAAATATTTATATGAGATGATGATTGAATTTGTAAGAGTAGATGAAGAGGATTGTTTCTTGAAAGCCTAAACAAATTTATAATTGTATTTTGAGCTTACTTCCAAGTATTTATTGAACAAAAAGGTTGATCGTTAAACTTAATTTGAAATTTTCATATGCCAAGCAAAACAAATTTCATTTGCATACATTGATCATAATTTAACAAAATTTTTGAATTTAAATTTTGACCGCAAAGAAGTTTTGATATTGCTTATGCTTTATGATATCAAGATTGGCCTATCAATAATGAGGTGTAGGTTTAATAGGGGGTGAATGTCCAAGAGATTTCCTCTCCTTGTTTTGATGACACAAGATGAAAATCTATTACTAAAGATTTACAAACTCTACTTCTTTTGAGATGTTCAATACTATTTTATTGTACGAAATAATAAGAAATTATTCCTGTTTTATTGTCTCTATCCTTCGAAGTAGTTCTTGGGATGACCATTTCATGTTTGAAACATGGAAAGGGAAGTTGGTATACGATAAATGTATCATATTTTTGAGGGTATCAATTTGATTCCCATCATGTGCAATAGACAATTGAAAAATTTTTAAAACTGATCTTTTAAAAGCTCTTCTCTAGATTTTTCAACAACAACAAAAGTCGATACTAAATTAAAATCTCGCGCAATGCTGACAAACTAAAATTCGATAAACTTAATGATGCCATGCGTTTCTCTTGGATGAACCCAATGCCAATAGATTTATTGCAAGGTCTAGATTCAACATTATAAAAGGGAGGTTTCAGCTGACTAAAAATTCTCCCATTAGTGTTGTTTCTTTGCTACAATTGGACTATCTGAATTTGTGTTGTGACATTGCTTGCTGCTTCGCTTTGAACATCTTAAGTGATTCAGTCGATGCGTTCTAACAATTGTCTCTCTACCACTTTTGAATTTCAACACAATCTCAATGATGACATAAGGTCTAACATTAGTTTTGTTTGAACACCAACAACATTGAAGAATTCATTTGCTACTCCGTCTAAGTACACTCATTCACTACTACTTTTTCTAGAGTTGTTCAGCCCATAATTACGATGTGGGAGCGATTTGTGAGGACAGGTGGATCCAGTCAATCGTCTCGCTAACGACGCATGCAGGGTGTCTATGACAAAACAAGTATTTTCTCTAAGGACCGTAAGGCAAAGCATTTCTATATCTATTGACTGCGTCTATATGTGAAGGAAGGATTAGTTCCTCACTAGTAACTTTATCTTTAGTAATTTCTGTTTTGTTTAAGTCTATTTGTGAACTATCGGTTTTTCTAATAACTGAAGGAGGAAATATATTTTCACTATCTTGCGGAATAGGCAAAACAATGGAAATTAAAGGTAATACTCTAGAAAATCTACGATCAAACTCTAATGTATACAAAGTTTCCTCTACAATATTATCTTTAACTAATTCTTCAATTTCCATGTTTTGTGTATCATTAACTTCTAATGGATTAGGAAATAGTAATTCAAACAAAGATGGAGGTAAAAACGTACTACTAGATGAAGGTTCCTCAGACATAAAAGATTAAATGCAAATAGATTAATATTGTATAAGCTGTTTATATGAATGATTTCCTGTACAAAGCTAAAAAATAGAATTCTAGCTAAGTAAACTTTCTTTTCCAAAATTCAGTTCTTCAATCCATCTTCAAGAGGGTGCATATCATCTAAAAATTAACATGACAACCATAAGCATGATTTCATAGCTATAAAACACTCATCCAAAACTTAACATATTTAAAAAAATCATGCTAATATAAATTAATTAACTTCTTTAAATATACATTCATCTTTATGTACATATTCTAATATACATGCACACATGCACACACATACATGCAAACATACACTTGCATACATTTTTCATACATATGCCTCATGCATTCATGCATCATTACTCATACATGCATAAACCTTTAACATACATGTATACATAATCATGCATTTACTAACATGCATACACAAACATACATACATGACATGAATACACAAATCACATGCATACATACATGAACATGTAAGACACTAACATTCATACATGAACTTCCATGCACTAACATACATCCATGAACTTACATGCACTAACATACATACATGAACATGCATACATGCATACATAAACATGCAAACCTATCTCATATGCATACATGCACATGCATAAATTATCATACATACTACCATGCATACATGAACAAACTTACATTAACACACATACATGCACACACATAAATGAACATGCATGCACTAACTAACATCTAACATGCATTAACATGCATTCATAAACTTGCATACTAACATGCATACATATACAAAACATCTAACACGCATAACATATACATGCAAAATATCTAATATACATGCACTAACTAGCATACATAAGCATGCATACTAACATGCATACATGAACAAACTTACATTAACACACATACATGCATACATGCACACACATAAATGAACATGCATGCTCTAACATAGATACATGAACATGCATACACTCATACATGAACATGCATACACTAACTCATATCTAACATGCAATATCATACATATGCACTAAAATTCATTAACATAGACATGCACTAACATGCATTAACATAGACATGTACTAACATGCATTAACATAGACATGCATTAACATAGACATGCGCTAACATGCATTAACATAGACATGCACTAACATGCATTACGATATACATGCAAAACATTTAACATGCAAGCACCAACTAACATCTAACATGCAATGCACTAACATACATTAACATAGACATGCACTAACATGCATTAACATAGACATGCATTAACATATACATGCAAAACATTTAACATGCAAGCACTAACTAACATCTAACATGGATTAACATATGCATGTACTAACATGCATTAACTTAATCATGCACTAACATGCCTAACATACATACAAGCACTAACATTTAACATGAATACATACAAACTCTTATCATAAGCTAAGTATGGGTTGGAGAAGTTTGGCTTTTCGATAAGGAAGGTAATGAAAAGATATAATAAGATAGGGTAAATGATTGGAATAGAGAAGTCGGATAAATATGATGAAATCTTTGAGAAAGATAAGGGATAATGGCTAAATGGATCCTTCTTTTGTTAACCTATAAATCATAAAAGAGGTTTAGATAAACAAATCATACATATATAACCAATTTAGTTATATAAACACACACACATACCCTTCATACCCTCCATTTCATACCAAATATACATAATAAATATTTTAGTAATTCATATCATTCATCTCAAACAAATATACTTAATGCATATGCATAACATAAATTAAAAACAATAATACTTACTACATGTAAAAAATAAATAAATATATATATATATATATAAATTAAAATAAAAATGAAATAATCCTAAGATAAGTTACTAATTAAAACACACACACACATAAATCCTTATACACATAAATACATATACTTTCATAAATACATATACACTCCATATATGTTTTAGTATATATTTAATAAATATATTAAACATAAATACAACAAAAAACATAAAAATAAAACATAATATATATAAAGTAAAATATTAAAATATATAAACATAAAAAAAGAAAAGAAATAAAATATTTAATATATATAAAATATAAAATAAAAATGAAAATAAAGAAAAATAAAAAACCCTCTCTCTCTCTCTCTGCGTGGCCATCGGTTGTAGGGGAAACAAAAGAAGTAAAGAAATAAAACAACAAAAAAAAATAAAAAACATTCTTTCTCTCTCTCTCTCTCTCTCTCTCTTCTCTCTCTCTCTCTGTGTCTCTCTTCTCTCTCTCTCTCTCTCTCTCTCTCTCTCTCTCTCTCTCTCTCTCTCTCTCTCTCTCTCTCTCTCTCTCTCTCTCTCTCTCTCTCTCTCTCTCTCCTGCGTCCGCTATCGACTGCACGGGGAGGGAAAGAAAAGATATTAAAAAAACTAAAATAACAAAAAAACAAAATTCTTTCTTTCTCTCTCTCTCTCTCTCTCTCTCTCTCTCTCTCTCTCTCTCTCTCTCTCTCTCTTTGTGCTGCGCAGAGTGCTTTGCAAAAGCAAGAGAGATGGTCTTCTCTCTCCTCCTGCCAAGGACAACATGGAAATGAGTGCACAAACAACCAACGCCTAGAGCATAGAGTAAATAGAGTACCTAAAAATTAATGTCAGCTTGTGAATACAACTCCCCTCCTTATATACATGAGAGTAGCCCACCATAGCCTAGATTTTCCCTAAGTTAACTGAACCATGCAGCCTACAATTACTCCACATTAATTCAACTTCTCTCCAACCAAAAAATAGGTGGGTTTTTTCTCCAACTCTTTTTCCTAAAAATACAAAATAACCACTCAAAATAAATATACATTTGACCTAAGACTTTTATCATCCATTTAGATTTAAATAAATACAACCGTTCAATTCTTTTTAATTATTTATTCCCTTTAGAATTAATTAAATTTAACCTATTAATTATGAAATTAAAATATATTTCCATTACCTTAGTGTTATTTAAATAATATCAATTACTAATTAACATATTTAATTAATCATTTATATTTAAAAGATTTTGCTAAGGTTTCAGTTATTACATTTCCCTATTCATTAATTCCTTTTAGAGACAAAACCTACTTAATTAACCTCTTAACCAATGGCTTATCCTTAAATTAACCTTAAACCATGTTTTTAACTCTCAATTAACCCATAAACTAATCTTCTATCCTTCCAAAACCCTTTAGATTTATTAATTAAACCCTTAATCAACCTTGAAATCAAGATTATACCCTTTAAAAACATACTCAAACCCTACATTTGACCCTTGAGTACCCTTGAATTTACTTTCAAACCTTAGATAAACCCTTAACTAACCCTTAATTTTTAATCTAAACCCACAATTACATTTGAAAACACCTTTTTAAATACTTCCCCATCTTTATACTCATCATCAAGACTTCTTTTCCTGCAACATTTAAAATCAAACATAAGTCAAAAGTTTCATAAATTATTCAAACTTAATTTAATCAATTAATCTTCTAATTTTTAATAATATCTTAAGAGGAATAAATTCTTTCCAACATCCGTCCCTACTAAACCTGCACATCGTCCCGATGGGCCAACCTGCAGATTCAAGTGGAACATATCAAATTCTTTTGTAAGTAAATTTTAAATTTTCAAAGTCTTATTTTATCATGCATTCATACTTTGTGCAATTAAAAAGATTAGTACAAATCTTCTAAAAAAATAAAGTAGATGTAAGTCATATAAATATCATGTTATATCTCTGAATCCACATTAAAACAAGCATTTATAGGAATAAATCATAAGTGTCATAGTCCTTCTGTTTATGTGACTTGCTTGGAATAAGTAACTTATCCTGCATAACAGCATATACCAAAACTTTTTCATCAGTTAATAGAATTATTTGACTCCTACTTTTATTTCCTATGGTCTGACTCTCCATTCATTTCTTTTTTATTTTTCATTTCATTTTTTTCTTTCTTTATTACTTCATCCCAACTCAGCTCTTTATTTATTTTTTTAACAAATTGGCCTGTTAGTATATGATCAATGTCTACCCCTCATGATTGTATGCACATTTTGTAAGGCCCCCTTTATGAGGAGAAGCCAAGCGTGCATTACCCAATTGATGGGAATCCCAACTTGAATGTTGGATGAAGGTCATATTGGACCATGTAAGATATTATAAGGAAAGGGAGTTACCAGGGTCCCCAATTGTGGGGTCCGGGGCAGCGGTGAGCAGCCCCGGCTGGGGGGTCCAAGGGGGCCAGCGGGCCCCCTGGCTGGGGTGTCCCAGGGGGCCAGCGGGCCCCCTGGTGGGGGTCCGGGGGCAGCGCCCCCGGCGCGACGGTAAAGGGAATATTCCATGGAATATTCCCTGTCGGAGTCAGAAACCATTTATATTTGTTAGGTCGGTTCAACCAGTCTAAGCCGTGTATGGCAATTACGCGGGCGGTGGCCGCCCACGCTCTACCGCCCATGTATTGCCGTCCATGGCAGGACACCCATGATCCTATATATACATGACTTCTGCACTACCTAAGACACCCGAGTTGAGCCAGCATACCTCTACCTTGTATCTCCCTATCTAGAGTTGTCTAGATCACCATTTAAGCTCTACCTTGAGAGCGCACGGGTGGACAACGCCATCATCTTTGTACTTGCTGCTAGTAGAAAATTGTTGAGATTCTCCTATATCTGTTATCTTCTCTGCTATTGCTCCTGTGTTATATTGCGTAACTATTGTCTTACATGGTATCAGAGCTGTAAGGTTCGAATAGCTTGAGAAGTATCATTATTTTAGCCTACTAGCAGACTAGAATATCAGTAGATTATTCGAGTGATTACATGATGGCTTCATCGTCGAACAATAGTCTTGGTGCTTCAGCTAATGTTAATGCTGCACCTATTCGAATTCGTCCACCTGCATTCACTGAAGGGAAGCTGGATGGAACCAACTATACACTCTGGAAGTTCAAAATTTCTGCAATTTTGGACTCCTATGAATTACTTGACACTGTCATGGGACCGATGGGATTGGATCCAGAGCCTATACCAGTTGAAGATCCAGCAAATTCAAGATTGATGATTCAGCCAGATCCTGATCTTCTACGAGCTTGGAAGAGGCGGAATGCTGATGCATTATGTGCGATGATCACTAGTGTAAGTGATTCTGTGCTTACTTTAGTTCAACATACTACTAAAGCACATGAGGCTTGGGGCATATTGGCTCGACAATATGAGACCAAGAACCACACTAGGATACAGAATTTAGAAAATCAGTTGGCAAATGAAAAGCATTCTGATTCTGAAAAGGCTGAAGATTTTATCAAACGGATAAAGCATCTTCAAGATCAATTGGCTGCAGTTGGTGTTGTTATAACACCAGAAGAGCTGGCTCGAAGATCTGTACGTGTTCTTCCAGCAAAGTATGATGGATTAGTAACAGCCCTTAACACTCAGGTAAGGCCAACTCCTCTTACATTTGAAGAGTTTTGTGCCATGCTTTTAGAAGAAGAGATGCGGCTGAAGAATCGGCAAAGTACAACTGATGCTGCATTCTCAGCAAATGCAAAAGGTAAAGGCTCTTCAGAGGGATCAAAGAAGAAGCCAAAGAAGAAAAAGTTCACAGGAAGTTGCTTCTATTGTGAAAAGAAAGGCCATGCCATCAAGGATTGCAGAAAGAAGCAAGCTGATGAACGGAATGGGACTGTAAAATCATCATGGAAGAACAAAGAGTCTGCAAACAACACAGAGCTGGAACTTTGGGTAGCTATTGAAGAGGTATGTTCATCTGCTCAAGCTCGTGTTGATGAGCCATGGATTTTAGATAGTGGAGCATCTCGCCATATGACTAGTAAAAAGGATTGGTATAGTTCCCTAGTGCCTCTGCGGGAATCCATCAATGTAGTGGTGGGAAATGACTCCAAGTGTCCAGCTGAAGGAACTGGAACCATCTCTTTTATCACTTCTCCAGGTGTTGAGAAAAAGTTATCCGATGTTCTCTATGTACCTACACTCAAAAGAAATTTGTTGTCAGTTTCTGCAATAACAGATCGTGGACTCAAAGTTCACTTCAATAAGAGTGGTGCGGAAATCATGGATTCATCAGGTAATGTTGTAGGTAAAGGCATACGACGGGATAACTTGTATGAGTTAAGTGCTTTAACTGCTACAGAAGATAAAGATGTAAGCAGGTTATGGCACCGACGATTTGGGCATCTCGGATTTGCAGTTTTGAAGGAGATGCAACGAACAGGGATGGTTGCTCATATGCCTGCATTTTCAGAGTTGCAGGAACCTTGTGAAGCTTGTATGATGGGCAAGCAACAACGAAAGGCATTTCCAAGAGAGACCAGCAATCGATCTCAAGCTCCTCTAGAGTTGGTACATGCTGATCTCTGCGGTAAAATGTCTACACCTGCTTTAGGAGGATCTTTCTACTTCTTGCTGTTAGTCGACGATTATAGTAGAAAGATGTGGGTTTATTTCATTCGAGAGAAGGCTGATGCTTTTGAAAAATTTAAAACGTGGCATAAGTATGTAGAAAATGAATCAGGAAGGAAACTAAAGAAATTTAGAACAGATAGAGGAGGTGAATTCTTGTCAACAGAATTCAACAATTACTGTAAGGAGCATGGTGTGAAAAGGCAACTTACCACAGCTCATACACCCCAACAAAATGGCGTTGTTGAGCGCAGGAACAGGACAGTAGTTGAAATGGCTCGTTGTATGTTGAAGGCTCAAGACATGCCTGATTCATTCTGGGCAGAAGCAATCAATACAGCAGTCTATATTCTCAATCGAAGCTACACTAAAGCACTGAAGGGGATGACTCCTCAAGAAGCATATTCTGGTAAAAAGCCTTCAGTTTTGCATTTCAGAATTTTTGGTTGTTTCTGTTATGCACATATTCCTGATTCAACAAGATCAAAGTTGGATTCAAAAAGCAAAAAGTGTGTCTTCCTAGGATATAGTGAAGAGTCTAAAGCATACAGGTTATGGGATCCTGAGGCAAGGAAGATTTTTGTCAGCCGAGATGTGGTGTTTGATGAACGACCACACTTAGTAGAAGATAAAGGTAAATCTACTATCTCATCAAGCGGAGAAATATCTCACCTTGTGCCTATCAAAAGACAGGTTAAAGTTGAGGAGGAGGAAACATCTGATGGAGAAATTTCCTCAATAAAAAGCCAACCAGTTGTAGCTGCACTGCGTAAGCCACTACCGAAGTGGGCACAACAGCTCTTTGATGATCACAATCCACATGTAGATGTACCAGAATCATCATCAGATGGATTACGAAGATCAAAGAGAATAGAGGAGCAAAGAAGAGCCTCAGAACACATTGTTAACATGGCTCTAATGGCAGATATCATGGGTTCGATAAAGGAACCTACCACCATTGAAGAAGCCATTGATGATCCAGATTGGAGAGCGGCAATGCAGTCTGAGTATGATAGTATACTCAAAAATGATACATGGGATCTAGTCGACTTGCCGCCAAAGAAGAAGGTAATAGGTACTAAATGGATTTGGAAAGCTAAGTATAAAGCTGATGGAACATTAGAAAAGTATAAGGCACGATTAGTTGCACAGGGTTTTTCACAGATTGAAGGATTTGATGTTCAAGAAACTTTTGCACCAACAGCACGCATGACAACTATTCGGACGGTACTTGCAGTAGCTGCACAAAAGTCTTGGCCTATTTTCCAGATGGATGTCAAATCTGCATTTTTGAATGGTCACCTCAAGGAGGAGGTATATGTATCTCAACCACCAGGTTTTGAGGTGCCCAATTCAGAAAATAAAGTTTGCAGGTTGAAGAAAGCTTTGTATGGACTTAAGCAAGCTCCACGGGCTTGGTACCAACGAATAGATCATTTTTTCAAAAATATGGGTTTTGAAAGAAGTACTTCTGATGCTAACTTGTATGTAACGAAAAGGGATAGCAAGCTAGTTGTTGTCATTGTATATGTAGATGATTTGATCATTACAGGAGATCATCAGGAACTCATCAATCAAACTCGGATCAGCTTGGGAACTGAGTTTGAAATGACAGACTTAGGTCTACTCCATTTTTGTCTGGGAATTGAAGTATGGCAAAGGAAGGATGGCATTTTCATCTCACAACAAAAATATTCCAAAGAAATTCTCAAGGCATTTGGAATGATGGACTGCAAACCAACTAGCACACCTATGGAGGTAAATCATAAGCTATCTATGGATGATAACATGCCTGATGTAGATGCTAAGAAGTATAGGAAGCTCGTTGGAAGTCTTATTTTTCTGTGCAACACTAGACCAGACATTTGCTATGCTGTTGGAGTGTTAAGCAGGTTTTCCAACAAACCTAAGGAGAGTCACTGGAATGCTGGAATGCGAATTCTAAGGTACATTGCAGGAACCTTGGATTTTGGTATTTTGTATACCACAGGTGATACACTCCAAGGATATTGTGATTCAGATTGGGCTGGAGATTGTGATTCTAGAAAATCAGTTTCTGGATATTGTTTCTCACTTGGTTCAGGAATATTTTCTTGGGTAAGTAGGAAGCAACCAACTCTCGCACTCTCCTCCACCGAAGCAGAGTACAAAGCAGCTTGTTTTGCTTCTTGTGAGGCAGTCTGGTTAAGGAGAATTCTTGCAGATCTAGGCTTTCCATCAAATATGCCAACTGTACTCAAGTGTGATAATCAAAGCTGTATGGCTATTGCAAAGAACCCAGTATTTCATGCTCGCACCAAGCACATAGAAGTACAGTACCATTACATTCGTGAGCTAATTGAAGATGAAATTGTGGAGCTAGAATATTGCCCAACAGAGGCAAATTGTGCTGACATATTCACTAAAGCACTTGGAAGAGAGCAGCTCAACAAGCATCTTCAACATATGGGCATAGGACCGAGACCTACTTGATTTATCATCGGTAAACATTGAGGGGGGGTGTTAGTATATGATCAATGTCTACCCCTCATGATTGTATGCACATTTTGTAAGGCCCCCTTTATGAGGAGAAGCCAAGCGTGCATTACCCAATTGATGGGAATCCCAACTTGAATGTTGGATGAAGGTCATATTGGACCATGTAAGATATTATAAGGAAAGGGAGTTACCAGGGTCCCCAATTGTGGGGTCCGGGGCAGCGGTGAGCAGCCCCGGCTGGGGGGTCCAAGGGGGCCAGCGGGCCCCCTGGCTGGGGGGTCCCAGGGGGCCAGCGGGCCCCCTGGTGGGGGTCCGGGGGCAGCGCCCCCGGCGCGACGGTAAAGGGAATATTCCATGGAATATTCCCTGTCGGAGTCAGAAACCATTTATATTTGTTAGGTCGGTTCAACCAGTCTAAGCCGTGTATGGCAATTACGCGGGCGGTGGCCGCCCACGCTCTACCGCCCATGTATTGCCGTCCATGGCAGGACACCCATGATCCTATATATACATGACTTCTGCACTACCTAAGACACCCGAGTTGAGCCAGCATACCTCTACCTTGTATCTCCCTATCTAGAGTTGTCTAGATCACCATTTAAGCTCTACCTTGAGAGCGCACGGGTGGACAACGCCATCATCTTTGTACTTGCTGCTAGTAGAAAATTGTTGAGATTCTCCTATATCTGTTATCTTCTCTGCTATTGCTCCTGTGTTATATTGCGTAACTATTGTCTTACATGGCCGATACCAAAATTGGGTGCGACTCCTGGATTTGTCCACCCGGCCAAGTTTAATCCACTTGTCTGCCAACCCAGCATAGCACATTAGAAAACTATGTCAGTCCTACATGAAATCGACGTCAGCTCATGGCTCTGGACACCCGACGAGAGTGACTCCACCCGCCTATCGACCCATGTAGGCGCATGATAACATAAAGGTTAGGCCTATGATGAAACTAGCATCAGCTCGTGGCCTTGATCACCTGAGCAAGATTATTCCACCCGCCTACTAGCCCAACATAGCGCACCAACTACAAACACATACATATAGGCTAAATTGGGTATGAAGTTTTATCTTTTAATTTTTTTTAGAGGTCAGATCTCATAAGGAATAAATAGTAAGATACAAAAATCCCACTTATTAATGGTTAAAATTTTTAGCATATACATGTATTCATAATAAGGCTACTATTTCTTCCACAAGCTTCCAATTCCAAAAATTTCTATTTAACTATCTGATTCAATTCATATAAATTCAAGTTTTTTATGCATCAATCATAAATATATCAGATATTTAACATCTTAAATTCTACTTGATTTTTTTTAAAAATTTGAACATATCCTTTTAACTCATTCAGTAATGCTGTGCATATACACAAAAATCAAACAAATATTTAATTAAAACTTTTTCACCTGATTTAAAACAGATCTTGAATTTTCATCAGCATCTTCATCAATATCATCATTAGTAACAATCTCGTCGATCTCATAATCTTCATTATTTCGTTTCTTGAATAGTTTAACCCTTTTCCCTGCAATCAAATTTCTCAACAAAGAACCATCAAATTCCCTAAGTTTAAATGTACCATTATAAAAAACAGTTACTACTACATACAGGCCAAACCATCTTTTAATTAATCTATTCCTAGCATCATACTGTGTGTCAAAAGTACTATCGTAGACTAATACCCAATCATCTACTTCTATAGTATGAGGCCTAAGTCTATGTTTTTTTATCAAAATAGATTTTATTTTTAAGTCGTGATTCTCTAACTTTTTGTACAGCTTCTTCAATCATTTTATTTCCTAAATTTAATTGCATAATCCTAACAGAAATGAGATCTTCATGAGTCATCTCATTATTCCACGGAAGCATCATCCATGAAATAATCTTGGTCTGGGTAGGAAAAATTGGCTTCTGACAGTACATTAGTTCTGCAGGCATAAATCTTGTAGACCTAGTATATGTCATCCTATCTGCCCATAGTGTGAAAGGAAGGAACCTAGGCCACTACGCTCTATCACCATTGACAGCCTTAGAGATTGCCTTCACAATCGATGGATGATCCCGTTCAATCTTACCATTAGAATCTGGATTATAAGCAGGTGTGAGAGATAGATGAATCCCATGCTGGTCAAAGAATTCTCTAGCCTCTCTAGCATCTAACTCTCCCCTATCGACTGCTATCTTTTCAACATAGCCAAATCTAGAAATAACTTCTTCTAACAAAAATTTACATATGTTATAAGTAGTTTTAGTATGAAGTGCTCTACCCTCTACATGATTAGTCAAGTCTTCCCTAGCTAATACTATATACCTCATCCTTTCTAAACCTTTAGGCATGGTCACTAAATCAACTACCCACTTGTAATGAATACAAGGAGGATAAGTAGGGTGCATAGGTTCTCTATGTCTAACCGACGAATGTACCTGACAAGTAGTACAAGAACTTACAAAGTCACGTATATTCGCATACATACCTGGCCACCAATAAGCTTCTCTAATTTTATCATACGTCGCATAGAAGCCTTTATGTCCTGCCCAAAGAGTTTCATGCATCTCTATCATAACTTTATTCTGAAGATTTTTATTTCCTAAAACTCATTGCGGATATCTAATTTTTCCTTTTGCATGACGCCAAATAAAACCATCCTTTAAGAAGAAAATAAATGCACGTTTCCTAATGTCTATAAATCTATTAGCTGACCAAACAGCTAATTGCTTCAAAGTGCTAAGATAATATCCTATATCATACCACATTCCCTCATATTCTTTTTCATTAAATTTTTCATACATATAAACATCAGAAATATAATTAATCACATTTAATTCAATTTCAGTCATGTCATCATCTTCAAACTTAACCCTAGAAAACATATCTGCAATAGAGTTAGTTTTCCCAGAAATATGATTTAAAACAGGATTAATAAACTTAATATAAGATATCCATCCTAACATTGCTACATGTTCAAACTTAACCCTAGAAAACATATCTGCAATAGAGTTAGTTTTCCCAGAAATATGATTTAAAACAGGATTAATAAACTTAATATAAGATATCCATCCTAACTTCACTAATGTTCCTACAAGTTTCAGATAATTTATTTATAGCATCTACTTTTGGTGGATAAGGCCTACGATCATAGTAACCACATAAACGTCCTACAATAAGAACTTCATTAACACCAAATACTGATTTTTCTATGGAAAATAATAATCCTACTTCTTCAAATCTTTTAAGTATTCTCTCACAATCTGAAATATGATTAGATACAAACTTCCTACATCCTAAAGAATCTATTGTTTCATCTTTTTCTTTTTCTTCATAGCCTTTAATTAGAATATCATCTATAAATGGCATGGTCACATTAGGAATAAAATCATGAAGAACCATATTTATTGCATTCATCATATGAGCTACCGAGTTGGTAGCTCCTTGAGGAAGAGTACACATACGGACTAATCCTAAAGGAGTCTTCATCGTAGTAATATCTCTACTCTCAGTAGCAAGCTGGAACTCATCATAACCTGAATATAAATCACCCATAGAATAGGTAGAATGCCTAGCAAAAGCTTCGTTAAACTCTCCTAAAATAGGGCCAGTTCCTACATTCGTAATTGTGACTTTATTTACGGGTTGTAAGTCTTGGATAAATCTAAGCTTACCATTCTTTTTAGGAACAGTAAACCATCTATTAGAATAAGGTGCAGAGGAAGGTTCTAAAATTTTCATATGCATCTTCTCCTTAAGCAGTTTCATTAGCTCAGGTAAATGAGCCTTTGGAACTGGTATAGGGCGAAGATTCCAAGGTATATGAGCTACGGTAAATATAATCATTGGAGAAACTATTCTAGGGTCAACACCTCCTATTTAATGAGGATAAAGAGAGAAAGCTTTTCCATGTTTTCTTATCCTTTCACGAAACATTTCACGTTCAGTAGGTAGTAAAAAGGAATCTTCATTTCTTATTTTTATTAATTTAATGGTTTCATTAGTAAAGTTATGTCCTATTTTTGAAATATCACGTAAAATAGGACCATTTGCTACTTGTTTTATTTTCTGGTCACTCCCATCAGGTAAGGCTTGGGCTATAGGTTTAACTTTTTTATCAATTGTTTTATATTTTGTATTAATTTTAGCTTCATAATCAGAAACAAATTTTAAAATTAATTCATATTCATTTAATGAGTTCAATAGTATAACTTGCATTAATTTTTCATCATATAAAGTTTCATTAATTTCATCAAATAAAGAAGAAGAAAAAGATGTTTCAATTACATTTTCAATATTTTCATTTGTAGACATATAACCTTTATTTTTAAAACATTTTTCATGCTTTTTCATTATCTTCCTAGGAATATCTTTACTATTTAAAATTTTTAATTTTGAAGATGTAAAATATACAAAATAACTTTCTAATTTATGTACACATTTATGCGAGATTTCAAACCAATTACCACTGTTATCCCACTCAACAATGGTGTCTAGTAAAAATTTTGATCAAAATAAGTCCATGAATCACTAAGAGGTAAATGACTCTCGTGCAACTTCTCTTGTGATCAGATTGGTGTTTTTCTAATTTGTTCTCAATTTCTAGAGTGATTTGGATTAACAGTCATAACTTGTAATGATTGTAAATCATCTTTTGACCTAAATCTAGCATACGCAAAGACGTCTTCCATTACTTTTGTTTCCATTCATGTTTCACAAATAAAAGGTTGACCTAAAATGATTTCGTAAGAACAATCATCTTGAATAAAAAAATGAAATGTTTCAGTTATTCCTCCTATTAAAATTGGAATGTTTGCACAAGCTTCTAAAAGTGCACCGCAACCATTATCTGTCGTTCTCATTATCCACCCATGTTGTTTATCTATCGGCCATCTAAATTTATCATATAATTCTTTAGAGATTACATTAATTTCAGAACCTAAGTCTAATAAAGCTAAAGCTACACATTACTTTTTTCTATCTCCTAAATTTACTTTTATTTCAGGTGTTTCCCTAGTCCAAAAACTCTTTTTATAATTACTTTCAGATTGTTCATTTATATTATCTGGAAGAATTGGTCCTAGAAAATTTTTATTGACATAACCTTCACTTTCTTCCTCATCATTAGAGTCAGAAGAAAGGGAATCTTTAGAAATATGAGACACATCTACATTTTCTTGCATTTCAATATCAGTATTAAGTGGAAATCTTTTTCTTTTAATCATTTTTATAAAGTTATCTTTAAATTCAAGTTTAGCTATAGAAAATAATTGTTCAAGTGACATATTCACTTGACTTTTCAAAAGTATGTCATAAAGTATTTCTTTTGCATCATTTTTCTGTTCTAATTCTAAAGTTAAAATGGCTTTAGGAATTCTTTTAGGTTTCTTTGCTTTTTCCTCATTTTGTTCTGCTTGTTCACTAGGCTTAGAATCTAAAGATTTGTTTGATGTTTCAGGTTGTTTCCCCTCCCTTATTTCTCTTCTTTTATGTTCATTTGAGTCTAGATTTCTGTTTTCCTTAAATTGAACATTTTTAGGTTCTTCTCTTAACTGTTTTCTAGTTACCCTTCGATTGGTCTCATCTATAGCCTGAGTTTTATCCCGTTTTCTCTTCTCTTCCATATTTGCTATGTGTGAAAAGATTGAGAAATGATCTACAGCCGAGTCCCATGCTATTTTATGCATTATATTTTCTCTAGCTTTTATTAGTGCTTCTATTGAATAATTTTTAGTTTCATTAGAGGTTTCATCATCTAGATCACTCTCATCACATTCTAACCTAACCCTATAAGAGCTTCTTTGTGCTTTAGATATATTTTCATATAGTTTTTGCATACCCCCTTTTCCCCACTTTACAGCTAGTGGAAGGTGGGTGAAGTAATCACATAATTTTTTATCTATATCTATTACTAGTTTTCTTTCCTTTACTTCTTTTAGAGATTCACACGCATAGGACATGTGTTTTGTAGAGTCGCACCAAACACATCGTCGGGTGGGTGTGCCTCTCCATTCATTATTTTGAGCTATTGGCTGATTCATAAAAGGTGCTACATGCATTGGATTTATTGGTGGGGCATGAGTAAACAGGGGTGCTACATGCATTGGATTTATTGGCCGAGCATGAGTAAATTGGTGTCCTAAACTTGTCCTATCTTGAGTAGTTAATGAATGGACTCTATTTTGAAGTGTAGCTACTTCTTTAGACATACTTGTATGCATCTGCATCATATTATCTAATTTACTAAATAATATTTCAAATTGTAGTTCACTAGGAATTTTAGATGTAGAGATTTGTTCAGTTGTACTAGAATTAATATTAACTTTAGGATTTTGTGTAGTTGGACCTACTGGTGGAAAACTCAGATTCATATCATAAAGTAATTTTTGCCTTTGTTTCATTTGTGCTACTACCTCTACTACTTGTTTTAATACTCCCTAGTCCTCCGTTAGGCCATATCTTTTCCCACGTTCCTTAAGTCTCCTTTCTACTTTACTTCTAATGTCAGAAGGTAATACTTATAGAAAATATAGAACTATATCAGGTGTGAGTGCAGTCCTATCTTGCTCTGGCAATTGTGAAAACCTCTTCATAAATTCACCATGCAATTGTGTAAGGGAAATTTGGGTCTTAGGAGTGCTAAGCCATTTTATAAACCCTTCCCTACTGTGTTGACTATAATCTTCAAGGTAAAATTCTTTATGCATTTGTTTTTTAAATTCATCCCATTCAAGCTCACTATGAGGTTCTATTACACTTATAGCTTACCCTATGGCAAGCCTCACTAGAAAAGTTACCCACTTAGTTACAGGCAAACCATGCAATTTTGCTATATCCTCAAATGTATCTAAATAATTAGTTGCATTTACCCTAGTGAATTTTCATTTTTTCCTAAGCATTTCTTCTATTACTTTCTGCCCTTGGGTTTTTGACATCATATCTCTAAATAATTCATCCATTTTATTTTGTATATTAGAACTAGACTTAATTTTTTTAATAAAATCTTTAATTTCTTCTTGCATCTTTGCTTTTTGGTCTCTTACTAAACTAATTAAATTGTTTGGTTCCAGTTTTGTTGAAGTTTAAATCCTTTGAATAATCCTCATAATGTAGATACTAACTTTCAAATGAAAATTCTTTTTGAATTTTCAAACTAAAGTCGTACTAAAAACTCTAATATTTAAATTCGTCCTCCTAAAATCCTACTAAAATAACAACAAACAGATTCAAGTTTAGTAAATATACCTGATAGTCGATGAAGAAGCTAAAGTGCACGTGATAATTTCAAGTATACATTTTTGAGTAAGATAATAGGTAATGCAAGAATCTAAATACTGTGAGTGCAAACATATTTCTTCAAGTTTTTGATGGTAAGGGTGGTGAGACAAAACTGATCTACTTACCTATTCCCATGGAGGCGCTCAGAGCATAAGCTGAGCCCTCAACACCCAGGGAATTACAAGGTTTGAGAATTCTGCCTCTACAAGATGAATCACCACAAGCTACTGCAACCACGTAACCTAAACAACACTATTGCATATGCAAGAAGGAAAAGAATATATACCTGTCCTGTCGTGTCGTAATTCACGTCGGGTTCAAATATGGGAGCGATTCGTGACGACTGGTGGATCAAATCAATCCTCTCGCCGACGGGGATGCAGAGAGAGAGAGAGAGAGAGAGAGAGAGAGAGAGAGAGAGAGAGAGAGAGAGAGAGAGAGAGAGAGAGAGAGAGAGAGAGAGAGAGAGAGAGAGAGAGAGAGAGAGAGAGAGAGAGAGAGAAAGAGAGAGAGAGGGGGGTTTTTTATTTTTCTTTATTTTCTTTTTTATTTTATAGTTTATTTATATTAAATATTTTATTTCTTTTCTTTTTTTATGTTTATATATTTTTAATTTTACTTTATATATATTATGTTTTATTTTCATGTTTTTATATTGTATTTATGTTTAATATATTTATTAAATATATACTAAAAAATATATGGAGTGTATATGTATTTATGAAAGGATATGTATTTATGTGTATAAGTATTTATGTGTGTGTGTGTGTGTTTTAATTAGTAACTTATCTTAGGATTATTTCATTTTAATTTTAATTTATATATATATATATATATATATATATATATATATATATATATATATATATATATATATATATATATATATATATATATATATATATATATATATATATATATATATATATATATATATATAACATGTAGTAAGTATTATTGTTTTTAATTTATGTCATGCATATGCATTAAGTATATTTGTTTGAGATGAATGATATGAATGACTAAAATATTTATTATGCATATTTGGTATGAAACGGAGGATATGAAGGGTATGTATGTGTGTTTATATAACTAAACTGATTATATATGTATGATTTGTTTATCTAAACCTCTTTTATGATTTCCAGGTAAACAAAAGGAGGATCCATTTAGCCATTATCCCTTATCTTTCTCAAAGATTTGATCATATTTATCCAACTTCTCTATTCCAATCATTTACCCTATCTGATTATATCTTTTCATTACCTTCCTTATCCAAACGCCAAACTTCATCAACCCATACTGAGCTTATGATAGAAGTTTGTATGTATTCATGTTAAATGTTAGTGCTTGTATGTATGTTAGGCATGTTAGTGCATGATTAAGTTAATGCATGTTAGTACATGCATATGTTCATGCATGTTAGATGTTAGTTAGTGCTTGTATGTTAAATGTTTTGCATGTCTATGTTAATGCATGTTAGTGCATGTCTATGTTAATGCATGTTAGTGCATGTCTATGTTAATGTATGTTAGTGCATTGCATGTTAGATGTTAGTTAGTGCTTGCATGTTAAATGCTTTGCATGTATATGTTAAAGCATGTTAGTGCATGTCTATGTTAATGCATGTTAGTGCATGTCTATGTTAATGCATGTGAATGCATGTCTATGCTAATGCATGTTAGTGCATGTCGATGTTAATGCATGTTAGTGCATGTCTATATTAATGAATGTTAGTGCATGTGTATGATATTGCATGTTAGATATGAGTTAGTGTATGCAATTTCAAGTGTACGCATGTTCATGTATGTATGTTAGTGCATGCATGTTCATTTATGTGTGTGCATGTATGCATGTATGTGTGTTAATGTAAGTTTGTTCATGTATGCATGTTAGTATGCATGCTTATGTATGCTAGGTAGTGCATGTGTATTAGATATTTTGCATGTATATTTTATGCATGTTAGATGTTTTGTATATGTATACATGTTAGTATGCAAGTTTATGAATGCATATTAATGCATGTTAGACGTTAGTTAGTGAATGCATGTTCAATTATGTGTGTGCATGTATGCATGTATGTGTGGTAATGTAAGTTGGTCCATGTATGCATCTTAGTATGTATGATAATTTATGCATGTGCATGTATGCAGGTGAGATATGTTTGCATGTTTGTGTATGGATGTATGCATGTTCATGTATGTATGTTAGTGCATGTAAGTTCATGTATGTATGTTAGTGCATGTAAGTTCATGTATGAATATTAGTGTCTTACATGTTGACGTATGTATGCATGTGATTTGTGTATGCATGTCATGTACGTATATTTGTGTATGAATATTAGTAAATGCATGATTATGTATACATGTATGTTAAAGGTATATGCATGTATGAGTAATGATGCATGAATGCATGAGGCATATGTATGAAAAATATATGCAAGTGTATGTTTGCATGTATGTGTGTGCATGTGTGCATATATATTAGAATATGTACATAAAGATGAATGTATATTTAAAGAAGTTAATTAATTTATATTAGCATGATTTTTTTAAATATGTTAAGTTTTGGATGAGTGTTTTATAGCTATGAAATCATACTTATGGTTGTCATGTTAATTTTCAGATGATATGCAGCCTCCTGAAGACGGATTGAAGAACTAAAGATTGGAAAAGAAAATTTACTTAGCTAGAATTCTATTGTTTAGCTTTGTATAGGAAATCATTCATATAAACAACTTATATAATATTAATCTATTTGCATTTAATCTTTTATGCTTGACGAAGCTTCATCTAGTAGTACTTTTTTACGTCCATCTTTGTTTGAATTACTAGTTCCTAATCCATTAGAAGTTAATGATACACAAAATACGGAAATTGAAGAATTAGTTGAAGATAATATTGTAGAGGAAACTTTGTATACATTAGAGTTTGATCGTAGATTGTCTAGAGTATTACCTTTAATTTCCATTGTTTTGCCTAAACCTGAAGATAGTGAAAATATGTTTCCTCCTTCCGTAATTAGAAAAATCGATAGTTCATAAATAGACTTAAACAAAACAGAAATTACTAAAGATAAAGTTACTAGTGAGGAACTAATCCTTCCTTCATATATAGATGCAGTCAATAGATATAGAAATGCTTTGCCTTACGGTCCTTAGAAAAAATACTTGTTCTGTCATAGACACCCTGCGTGGGCTGTTTGGGAGACGATTGACTTGATCCACCAGTCATCACGAATCGCTCTTATATTTGAACCCGATGTGAAAGAACGGCCTGAGAATCTCAGGTAATGTATGTTTGAATTTCTGTTATAAAAATGAGTATGTTCTTATGGGATTTTTTTATTTTTCTCCCTCATGAAAAAAAAATATGATATGAATGGGAGTTTTTATTTTTCTCCCTCATAAAAAAAATGATATGAATGGGAGTTTTTTATTTTTCTCCCTCATAAAAAAAATATGATATGAATGGGAGTTTTTTATTTTTCTCCCTCATCAAAAAAATATGATATGAATGGGAGTTTTTTATTTTTCTCTCTCATTAAAAAAATGATATGAATGGGAGTTTTCTATTTTTCTCATTAAAAAAATGATATGAATATGAGTTTTTTATTATTCTCCCTCATTAAAAAAAATGATATGAATGGGAGTTTTTTATTTTTCTCTCGCATAAAAAAAATGATATGAACGGGAGTTTTATTTTTTTGATATGTAAGGAACATTATTAAAATTAAATTTTTGATGTCTTGTATTCAATGATTACAAAATACTTGCTATTGTGTTTTTGAATAGCTGTTTTGACAAGACAGGTACATGAAGATAAATTGAGGAGAAACAATGTTATGATCAAGTTTGTTTAGGTTAAAGTTTTTGATGTTTTCATGAGCTATCAAGGCAAAGCAACGAATGATGAGTAACAACTTTATGGATTATGTTTTGATGTTTATGATGAATTGACTAACTATACTAATTGCATGTTAGACAGGTTTTACTTGAAGGAAGAAGACTTGAAGTTATGTTTTTTTGAAGTTGCAGGATAAAAGAGGATTGAAGAAGCATGAATAAAGAAAAGAGCTATCAATGCATGTGCTTGGGCATCTCTGCCATCGCAACGAATCTGCTCTGCAGTAGGTGCAATAGAAACAGCAGCACGAACAGGAATCTGCGGAATATCATCTTCGACACCATCTTCATCAGCTCCAACACCTATATTTGCAGTACCTGTCGTTACAGGTGTAACGGGACGTCTTTCAACACCCTGCACAATGTTCCACAATCCTTTTGCAACTAGTACATGTCGCATCATATAAGCCCATAATGGGTAGTTGGTACCATCCAACTTATCCTCAACAGCCAACATACGAAATACATCACTGCTTTCAGCCATGGCCAGTGACTAAAATACCTTGATGCAAAAAATTGACTATATCTCAAAAAGTTGAACAGAACTGCCCAGACGACTTCTGCTAGACCTGTAGCGGACTTGGAGACGCTTAAACTGGCGAACAGAAACTGGTATATACCTTTGGCACAAAAGGACGAAATAGCATGCACAAGCGCTACGATAGTGCGTTCGGAGGCCGAAACGAGCTCAGATCGCGATTTCGGCACGACACAGCAAAGCTGTTTTGATCTAGAAAACACCCTGAGTATGTTCACCAAATTTCGTATGAATCTGAGACTGCAAACCGAGGAGTGTCGACGGCACCCTAGAAGAAGCGACGACCTGCTCTGATACCAATTGTTGGAGATAGATGTCTGCGGAAGCACGCGAACAACACAAGGAAGAAGAAGAAGCTTGGAGCACAACACACAAGACTGAATGTATTACTAGAGAATGTACAAAGATAAGTAGCCCATTAGGGCAATCGGCGTATATACAAGCCGGGGGAAAAAAACCTCCTAAAGAGGGAAAAAAGTGCCCCGGCAGTCCTAGAGTGTTCACACACATCACTACCTAAATATATCAACAAATCCCCCCTGGGAGTGATGCGGTGAACAAGGAGCTGGCACTCATGTATAAGGAAGTGCCAAGCTATGTGGAAATCACTCCACAAAAGGAAGTAAGCCCAAAGCTTTGCGGAAAGCTTCAAACTTCTCCCTAGGCAGAGCCTTCGTGAAAAGGTCTGCAATGTTCTCCTGCGTGGGCACATATGCCAAGCTGATCTCCCCAGCAGAGAACCTCTCCCTGACATAGTGATAATGCACCTCAATGTGCTTAGTGTGAGCATGGAACACAGGGTTCCTCGCAACTGCCAATGCACTCTGACTGTCAGTGAAGATGGTGGTGGCAGAAGACTGGCCAACACCCAAATCAGCCATAAGGCATCTGAGCCACACACACTCAACAGTCGCTGTGAAAGCTGCCCTATACTCAGCCTCACAACTGGAAGTGGCCACAGTAGGCTGCTTCTTGCTCAACCAAGATATACATGAGCTACCAAGCATGAAGCAAAAACCACTGGTGGACACACGAGTGTCATAGCAACCAGCCCAATCTGAGTCAGAAAAAGCATGCAAATCTGGCGGTAGTGATCCCCCCTTGGGATAAAACAACCCAAGTAGCCGAGTACCACTCAAGTAGCGAAAGATGCGCTTAACCGCTTTCCAATGCGTGACTCCTGGGCAATGCATAAACCTGCTCATCTGTGAGACAGCAAACTGAATATCTGGCCGAGTAATGCATAAGTAAATCAAGCATCCAACAGCCTGCTGATAGAGAACAGCATCAAATGCATCTCCAGCATCATGAAGACTCAATCGTAAACCTGTCTCCATAGGAGTGGCAATAGGCTTACAGTCTTCAAGGCCAAAACGCTGCAATAATGTGTCAATATATTTCGTTTGACACAAAGCCATTCCACCATCAACGTGCATAAACTGAATGCCCAAATAGTGATGCAAATGCCCCAAATCAGACATCTCAAATGAGGCATGCAAATCAGCCTTAAAATCAGCAATATGTGTCTCAATAGGACCAGTGAGCAGCATGTCATCAACATAGACAACAATGATCAGAAGCACATCATTAGCACGTTTAACATATAAGGTGCTTTCAGTTGGACTGCTCTCAAAACCATGTGCAATCAGATAGGCATGTATCTTCTCATACCAAGCACGTGGTGCTTGCTTTAAACCATATAACGCCTTCTTTAACCTGCACACCTGGTTTTCATGCCCTTTCTGCACAAAGCCACGGGGCTGAAAAACATACACTTCCTCATGCAAGTCACCATTCAGAAATGCTGTTTTAATGTCCAACTGATGTACATTCCAACCATGATGGGCTGCAAGTGCACAAATGCTCCGAACAGTAGTCATACGGCATGTAGGTGCAAAGGTCTCATCAAAATCAATGCCTCTTTCCTGTGCATAACCCTTTGCAACAAGCCTAGCCTTATACCTGTCAACTGTACCATCAGGTTTACGCTTCAGCTTGTATACCCACTTAGTGTCAATGGCCTTCTTGCCAGGAGGCAAGTCACATAAAGACCATGTACCATTCTTCATTATAGCATCATATTCAGATTGCATAGCAGCCATCCAATTGTCTGAATTTTATGCTTCATCAAAAGAAACAGGCTCATTCTCATCACAGAGACTAGATGCAGCCATAGCATAGCAATCTGATGCAAAGGAGGCACTATGAGAGCCTGAACGAGTACGATATGACAAAGGAGCATCTAATTTGCTGTCACGCAAAGTCTGCACCAGCCATTTTGGCATAGTTTTTGCCTGCTCAATATCAGCTCTCTCATCAACAAGTGCATCATGTAAATCTGCATCAGAAATGGAATGATCTGCATCATCATATGAAACCTGCAAAGGCTGAGAAGTTGCCTCATTAGGACCAGCACTAGCCTGTCCACCTATAAAAAGAGGCATCAAAGTATCATACATGTCTTTGGAGCTAACAGATGTCTCCTTAGTACATGAAAGCAATGGCTCAATAGCATCTTCCACAAAGACAACATCACGGCTAACCAGAATGCGTTTAGTCTGTGGATAATACAGACGATAGCCTTTACTTTCAGAACTCTACCCAACAAAAATACATTTTACTGCCTTATCATCCAATTTTCTGCGATGTTGTTCAAGCACTAATGCATATGCCAAACAACCAAAAACACGCAGATGAGCAACAGATGGCTTGCGGTCATGCCAAGCCTCATATGGAGTGATAGACTGCAACGCTTTAGTGGGACACCTGTTCAGTACATATGTTGCACACATGACAGCCTCAAGCCAGAAACTATGTGGTAAAGCCTGACTTTTGACCATGCACCTCGCCATCTCCATGAGTGACCTGTTCTTTCGTTCAGCAACTCCATTCTGTTGAGTTGTATACGGCACTGTACACTGGTGTTTTATCCCACGTTCAGCCAGAAATGCATTAAAATCTGAAGACATATATTCCCCCCCTCGATCAGAACGGAGGGTGCCCATTTTACATGCTGACAGATTTTCAGCCAAAACCAAAAACTATTTGAAGCACATGAACACTTCGGACTTTGCTTTGAGTGGATATACCCATGCATGCCTGGAAAAATCATCAATGAAAGTCACGAAGTAAAGGTAATTTCCAAAAGAGGGTGTCTGCATAGGACCATAGACATCACTATGTACAAGCTGCAATTTCTGCGTAGCCCGAACTGAACCATCTTTTGGAAAGGAAGAACACTGCATTTTGCCCAAAATACAGCCTTCACAAACATGTTTTCCAGGTGCCTCAAGTTTGGGCAAAGAGGACACCATTTCAGATTTCTGCAGGCGTAACAAACTAGCAAAACTCAGATGACCAAAGCGTGCATGCCAAAGCTTTGCATCTGACATAGCCTGAGAATCATGAACTGCACATGCCGAATCATTCACAGATCTTTCATAGTCTATGAGCTTATACAGCCCATGACATAAAATGCCAGAAGCAATAATCACATCGCCATTTGAGAGATCATGGACTGTACACCTGTCATCAACAAATTTCACAACCAAGCCAATCTTGGCTAATGCAGAAACTGATAACAGATTCTTTTTGATCCCTGGCACAAATAAAGCATCTGACAAAGTGAAAGAACTACCATCAGCAGTAGTCAGAATGATCTTACCAACTCCCATAACAGGATAAGAGGAGTTATTGGCGCATGTGACAGTATTCCCTGTAGGGGCAGGCTCGAGTGAAGAGAAGAAACTGCGCTGCGAGGTAATATGTTTGGTCGCCCCACTGTCAAAATACCAAACATCTGAGTCTACTACAGACATGCACTGATCATGAGAAGATGGGTCAAAACTGCAGACAGTGGTAAACGCCCATTCTTCTTCCTGCACAAGATTTGCAGACTCTGTTTTTGGTGTAGAGGCCTCTGCAACAACCATTCCAGCCTCTTTCTTCTTTGCCTCTTTAGCAGCCAGTTTTGGACAGTTCTTTATAATATGATCATTTCCTTTACAGTACTTGCAGAACAATTTTTGCTTTTCTGATTTCTTTTCATCTTTATCCTAGTTCTTCGATTGTGCAGCATTTGCAGATTTCTGCTTACTAGTAGAAGAGCTCCATTTTCCTTTGCCCTTCTGACTAGCCAGGAAAGCTTGATCTGCAACACGCATAATGGACCTGTTCTGCCTGGACTGATCTTCCTGCAACAGAACAGAGACTAATTCCTCAAATGACAAGGCATTCGGATTGCCTTTCATCATCAACCGAAGAGTAGAGGCAAAACTCTGATATGAATCAGGAAGACCATTCAGAACGGTCTGCACAAGTGAGCTATCTGGTATAACCTCATCAGCAGAAATCAATTGTTCCTTCAGGTCTTTGATCTTTTTAAGAAAACTGTCCATAGAATCACCTTCATTCATGTGCTCACTCTCCAACTGTTTTCGGAGGTAAGCAACACGAGCCTCATTCCTAGCCTGGTACAAAGTGGTAAGTGTATCCCAAGCATCCTTTGCTGTTCTGCAAGAGCGAATGTGAGGAATAATGGCACGTTTGACAGACAAAGCTATCAATGCATGTGCATGGGCATCTCTGCCATCCCAACGAATCTGCTCTGCAGTAGGTGCAATAGAAACAACAACACGAACAGGAATCTGCAGAATATCATCTTCGACACCATCTTCATCAGCTCCAACACCTGTATTTGCAGTACCTGTTGTTACAGGTGTAACAGGACGTCTTTCAACACCCTGCACAATGTTCCACAATCCTTTTGCAACCAGTACATGTCGCATCATATAAGCCTATAATGGGTAGTTGGTACCATCCAACTTATCCTCAACAGCCAACATACGGAATACATCACTGCTTTCAGCCATGGCCGGTGACTAAAATACCTTGATGCAGAAAATTGACTGTATCTAAAAACGTTGAACGGAACTGCCCAAACGAGTTCTGCTAGACCTGTAGCAGACTTCGAGACGCTTAAACTGGCGAACAGAAACTGGCTCCAACACCTGTATTTGTAGTACCTGTCGTTACAGGTGTAACAGGACGTCTTTCAACACCCTGCACAATGTTCCACAATCCTTTTGCAACCAGTACATGTCGCATCATATAAGGCCATAATGGGTAGTTGGTACCATCCAACTTATCCTCAACAGCCAACATACGGAATACATCACTGCTTTCAGCCATGGCCGGTGACTAAAATACCTTGATGTAGAAAATTGACTGTATCTAAAAAAGTTGAACGGAACTGCCCAAACGAGTTCTGCTAGACCTCTAGCAGACTTCGAGACGCTTAAACTGGCGAACAGAAACTGGTATATACCTTTGGCACAAAAGGACGAAATAGCCTGTGTGAAGAGATGGATAGGTATGTGTTGAAGATGAAGAGGTGTTGCAAAATCTTTGCTCTACACTAGCCAAATGAACTCCAGGAGTAGATGGTGGGCCCTTTTAGCTTGCCAATGGATGTATTAGACACCCTATGTACCTTGGAAGATCACTCTCAAAAAGATAGATCAAAACAGATAAGTTGGAGTTAGCTCAGAGGTGAAAACTTGCTATTCTTGGTTAATACACCTGTCCAGTGTTTTACATAATTCTCTGAGCACAGCAGCAATTAGATTAATTCCTCTTGGGGAAGGCTAGGTAGCTTAAAGAGCTAACTTTAGAGAGTAATCTCATCAAAAAGAACAAACCACACACTGAGAATGACTTTTAACAAGTGATGACATCATCCCGATTTTCACGGGCTGCTACAGAAATAGACCAGTGAGTAGAAAAATTAACATAACTCAAAAAGTAGAAATCCAATGATTATGAAAATGTGTATGCTTATACTAGACAGAAAGCTGAATCCAACAAACTTTAAATCACTGAATTTGGATGAGTAAACACTGAGAAATGACTCTGACAAGATGACTGAAAAAGTCGGGTACCTGACAGAGAAGTGAAGATGAACATACCCTGTTGACTTCAAATGAACATAACTGAAGATTCCAACATCCAAATGACATGAAAATTTGTGAGCATATAGTAGCCTTATAGAGCTAACTTTACCAAGTTAAATCACTGAAAATGATGAACCAAGTGCAGAGAAACAATCTCTGCAAGCTGACTGAGAAAAACTGAAGTAATGGCAGTGAGTAGTACACATCACAAGAACATGGAAAGATGAACTCAAATAATCATGAAAATGAAAGTATATTGCTTGTACAATACAATGACTTACTGATACATATGTGTGCCTTGTAATCACACCTTGATATGGCATAAAGCTCAGCTCTTGGATGTCTTCACATAGGTCTCTCTAACCACGACTAAAAACGCCATCTATTTATAGTTGAGTTTGGGGGGCTAACTTCCCTCAATCACTCTCCAATCAATCAATGATTGATTTGATTCTCTACCTACCACAAATCACGAATTCGTGGCTCCTCTTTCCATTCTTGATCATGTGGGCTCAACCACTTAAGATTCTCTTACTTTTACATTAAGTAAACTCTTCAAAAGTTACAAGAGGTAGTTCACAAGTGAACTTTACATAGTCTTCATTTTAAGGCTTTTTCTATGACTTTGTGGGACTCAAGCCAATACTTAGGCTTGTCATAGACTTGCTCCAACAGCTCCCCCTCAAGCCAAGTATGCTTGAGGTCTTCAATCTTCCAAGATTACCTGCAAACCAATCATAGCCTTGAATTTGCAAAGCTTCGTACCATCCAATGCTTTAGTTAGAATATCTGCACATTGTTGATGAGTGGACACATATGATATTTGAATCTCCTTGCTTAGGATCTTCTCTCGTACATAATGATAATGAACTTCAATATGTTTAGTCCTTGCATGAAAAATAGGATTAGCAGCCAAGTGAATAGAACTCATATTGTCACCAAAAATAGTTGGAGTTCCAAACTCCAATCCAAGATCTTTGAACAATGTCTTCATCCACATAGCTTCCTGTGTAGCTATGGCAAGACCTCTATATTCAGCTTCAGTAGAAGAGAGAGCAACTGTGGGTTGCTTCTTGGATGACCATGAAATAAGCTTTGAACCTGCAAAGGTAAGATAACCTGAAGTGCTCCTTCTATCTTCCTTGGAGCCAGCCCAATCTGCATCAGAAAATAGCTTCAAACCTAAATCAGATACGTAAGGATAGTAAAGTCCTTCATTTATGGTTCCTTTGAGATATTTGAGTATCCTTTTGGCAGCATCCATATGTGGTTTCCTTGGTGTGTGCATAAATTGGCTTAGCACACTCACACTGTAACATATATCTACTCTTGTCAATGTGGCATAGTTGAGACTACCCACTAGACTTTGATATGATGTGATGTCCTCTATGAGTTCACCTTCATGTGAGCTCAATTTGTGATTAACCTCCATTGGAGTACCTGCAATCTTACAATCTTGCATCTTGAATTTTGCCAACATGTCCTTAATGTACTTTCTTTGAGTGAGAAACAAACCATGATCTTTGTAGACAACTTCCAAACCTAGGAAGTAGGTAAGTGAACCCAAATCACTTATCTTGAACTCTTCTCTCATCTGATCTTTGATCTTCTTCATACCATCTGCATCATTTCCTGTCAATATAATATCATCTACATATACACATAGGTAGATGACCTCGGAATTACTCTTTTTAATAAAGAGTGAAGGATCTGCTTTGCTTGGTTGAAAGCCTTTGTCCTGCAAGAATGAAACAAGCCTGAAATTCCAAGCTCTTGGAGCTTGCTTGAGACCATACAATGCTTTGTTAAGTTTACACACATAATCAGGATAAACTTGACTCTCAAAACCAGGTGGTTGTGCCATATATACCTCTTCTGTTATCCAACCATTCAAGAATGCATTCTTTACATCTAGTTGAAGTATCTTCCAATTCTTGGAAGAGGCAATACTAAGCAAAACCCTAATAGTAGGCATCTTTGCCACAGGAGAGAAGGTCTCCTCATAATCAATTCCCTGAGTTTGTGCAAAGCCTTTTGCTACAAGCCTTGCCTTATACCTGTTAATGGAACCATCAGAATTCTTCTTGAGTTTATAGACCCATCTTGAGCCTATTACCTTCATGGATGAAGTCTTGGGCACCAAATCCCAAGTGTTGTTTTCCTCGAGTGCTTCAATCTCTTCCTTCATTGCATGCTTCCATTCTGTTTTTGCTTTGGCCTCTTCAAATGATGATGGCTCCTCTTGGTTTATGTCCTGTGCTATGTAGATAGAATGTTTAGTTACTAATGAGGTGTCAAACCCATACCTTTCTGGTTTTTTCTTTTCCCTCATAGATCTTCTTAGGCCATGATGTGATGATTCTGCCTCATGTCCAAGTTCCTGCAATTTTGCTTTACCTTTAGACTTCCATGCTTTGATCTTTTCCATCTGACATTCTTCATCATCCTCTGAGGTGTCTTGTTCTTCAATCTTTGATTGTTCTCTACCAAGCTTTGGAAAATCTTCTTCAAGATCATATGGTAAATTGACCTTCCTGCATGAATCTTCATACCATGAATTGTTCTCATCAAAAACTACATCTCTGCTTACCAAGAATCCTTTGTTGGTAGGGTTGTATAACCTGTAGCCCTTTTGATTGTTGTCATATCCAATAAATACACACCTTTCTGCTTTTGGATCCATCTTGCCTCTAACCTGTGAAGGAACATGAGCAAAAGCAATACATCCAAAAATTTTACAATGATCTAAACTTGGTCTTCTTCCATTCCAAGCCTCATATGGAGTCATCCCATCAAGGGATTTTGAAGGCAACCTGTTAATCAAGTAAGTGGCTGTAGATACAGCCTCAGCCCATAAGTAATTAGGTAAATGCTTTTCATTTAACATAGACCTCGCAGCTTCAACAATTGTCCTATTCCTCCTTTCTGCCACTCCATTTTGCTCAGGAGTGTACCTTGTAGTTACCTCTCTTTTGATTCCTCTTTCTTGAAGAAAAGAATCAAACTCATGGGAGAAGTATTCTCCCCCTCCATCTGACCTTAGCCTTTTTAGTGATTTACCTGTTTGATTCTCCACAAGAGCCAAATATCTTTTGAAACATGAAAAAACTTCATCTTTGTGTTTCATAAAGAATAGGATAGTCCATCTGCTGCAATCATCAATAAAGGAAACATAATACCTTGATCCTGATATTGAAGCTTCCTTGCTTGGTCCCCATACATCTGTATGAACCAACTCCAAGAGATCTCCATGCATATAACCTTTCTTCATGAATGGTAACCTGTGAGACTTTCCAAACTGACATGCACTACACTTATAAATCATATGTTGTTTTGACAAGTTAGGGAGTCCAAGTACACTTTGGTCCTTGCAAATTTGCTTTAATGACCTTTCACCAATATGTGCTAACCTTTTGTGCCATACTTCCAATTCTGTGAGTGTCTGACTGCCATAATTAAAGAGAGCAATGTTTCTAGTGTCCTGTAATTCAAATGTGAACAATCTACCTGTCTTTTCACCTTTTGCAATTCTTCTGAATCCTTGACTTGGATCTTCAACAAATGCTCCTGCCTTTGTGAACCTGACTTGCAACCCTTTCTCTACTATCTGCCCAACACTTATCAAATTCTTTGTAATGGTAGGGACATAGAGTACCTTACTGAGTAGGTTGATGTTTCCGTCAGGTGCTTTGACATTGCCTATTTTCTCCACAGGATGTTTTGTATCATCTCCTGTTTGTACCTCATGCTTATTCCTTGGATCTTCTAAATCTGATAGGAGTGCCACATTTCCTGCCACATGATTTGAACAACCTGAATCTATGTAGAAAATATGCTCATCAGATTTACCTTGTGGCATAGCCATGTTCATGATCAATAATGAATCCTCTTTGTTTGAGTCTTCTGTGTAGTTATTGTAGTCTCTCCTTCCTTTGTAGCCTCCTTGATAGTTTGAATGATTGTAGTTGTTGTAGTTGCCATGGTAGTTGTTGAACCTTCCTCTTGAGTAGCCATAACTTCCTCTATTGTATCCTCTGCCTCTTTGATTCCTGGAATTCCTAAAGCAATTTTCAGTTGTATGATTAGTTAATCCACAAATAGAACATGAGTTGGAGTCTTGGGATCTCCCCCTACCTTGTCTACCTCCTCTTCCTCTACCTCTGCCATGTCTTCCTCTACCTGCATAGTTAGCTTGATATGTACCTGCTTCATCATCCACTTTCTTTGCCTTTCCTTTGTTATCTTTAGACTTGCTTTTATCTGTGTATAAAGCTGAAGATTGATTACCTTTAGAGCTTTCTCCATTTTTGATAAGCTTTGCCTCTTGAGTAAGTAGTTGTCCAATGAGTGTGTTGAAATCAGGTACATGCATGTCCATGTACAAATCCATAGCTGTGGTGAATGCTTCCCACTTGTCATCTGCCTTCAAGCCATTGATGACCTGCCTTACAATTTGCTCTTCATCTATTACCTCTCCAATGCTTCCCAACTGATCTGCTATGTCCTTGAGCTTTGTGACAAAATCACTCACATTTTGTTTGGGAGCCTTCTTGAGAGTTGTGAAATCCAGCCATAGTTGATGCTTCCTAGCTTTAGTACTTGAAGCAAAGAAAGCTTCAAGTGCATCCCACACTTCCTGAGATGTCTTACAACTTCTAATGTGAGGCAACAAAAAATCTGAGATAGAGTTGAGGAGATAAGACCTTGCAAGTGCATCCTTGGAGCACCATGTGCTCAATCTTTCTTGCTCTTCTTGTGTTGGTTGACTTTTGTTCCTGAAACTTGGCGTAACTTCGTCTCCAGCCACATAACCATATAAACTTCTACCTTGGAGATAAGCTTCCATTCTTAATGACCAAGCTGAGTAGTTACCTCTGTACAATTTGTCAATTGATGAAGGAAATCCATCTGCCATGTTGTCCAACCTTGCTCTGATACCACTGTGAAGAGATGGATAGGTATGTGTTGAAGATGAAGAGGTGTTGCAAAATCTTTGCTCTACACTAGCCAAATGAACTCCAGGAGTAGATGGTGGGCCCTTTTAGCTTGCCAATGGATGTATTAGACACCCTATGTACCTTGGAAGATCACTCTCAAAAAGATAGATCAAAACAGATAAGTTGGAGTTAGCTCAGAGGTGAAAACTTGCTATTCTTGGTTAATACACCTGTCCAGTGTTTTACATAATTCTCTGAGCACAGCAGCAATTAGATTAATTCCTCTTGGGGAAGGCTAGGTAGCTTAAAGAGCTAACTTTAGAGAGTAATTTCATCAAAAATAACAAACCACACACTGAGAATGACTTTTAACAAGTGATGACATCATCCCGATTTTCACGGGCTGCTATAGAAATAGACCAGTGAGTAGAAAAATTAACATAACTCAAAACGTAGAAATCCAATGATTATGAAAATTTGTATGCTTATACTAGACAGTAAGCTGAATCCAAAAAACTTTAAATCACTGAATTTGGATGAGTAAACACTGAGAAATGACTCTGACAAGATGACTGAAAAAGTCGGGTACCTGACAGAGAAGTGAAGATGAACATACCCTGTTGACTTCAAATGAACATAACTGAAGATTCCAACATCCAAATGACATGAAAACGTGTGAGCATATAGTAGCCTTATAGAGCTAACTTTACCAAGTTAAATCACTGAAAATGATGAACCAAGTGCAGAGAAACAATCTCTGCAAGCTGACTGAGAAAAACTGAAGTAATGGCAGTGAGTAGTACACATCACAAGAACATGGAAAGATGAACTCAAATAATCATGAAAATGAAAGTATATTGCTTGTACAATACAATGACTTACTGATACATATGTGTGCCTTGTAATCACACCTTGATATGGCATAAAGCTCAGCTCTTGGAGGTCTTCACATAGGTCTCTCTAACCACGACTAAAAACGCCATCTATTTATAGTTGAGTTTGGGGGGCTAACTTACCTCAATCACTCTCCAATCAATCAATGATTGATTTGATTCTCTACCTACCACAAATCACGAATTCGTGGCTCCTCTTTCCATTCTTGATCATGTGGGCTCAACCACTTAAGATTCTCTTACTTTTACATTAAGTAAACTCTTCAAAAGTTACAAGAGGTAGTTCACAAGTGAACTTTACATAGTCTTCATTTTAAGGCTTTTTCTATGACTTTGTGGGACTCAAGCCAATACTTAGGCTTGTCATAGACTTGCTCCAACAGCCTGCACAAGCACTGCGATAGTGCGTTCGGAGGCCGAAACGAGCTCAGATCGCGATTTCGGCACGACAAGGCAAAGCTGTTTTGATCTCGGAAACACCCTGAGTATGCTCACCAAATTTCGTGCGAATCTGAGACTGCAAACGGAGGAGTGTCGACGGCGCCCTAGAAGAAGCGACGACGTGCTCTGTTACCAATTGTTGGAGTTAGACGTCTGCGGAAGCACGCGAACAGCACAAGGAAGAAGAAGAAGCTTGGAGCACAACACACAAGACTGAATGTATTACTAGAGAATGTACAAAGATAAGTAGCCCATTAGGGCAATCGGCGTATATACAAGCCGGGGGAAAAAAACCTCCTAAAGAGGGAAAAAAGTGCCCCGGCAGTCCTAGAGTGTTCACACACATCACTACCTAAATATATCAACAAAATTTGGGAGCCTAAACCTCTTCGACGAATGCTCTTACCTTGTCTATGCACCATAATTGTTTAAAAAATGCACTTAGAGTATGCATGGTAGGGTCTCATTACATGATCTTGCATCGAGGCACAATTTGCATTTTCCCATGCACTCTGAGTGATTGAAAGGGCTAATGTATATTCACATTGATGTATGAAAGTGAGAGCACCAGCTTTGTCATCTAATGCCAATTCCTTCTAAACTGCACCATACTTGTTTATAGGTGCATTTTTGAGTATGCATTGAATAGGGCCGATACATGGCCGTGCATAGAGGCACTTCATTGTTTTTAACCCATGCACTTACAGGATTTTACAGAAAATGACATGAAAATCAAATTTTGATATTATGAAGAAGGTAGGTTTATTCTCAGGTTGGTGCATCCGGAGGAAGCACAGGTTTGGTGGGGATGAATGTTGGATAGAAATACTCTCTTCACTTGGAGAACAAATTAGTAAAACAACTCGCACGCATAAAGTTCATTGGAGATAATCACCTTGGTGGTGAAGATTTTGGCAACTATATGGATCTAGCCAAATATTTTCAATGCAATCAAAGTTTCGAAGGGCAACTCCATTTTGTTGAGGTGGATACGACACTGTACACTAGTGTTTTATCTCATGTTTAGCCAGAAATGCATTCAAATAAGAAGACATATATTCCCTCCCTCGATCAAAACGGAGGGTGTCCATTTTACATGCTGACAGATTTTCAACCAAAACCAAAAACTGTTTGAAGCACCTGAACACTTAGGACTTTGCCTTCAATGGATATAGCTATGCATGCCTCGAAAAATCATCGATGAAAGTCACGAAGTAAAGATAATTCCAAAAGGGGGTGTCTGCATAGGACCACACACATCACTATGTATAGGCTGCGATTTCTGAGTAGCTCGAACTAAACCATCTTTTGGAAAGGAAGAACGCTCCATTTTGCCCAAAATATAGCCTTCACATACATGTTTACTAGGTGCCTCAAGTTTGGGCAAAGAGGATACCATTTCTGATTTCTGCAGGTGTAGCAAACTAGCAAAATTCAGAGGACCAAAGCATGCATGCCAAAGCTTTGCATCTGACATAGCGTGAGAATCATGTACTGTACATGCAAAATCATTTACAGATCTTTCATAGTCTATGAGCTTATAAAGCCCACGACATAAAATTCTAGAAGCAATAATCACATTGCTATTTGACAGATCATTAACTGTACACTTGTCATCAACAAATTTCACAACCAAGCCAATCTTGGCTAATGCAGAAACTAATAACAAATTTTTCTTGATCCCTGGCACAAACAAAGCATGTAACAAAGTGAAAGAACTACCATCAATAGTAGTCAAAATGATCTTACCACCTCCCATAACAGGATAAGAGGAGTTGTTGGCGCATGTAATAGTATTCCCTGTAGGGGTAGACTCGAGTGAAGAGAAGAAAGTGTGCTGCGAGGCAATATGTTTGGTCACCCCACTATCAAAGTACCAAACATCTAAGTCTACTGTAGACATTCACTACTCATGAAAAGATGGGTCAAAACTGCAAACAGTAGTAAACACCCATTCTTCTTCCTTCATAAGATTAGCACACTCTGTTATTGGTGTAGAGGCCTCTGCAACAACCATTCCAACCTTTTTCTTCTTTGCCTCTTTAGCAGCCAGTTTTGGACAGTTCTTTATCATATGATCGTTTCCTTTATAGTTCACGCAAAACAAGTTCTGCTTTTCTGATTTCGTTTCCTCTTTGTCTTCTCTCTTCGATTATGCAGAGTTAGCAGATTTCTCCTTACTACTTGAAGAGATCCATTTTCCTTTGCCCTTCTGACTAGCTAGGAAAACTTGATCTATAACACGCATAATGGACCTGTTGTGCCTAGACTGATCTTCTTGCAACAAAACAGAGACTAACTCCTCAAATGACAAAGCATTTATATTGTATTTCATCATCAAACAAAGAGTAGAAGCAAAACTCTGATATGAATCAGGAAGACCATTCAGAATGTTCTACACAAGTGAGCTATCTGGTATAACCTCATCAGCAGAAATCAACTACTCCTTCAAGTTTTTTATCTTTGTTAGAAAACTATCCACAAAATCACCTTCATTCATTCATGTGCTCACTCTCCAACTGTTTTCGGAGGTGAGCAACACGAGCCTCATTCCTAGCTTGGTACAATGTGGTAAGTGTATCCCAAGCATCCTTAGCTGTTCTGCAAGACTGTATGTAAGGAATAATGGCATGTTTGATAGACAAAGCTATCAATGCATGTGCTTAGGCATCTCTACCATCCCAACAAATTTTCTCTATAGTAGGTGCAGCAAAAACCCCAGCACATACATGAATATGTAGAATATCAGCATCTTCAACACCTTCTGCATCAACTTCAATACCTACAGTTGTAACAATTGCAAGTGTGATAGGAATTTTTTCCAAACCTTGCACAATGTTCCATAGTCCTTTTTGCAACCAATACATGTCGCATCATATAAGCCGATAATGGGTAGTTGGTAACATACAACTTATCCTCAACAGCCAACATACGGAATACATCACTGCTTTCAGCCATGGCCGGTGACTAAAATACCTTGATGCAAAAAATTGATTGTATCTCAAAAAGTTGAACAGAACTGCCAAGACAAATTCCACTAGTCCTGTAGCAGACTTCGAGACGCTTATAGTGGCGAACCAAAATTCATATGTACCTTTGGCACAAAAAGACAAAATAGCTTGCACAAGTGCTGCGATAGTGTGTTCGGAGGCCGAAACGATCTCATATGAGTATGCTCACCAAAGTTCATGCGATTCTGAGACTACAACCGGAGAGGTGTTGACAACATCCTAGATGAAGCGGCGACCTGCTCTGATACCAATTGTTGGAGTTAGATGTCTGCGGAAGCATGCGAACAGCACAAGGAAGAAAAAGAAGCTTGGAACATAACACATAATACTGAATGTATTACACTAGAATGTACAAAGATAAGTAGCCCATTAGGGTAATAGACGTATATACAAGTCGGGGGAAAAAAACCTCCTAAAGAGGGAAAAAGTGCCCTCGTGGTCCTAGAGTGTTCACAAACATCACTACCTAGCTAAATATATCAACAAGAGAGTCGTACATAGTTACGAGGTAGTTTTGTTATAAGAGGGAAGATTTCTTCCCTTAAAAATCTGCAAGAGAAGAGCTAATGTAGAGTAGGTTCTTTTATTTCTTAGAAATTTTTAAGAATTAAAAGTGAATGGTCTTCAGAAAGTTCTATGAAAAGGACAAGAACTCATTTGTAAAAGAATTTTTGCTAGTGTGAGGAAGATAGCTCTTCTTCTTGAAAAATTCATGCACAAACTTTCATGGATTTTTGGTGACTTCTCTTTTGCATGATTTTTGATGTGTGGCACTTGCCACTTGATTCCTTATGTGTTAACTATCATTAGGTTACGTCTTTTGTCTATTCTCGTGACTACAACTTGTTTTGTGCTAAGTTTTCATGTCCATTCACTAATTGTAGCTATTTTTGAATCTTTTTTTTTTTACATGATCCACTTTTAGATCTTCTCATTCATTTTGAAACAAGCCATGACATGCTGAATTCGGATGGGTAAGAAGGGAGATATAACCATTTTCTTGACTACATGACTTCTTTTGCTTGCATATGTGAGCTCGACTTTGAGTATGAGTATGATGATAGAGAACGGGAACTGCTTGTTGATCCTCGTGATCGGATGGGTGGTTTGCGTGATTAGATTGGTGCTTTGCCAATCACCATGATCAGAGAGGTGGGTTTTTAATCACCATGATCAAATTAGCGGATTTCCAATTGCCTCAATTGGACTGGTGGCTTTCCAATCACTTCCATCGCATTAGTGGCTTGCCAATTGCAAGGATCAAATCGATGAATTTTCACTTTGATTGGCATCTCATATTTGGATGGAAAGGAAGTTGATAGTTGAATGGCAAGATATCTATCCATCCAATTTGCTCATCCTATCAACTGCAACTAGGATGAGGTCTATACTTTGTGGATTTGACAAAGTAAAGGTGTATGTGTGGGCCATGTATTGCACATGGAAACTTTTTGGTGCCACTGTCGTGAAAAGTGACTTTTGTGCCTAGGTAACTTACATGATGGATTTTGAATCATGCAAGTAAGTCACCCTATGTTTGTAAATATTTTCTTGTTAATTCTAGTTTGCACTCCATTGCAAGAAGTTCCTACGTTTACCATTTCTCTTACCTCTATGGGTAGAATTAATTATCAAGAGTGGTGAGTTTGGAAATTTTGAGTAAAAATTTGAATTTTTATAATTAGTGAAAAGTATTTTTACTTATTTTTTCTTCATTTAAAAATGTTTGATCATGAAGCTTGCATCATTCTTGAGGAGGCATTGCTCTATTCCTAAATCCATTGTTGGAATGAGTCATAATGATAAGATACTCCTTGAGAATTGTTTCATCTATGTAAAAGATATCTCATAAGGATCTCTTATGGATCTCTCATTCATGTAAAAACTTAGAGTTATTCTTGTAAAAGGATAAGAGAAGGATACAAGATACTATGAGTTTTTTTGGTTGGTGAGTTAATCAATCACAAAGATCAAGTTAGATTGATCTCCGACTTTTTTCCTAGATTGTAGGAAAGTGGTTTATTCATCACAACCACCAATCTTGCATGGATTAAAATTAGAATTAATTGTAAAAGAGTCATTGAAGACTCAAAGATTCTATATAAAGACTCACAATATTTTGTAAATTATGTTAGATAGTACACATATACATTTTGATCTTCAGTTTGCTCTTCTTCAATCTCTACATTATCTTCTTCACTATAGTCAACTTGTAGAGGCTGATTCTCTCTCTCTCTCTCTACAATGATTTAAATTTTGTGACTCAATATCCATTGGAAGAATAATAGTGTATACTTCATGAATACAAATTTTTATAGCTACCGATTCAGTAAAGTGTGAGAAATTGTGATTTTAAGGTCTTGGGGTCTATCTCTATGCATCCCTAAAAAGTCACGGATGCATCTATTCAATGTTAAACGTATACTTCAAGCATATATTTCTTATAAATTGTATTCTTGTGCATTAGAGCTTCCTAAACATAGAAATTATCCTCTAAGATGAATTACCCAATTTTAATCAAGCTAGGAGCATTGGACGTTACAAGTTGCACACTTCATCCATATTTAACAAGTTCTCTAAACTAGTCAATAAGCAAGTCTATCTATTTGGCATCAACCTCTTGTCATTGATCTTCCAAAGCACATATGACATTTTATGTTATACATTTGAAGCTCATAAGGTATAATACACTCTCCAAAATCTAGAAGGCTAGTCCTATGCTGGTTGGTTAGACCAAACTTCAACACTTTGCAACCTTGATTTCTACTACCCATAAGCTTGTCCACGTATTCACAATGGTATTAAATCTACATCAAGATGGTTGATGGCTTTCCATCAATGATTGAGAAGCTTTATAGGAACAACTATGATGCTTGGAAAATTAGAATGGAATCTTTATTGCAAGGTACACTATAGAAAGAGGTGGACACAACTTCAGCAACAACAATAGAATTCACAATAGAAGAGACTTCAACAACTACTCAGAAGATCAATCTCATGAAGATTCATTACTTCTAATGAATCTAAGCCACAAAGAAAGTAAAGAAGATGAACATCTATTCTATATAGATTCAAGTTTCTCAAACCATCTTGTAGGAAATGTTGCTCTTCTATCTGATTTGGAGAATCCAAGGCATAATCATGAAGTAAAAACATGGGATGACACCAAGCACAATGTGGAGAAGATTGGTAATGTTACTTAAGCTCCCAATGATAAGACAATCATTTTGAGTAAGGTTCTCTATGTACTCACTATCACTTCCTTGGATTGGAAGTGGTGTACATAGAGAAGCATATGTATCTCACTCAAAAGAAATATATCAAGGAAATATTAGCCAAGTTCAAAATGAAGAATACTAAGGTCCCAAGTACACCCATGGATGTAAATTCAAAGCCAAGTGCTCATGAAAGTGAGCTATTGAAGATGTAACAAGCTATAAAAGCTTGATGGGTAGTTTGAATCATGCAACAATCACTAAGGTAGAAATTTGCTATAGTGTAAGTGTTCTAAGCCAATCATGCACACTCCTACAAATCAACACATGGAAGAAACTAAAATAATTCTCAAATATCCAAAGGGAGCCATAAATGAAGGTTTATTCTATCCATATACCTTTCATGTAGATACAAAGTTATTCTTTGATGCAAATTGGGCTTGATCAAAAGAGGACGGAAGTACTTCAGATTATCTTACATTTGTAGGTACAAAAATTATATCATGGTCATCCAAGAAGCAACCCCACTATTGCTCTTTCATCTAGTGAAGGTGAATATAGATGTTTGGTAAATGCAACTAAGGAATCCATGTGGATTAAGACATTATACTTAGATTTGGGTGTGAATTCTTCCTTGAGTTCTAAGGCTAATGTTGTTGGAGATAGATGTCTGCAGAAGCACGCGAACAGCACAAGGAAGAAGAAGAAGCTTGGAGCACAACACACAAGACTGAATGTATTACTAGAGAATGTACAAAGATAAGTAGCCCATTAGGGCAATAGGCGTATATACAAGCCGGGGGAAAAAAACCTCCTAAAGAGGGAAAAAAGTGCCCCGGCAGTCCTAGAGTGTTCACACACATCACTACCTAAATATATCAACAAATCCCCCCTGGGAGTGATGCGGTGAACAAGGAGCTGGCACTCATGTATAAGGAAGTGCCAAGCTATGTGGAAATCACTCCACAAAAGGAAGTAAGCCCAAAGCTTTGCGGAAAGCTTCAAACTTCTCCCTAGGCAGAGCCTTCGTGAAAAGGTCTGCAATGTTCTCCTGCGTGGGCACATATGCCAAGCTCATCTCCCCAGTAGAGAACCTCTCCCTGACATAGTGATAATGCATCTCAATGTGCTTAGTGCGAGCATGGAACACAGGGTTCCTCGCAACTGCCAATGCGCTCTGACTGTCAGTGAAGATGGTGGTGGCAGAAGACTGGCCAACACCCAAATCAGCCATAAGGCATCTGAGCCACACACACTCAACAGTCGCTGTGAAAGCTGCCCTATACTCAGCCTCACAACTGGAAGTGGCCATAGTAGGCTGCTTCTTGCTCAACCAAGATATACATGAGCTACCTAGCATGAAGCAAAAACCACTGGTGGACGCATGAGTGTCATAGCAACCAGCCCAATCTGAGTCAGAAAAAGCATGCAAATCTGGCGATAGTGATCCCCCCTTGGGATAAAACAACCCAAGTAGCCGAGTACCACTCAAGTAGTGAAAGATGCGCTTAACCGCTTTCCAATGCGTGACTCCTGGGCAATACATAAACCTGCTCATCTGTGAGACAGCAAACTGAATATCTGGCCGAGTAATGCATAAGTAAATCAAGCATCCAACAGCCTGCTGATAGAGAACATCATCAAATGCATCTCCTGCATCATGAAGACTCAATCGTAAACCTGTCTCCATAGGAGTGGCAATAGGCTTACAGTCTTCAAGGCCAAAACGCTGCAATAATGTGTCAATATATTTCGTTTGACACAAAGCCATTCCACCATCAACGTGCATAAACTGAATGCCCAAATAGTGATGCAAATGCCCCAAATCAGACATCTCAAATGAGGCATGCAAATCAGCCTTAAAATCAGCAATATGTGTCTCAATAGGACCAATGAGCAGCATGTCATCAACATAGACAACAATGATCAGAAGCACATCATTAGCACGCTTAACATATAAGGTGCTTTCAATTGGACTATTCTCAAAACCATGTGCAATCAGATAGGCATGTATCTTCTCATACCAAGCACGTGGTGCCTGCTTTAACCATATAATGCCTTCTTTAACCTGCAAACCTGGTTTTCATGCCCTTTCTGCACAAAGCCACGGGGCTGAAAAACATACACTTCTTCATGCAAGTCACCATTCAGAAATGCTATTTTAATGTTCAACTGATGTACATTCCAACCATGATGGGCTGCAAGTGCACAAATGCTGCGAACAGTAGTCATACGGCATGTAGGTGCAAAGGTCTCATCAAAATCAATGCCTCTTTCCTGTGCATAACCCTTTGCAACAAGCCTAGCCTTATACCTGTCAACTGTACCATCAGGTTTACGCTTCAGCTTGTATACCCACTTAGTGCCAATGGCCTTCTTGCCAGGAGGCAAGTCACATAAAGACCATGTACCATTCTTCATTATAGCATCATATTCAGATTGCATAGCAGCCATCCAATTTTCTGAATTTTGTGCTTCATCAAAAGAAACAGGCTCATTCTCATCACAGAGACTAGATGCAGCCATAGCATAGCAATCTGATGCAAAGGAGGCACTATGATAGCCTGAACGAGTACGATATGACAAAGGTGCATCTAATTTGCTGTCACGCAAAGTCTGCACCAGCCATTTTGGCATAGTTTTTGCCTGCTCAATATCAGCTCTCTCATCAACAAGTGCATCATGTAAATCTGCATCAGAAATGGAATGATCTGCATCATCATATGAAACCTGCAAAGGCTGAGAAGTTGCCTCATTAGGACCAGCACTAGCCTGTCCACCTGTAAAAAGAGGCATCAAAGTATCATACATGTCTTTGGAGCTAACAGATGTCTCCTTAGTACATGAAAGCAATGGCTCAATAGCATCTTCCACAAAGACAACATCACGGCTAACCAGAATGCGTTTAGTCTGTGGATGATACAGACGATAGCCTTTACTTTCAGAACTGTACCCAACAAAAATACATTTTACTGCCTTATCATCCAATTTTCCGCGATGTTGTTCAGGCACTAATGCATATGCCAAACAACCAAAAACACGCAGATGAGCAACAGATGGCTTGCGGTCATGCCAAGCCTCATATGGAGTGATAGACTGCAACGCTTTAGTGGGACACCTGTTCAGTACATATGCTGCACACATGACAGCCTCAAGCCAGAAACTATGTGGTAAAGCCTGACTTTTGACCATGCACCTCGCCATCTCCATGAGTGACCTGTTCTTTCGTTCAGCAACTCCATTCTGTTGAGGTGTATACGACACTGTACACTGGTGTTTTATCCCACGTTCAGCCAGAAATGCATTAAAATCTGAAGACATATATTCCCCCCCTCGATCAGAACGGAGGGTGCCCATTTTACATGCTGACAGATTTTCAGCCAAAACCAAAAACTGTTTGAAGCACATGAACACTTCGGACTTTGCTTTGAGTGGATATACCCATGCATGCTTGGAAAAATCATCAATGAAAGTCACGAAGTAAAGGTAATTTCCAAAAGAGGGTGTCTGCATAGGACCACAGACATCACTATGTATAAGCTGCAATTTCTGCGTAGCCCGAACTCTACCATCTTTTGGAAAGGAAGAACGCTGCATTTTGCCCAAAATACAGCCTTCACAAACATGTTTTCCAAGTGCCTCAAGTTTGGGCAAAGAGGACACCATTTCGGATTTCTGCAGGCGTAACAAACTAGCAAAATTCAGATGACCAAAGCGTGCATGCCAAAGCTTTGCATCTGACATAGCCTGAGAATCATGAACTGCACATGCCGAATCATTCACAGATCTTTCATAGTCTATGAGCTTATACAGCCCACGACATAAAATGCCAGAAGCATTAATCACATCGCCATTTGAGAGATCATGAACTGTACACCTGTCATCAACGAATTTCACAACCAAGCCAATCTTGGCTAATGCAGAAACTGATAACAGGTTTTTTTTGATCCCTGGCACAAATAAAGCATCTGACAAAGTGAAAGAACTACCATCAGCAGTAGTCAGAATGATCTTACCAACTCCCATAACAGGATAAGAGGAGTTATTGGCGCATGCGACAGTATTCCCTGTAGGGGCAGGCTCGAGTGAAGAGAAGAAACTGCGCTGCGAGGTAATATGTTTGGTCGCCCCACTATCAAAGTACCAAACATCTGAGTCTACTGCAGACATGCACTGATCATGTGAAGATGGGTCAAAACTGCAGACAGTAGTAAACGCCCATTCTTCTTCCTGCACAAGATTTGCAGACTCTGTTTTTGGTGTAGAGGCCTCTGCAACAACCATTCCAGCCTCTTTCTTCTTTGCCTCTTTAGCAGCCAGTTTTGGACAGTTCTTTATAATATGATCCCTTCATTCATGTGCTCACTCTCCAACTATTTTTGGAGGTAAGCAACACGAGCCTCATTCCTAGCTTGGTACAAAGTGGTAAGTGTATCCCAAGCATCCTTTGCTGTTCTACAAGAGCGAATGTGAGGAATAATGGCACGTTTGACAGACAAGGCTATCAATGCATGTGCTTGGGCATCTCTGCCATCGCAACGAATCTGCTCTGCAGTAGGTGCAATAGAAACAGCAGCACGAACAGGAATCTGCGGAATATCATCTTCGACACCATCTTCATCAGCTCCAACACCTATATTTGCAGTACCTGTCGTTACAGGTGTAACAGGACGTCTTTCAACACCCTGCACAATGTTCCACAATCCTTTTGCAACTAGTACATGTCGCATCATATAAGCCCATAATGGGTAGTTGGTACCATCCAACTTATCCTCAACAGCCAACATACGAAATACATCACTACTTTCAGCCATGGCCAGTGACTAAAATACCTTGATGCAGAAAATTGACTATATCTCAAAAAGTTGAACAGAACTGCCCAGACGACTTCTGCTAGACCTGTAGCAGACTTCGAGACGCTTAAACTGGCGAACAGAAACTGGTATATACCTTTGGCACAAAAGGACGAAATAGCCTGCACAAGCGCTACGATAGTGCGTTCGGAGGCCGAAACGAGCTCAGATCGCGATTTCGGCACGACACAGCAAAGCTGTTTTGATCTAGAAAACACCCTGAGTCCAAATTTCGTGTGAATCTGAGACTGCAAACGGAGGAGTGTCGACGGCACCCTAGAAGAAGCGACGACCTGCTCTGATACCAATTGTTGGAGATAGACGTCTGCGGAAGCACGCGAACAACACAAGGAAGAAGAAGAAGCTTGGAGCACAACACACAAGACTGAATGTATTACTAGAGAATGTACAAAGATAAGTAGCCCATTAGGGCAATAGGCGTATATACAAGCCGGGGGAAAAAAACCTCCTAAAGAGGGAAAAAAGTGCCCCGGCGGTCCTAGAGTGTTCACACACATCACTACCTAAATATATCAACAAATGTCTAGTATTAATTTTTGACAAAATTAAATAATTAGTTAGAGAGAATCTCATGGACAGATTAGGAGCCAAATCCCATGAACTTATTTTAATTCAGAAGTAAAATTAACTCCTAAACTATGGATCACTTTTAGGTAGATCAAACCCATAGTCATGAGCAAAAAATGTATTTATCCACTAGTCTTTTATTCACGAGTAAGAGAGCTGATTATCACACACAATTGAGTGGTTCATGTACTTTATTAAAATCTTGTAGAGTCCTCTAATCTCTCATTATATCGTATCTCAATTAGCAACAGATTTATAACACATTTCCATAGCTACATTGATCTTTGTCTACTATTACAGTACATTAAGTGAAGTGTGTCATCTTGTCTGAGTCATTGATCTATTTATATGGTATCATTATCTAAACTATTGATTGAAGCATAAGGATAAGGATTCTATGAGCATACCTACAAAGTTTTATAGTCATTAGAGATTTTTATCTTGAGTTATGAACAAATCAAGATGATTGTGTTGGTGCATTTTCATCCTCCTAAAATTTTGGGATCACCCTGTGACTTACTATGGATATTTCTCTTAGTCTAGTCCTTCTAAATTCATGAAATAATTTGGTATAACTCATTAAACACTTCATTTGAAAGTATGCAAAAGGTCTAAGGTCAATGCTAACGAGGCTATGAGATTTGAGCTGAACTCTTAAGTACTTTCTTCCATAAATATAAGGCCTTCTCAAGTTGAAATGTACACAAAAGTTATCTATTTCAACATAGAGGTTTGAGAATGACATTAGAAAGTAATATGGTAATCTAAATGTAGATATTCGAAGATCAAAGAGTCTATTGAATCTCTCTGGCGTTAATGAGGTTAGTGTGGAGCATGCTTTTTCCAAGATCCTCTCACCTCTATGCATTAGTGACCACTCTTCACATGGACCACTCAAGAGATGTAGGTGGATGTTTATGCTTTAAATGAGCAGCCACACAAAGTACTCGCAGATGGATGGAAGAAATTATGTGGAAAGGTGTGGTACATGTTAGAGAACCAAATAATTTTTTCATAGAGATCAAAATTCCACTTAGACCTATGACAAGCAATAGGGCATTTGCTAAGTGGGGAATTGATTTTGTTGAACCTTTAAGACCCCCAATAAACACTCACATGCAGAATATACCATAGTGGAAAATAGTCTCAAAATGGGTCAAGGTTAGAGCTACAAGATCTTGCAATGCTCATACCACAATGATGATTCAATTTGAAGAAATCTTCACTAGGTTTGGCTTAACCATCACGATATCAGTGCTAGGAGAACTCATTTTAAAAATAACATTATTAAATGCCTATTAGAAGATTTCTTAATAACACACAAAAACTCAGCCCCATATCATCTACAAGCAAATGGACTAGTCAAGAGTACTAACAAAATCCTATGTAGAGTACTCATAAAACTAATGAATAACAAGTGGTCTGATTGGGACAAACAATTGCATCATGTAGTTTGTGCCTACAATGTTGCATAAAAAACACTGCTAGAGAAAACACCATTCAATTTGCTTTATGAACACAATGCTATATTACACATAGAATTTCTCATTCCTACATTGATAGTTGGGGAATCATGTGAGTGGAAAGATCATGAATCATCCAACCACATGGAGTTCCTAGAGAAATTACAAGACACATGATTGAGATCTACAACAAGCATTTATGCTACTAAAATAAGGCAAAAGCCTATTATGATGTGCACATTAAGTATAAAGGTTTGTAAGACAAAAACTACATTCTAGTGTACACACTAAAAAAAAATTCCAAAAAGCTTTAAACGAGAGGCTATGGACCATTGGTGATAAACAAGACATCTACAGGAGGTTGGGTCCAATTAGCAACTTTGGATGGGGATATCATGCCCTGTTACATTAGTAAATGTCATATTTAGAGGTATCTTGAGCTCTTGACTGATGAAATGCTGGAAAGAATCCAAGATTCTAGAGATAGAAAGGCCAAGGAGCCTATGATTAAAGAAGAAGATCAAGAAAAAGCTAGGCATAGAATCCTTTGACGTAAGAGATTGATGCAAGGGATTTTTGAATCTCTTCCTTCCAACCCCATTCAAGTATTTACATTGAGAGCTATATATGGAAAACCATTGGAAGTGACACCATGGTTACATGCCATGTTGACCAGAGTTCAAGGAGAGAATGATAGCTCACATAGACTCAAGCATATCTAAGAGTTTAATTTGCATTGAATCATTTTGGGCTATTAAGGAAGCTATTAATAGGTCAAATATTTTACTATATAAAAAGAAGAGAACTAGCCTCCATAGGAGAAACTATTACTTTGATAATTATTAAAGGATTAGTTTCCTTACAAGAATTTTTTTATTGTTGACAAACTGCATATGGAAGATTAGATAATACTAGGACAAGAGTGGTTAAACATGCATTCTAAAATAGCAGATTATTCTTTAGGATGCATGCTTGTTGATAATGGAGATATGTGTGGAATGTTATCAGTTTTAATCCATGTCTCTTTGCACCTAAAATAGAATGCTTGATTGCACCACATGATAACATTCATCTGAGCTTCCATGGACACATCTTGATGATCTTTCCATCAGGAGCAAATGTGAGGACCTATCTCAATCATCTACCTTAAGTGAATGCTTAATATATTTGGATTAGGAAACCTTGTCATACAACTCTTCACCTTGCAACCATAGATGAGTTTTTCAAGAACACAAAGAATCATACCATAGATGAGTGTTTCAAGAACACAAAGAATCAGAGAGGAAGAGGCTTCCACATAGAAGGCTATGGACAATTTAGAGGCACGTTAAACAATGGAGGAAGAAATCACACATACAACCAAGGCTACAACAACAAAACCTATCAAGGAGGTTTTAGAGGTAGAAGAGATTATAACAACTATACAGAAGACCAAGAGGATTCTCTATTGCTCATGAACATGACATCCAAGCAAGGTAAAGATGATGAGCATCTATTCTATATTGATTCTAGTTGTTCCAATCATGTGGCTAGAAATGTGGCATTGTTATCTAATCTTGAGGAACCTAAAGGGAAGCGTGAAGGGCAGACAGGTGATTATACTAGGCAATCTATTAAGAAGATTGGAAATGTTAAAGCATCAGATGGTAGTATGAAACTTTAAGTAAGGTATTATATGTGCCAACCATAACAAAAAACCTAATCAGTGTTGGGCAGATTGTTGAAAAGGGCTTATAGGTTAGATTCACAAGGCACGAAGCATATGTGGAGGATGCTCAACAAGGCTATAAGAGGATTGCAAAAGGTGAGAAATCTGGTAGATTGAAGTTGAAGATACCAAAAACATTGCACTCTTCAATTACAAAGATCAAACCCTATCTGAACTAGAGATATGGCATAAGAGACTAGGTCATATAGGTGAAAGGACACTAAAACAAACATGTAGGGATCAAAGTGTCCTTGGCATTCCAAATGTGTCCAAGCAACAGGTGATTTACAAATGTGGAGCATGCCAATTTGGCAAATCACACAAGCAACCATTCAATAGGAAAGGATACATGTATGAAGACTACTTAGAGCTTGTGCACAGAAATGTGTGGGGCCTAGCAGAGAGCCATCAATCTTAGGATCAGGGAATTATGTTTCATTCATAGATGACCATAGTAGATGGACGATTCTTTACTTTATGAAGCATAAAGATGAAGTATGTACTTGTTTCAAAAAGTATTTGGCATTGGTTGAGAACCAAATAGGTAGAAACTTGAAGAGGCTCAGATCTGATGGAGGTGGTAAGTATTTCTCACATGAATTTGACTCACTCTTATAGGATAGAGGCATAAAGAGAGAGGTTACAACAATATACACTCCTAAACAGAATGGGGTGGTAGAGAGAAGGAATAGACTAATAGTAGAGGCTGCAAGATTAATGTTGAATGAAAAGAAACTTCCAAATTACTTATGGGTAGAGGATATTTCTACAGCCACATACCTAATTAATAGGCTTCCATCCAAGTCCTTGGATGGAATGACACCTTATGAGGCATGTAATGGTAGGAGACCTTCCTTAGACCATTGTAAAATCTTTGGGTGCATTGCTTCTGCACATATACACTCATAGATTAGAGGAAAGCTTTACCCAAAAGTCGGAAGGTGTATATTCATTGGCTATGATCAAAATCAGAAGAGATATAGCTTGTACATTCCCACTAAAAAAGGATTCACAGTTAGTAGGGATGTGGTGTTTGATGAAAATAATTCCTAGTTTGAAGATGATTGCAGGAAAATAAAACTACCCTATGACTTGGAAAGTGATTTCCCAACTTTGAGTCAAGAAGAACCACAAAAGTTTAGAAGATGTCAACTCAAAAGATGAAGAACAAACTGACTAGAAAGCTTGGAAGTCCAAGGGCAAGACAAAATTCAAGAAATTGGAAGACATTCCAAAGTCATCCAATCAAGCACTTAGAAGATCTCAAAGGGAGAGCAAGAAACCCATAAGGTATGGCTATGACACATCACTATTCACCAAGCTTTCTGTATACATGAAGAAAGATTCTATGTCACAAGAGCCTTCTTAATTTGAAGAATTCAATAAGAAGGAAGAATGGAGAGAAGCCATGCAGGAAGAAATTGAAGCACTTCAGGAGAAAAACACTTGGGATTTGGTTCCCAAGAAACCAAGCATGAAGGTAATAGGATGCAAGTGGATTTACAAAGTAAGGAAGAATTCAGATGGTTCAATAAATAGGTACAAAGCAAGGCTAGTAGCAAAGGGGTTTTCTCAAATCCATGGAGTAGATTATGAGGAGGCCTTCTCACATGTGATAATCTCAATAGAGTGATCTTCTCAAACTTGGTTCTCAGTGCATAGTTTCTCATTTGATGTGATTTAAAGTGGTATAGATTCAACATACTGTCTATTTCATAACCACAAAGTTTCATTTCATTTCTTTTCTTAATCTCTAGATATATTCACAACTTTGCTCATTGGTCTGCATACTACTAAAACCCAAAATTGTCGAGATGGTCTATTCATTTGCTAAACACAATTCCCACATTACACTTGATCATTTCAAGTGAAATAACTTGTGATTGGTAGATATCTAAGTTAAGTAGGTACTACCCAAAGGAATTCAATCAATTTCTAGTAGGATGAGAGCATTGTTCATTTTACTAAACATGTGCAGAGACCAAAATAGCAAGTCTTAACTCATAGTTGAATTTTCTACTCATCTCTTTTCATCCATTGATTAGAGGATCATACTCCAAAGCACATAGGTGATTATTTGTGATTTTTGGGAAGCTCAAGAGGTCTACTCTACTCTCCACAACTTGTTCTTGGCTAGTGGAAAGCAAGATTTTGCAGCACCACTTCATCTCTGGAATCTATCCACCATGTCCTCAAACACGAACCACACAAGTCAAAGCCATGGCAAAGGAATATCCCAAGAATATAACTCAACCAACATGCCAATGCCAAAATTTTGGATTGAACACCCAATAGGACAACCTACCCAAAAAGTCTTGCCAAGGATGATGAGAACTAGGAGTAGGGGATTGTTACATAGTGTGGCAATCACATAATTTCTTTTTCAAGTTTTTCCAATGCATTTTTTAGACAAAGAGAGTTGTACATAGTTGTGGAATAGTTTTATTGTAAGAGAAGATTCTTCCCTTAAAAATCCTTGATATGAGCTAATGTAGAGTAGGATCTTTTATTTTTTAGGAACTTTTAGAAATAAAAAAAGGAACCATCTTTAGAAATTCCTATAAAAAGCCCAACAACTCATTCATAACAGACATTTTACTAGTGTGAGAAAGAGAGCTCTTTTTTCTTGAAAAATTCTTTCACAAGTTTTCATGGCATTTTGGTGAATGTTTCTTGCATTATTTTTATTTTTTTGACATGTTACTTGCTTCCTTACATGTCTAATATCATTATGTTAAGTGTTTTTTTTCTATTGTAGCGAGTACACATTTTTTTGTTCTAGCTATTTGTGTCCATTGAAAAGCCAAACCTAATTTTGGTTTTGTATAGAGTGCTAGATTTGGGTTTTTGCTAACTTGGCTAGTGGAACTTGTAGATCTTCTTGTTAGATTCAAAAGGAGTTGTAATACACTCAATGTAGATGAGTACTAAGGGAGATATGTCCATTTGTTCGACTAGTTGTCCTTTTTAGCTCACCATTTGAGCCTGACCTTGAGGATAAAGATCTTAATGGAGAAGGGAAAATTCTTTTTAATCCCTATGATCAGATTGATGATTTCACAATCCTCATGATCGAGTTGGCGGTTTTCCAATCATACTGATCTGATTGGTGGCTTGCTAATCACCATGATCAGATTAGTGGATTTCCAATCACCTCCACCAGGTTAGTGGCATGCCAATTGCCTTGATCCAATCAATGTCTTGCCAATTTCTATGATCCGATGGGTGGCTTGCCAATCAATACAATTGGATTAATGAATTTTGACTTTGGTTGGGGTCTCGTATTTGGACAAAAAGGGAATTGATGGTTGAATACAAGAAGCTTGAAAAGGCATCTATCCATCTTGTCTTCTTATGCTGGTGACTGCAGCTAGGATGACATCAATTCTTCATGGATTTGACAAAGTAAAAGTGTATGAGTGCACCATGTATTGCACATTGACAAGTAGGGAAGAGTTGTTTTTTCTACACTATAGATGTGCTTTCCACATAAGAGGCATGTTATGGGAGAATAGAAAGAGCATTGAGATTGACTCTAGTATGACATACAATTTGTAGGATCTCAATCACTAGATTCTCTCTTCCCGAGGATTGTACTTGGGCAATTAACTCACTAAACTGATCAATAAAGAGATTGTTTTAGTCTGTTGAATTCCTAAAATTTCTCAGAATCATGTTGTCGGAGAGAAATCATCTCTTCACTCTATTAAAAGATGAAGAGAATTCATTAATAAAGAAATTCCAACTTTACAAGCATATAATGAATATTGAACAATTATGATCTTTTATACATCTCTTCCAAGAATTGGATGAGAAGAAAATGAGATATGAACATTATGATTTCAAGACATATCCAAAGATTACGATCCTTTTTCCAACTTATTTTACTCATGGCACTCAACGAAAGAAGTACGATGATAAGGTATCAAAATGATGTTTTCATTACAAATGAGGAAGACAAAGTTGGAATAGGAGACTGATTTCACATGCTCAAGGTTATGGGTTTGATCCCTTGGAAAGTACACACGAAAAAGCAGTTTATTTTTGTTCTAAGCTTTATTTTACGCTAAATCTAGCAACATAATTTTACAGACTGCAAGGCAATAGATGTCAATGCAATGAAGCTTTTGTTGGATTTAAATAGTGATGCAAGAACATTTGCCCATGCATTTTTGGCAATTAGTAACTCTAAAAGTAGAATATCTCTGACCCTAAAAAGTGGTATTACGGTCCATGGAAGACATGATAAGAGTTGTTGAAAAAATTGGATGCTTTGGATTTTTTTGAGAAGAAAGTTTTGTAGAACAACGATGGGATAATGAGGAAAGCTCTAATGAAGGTGGGTCTACAATTGGATGCACTACCTTTTGACAAATGTTGATGATGTTATAAGTGATGCTCCAACAATTTTGCCGCTTCTGACATGATTATTGTTACCTTTTTCACAAGAACAACAGACCTCTAACAGCACTCCGTTCTAAACTTATGAACACTGTTCTTACACTATTCTCTAATCAAACTCCACACAACCATTTTGATGTATCCAATCAACTACAACACTCTGTTGACTTCCACTGTTGATATATTTAGGTAGTGATGTGTGTGAACACTCTAGGACCGCCGGGGCACTTTTTTCCCTCTTTAGGAGGTTTTTTTCCCCCGGCTTGTATATACGCCGATTGCCCTAATGGGCTACTTATCTTTGTACATTCTCTAGTAATACATTCAGTCTTGTGTGTTGTGCTCCAACCTTCTTCTTCTTCCTTGTGCTGTTCGCGTGCTTCCGCAGACGTCTAACTCCAACAATTGGTATCAGAGCAGGTCGTTGCTTCTTCTAGGGCGCCGTCGACACTCCTCTGTTTGCAGTCTCAGATTCGCACAAAATTTGGTGAGCTCGTTTCAGCCTCCGAACGCACTATCGCAGTGCTTGTGCAGGCTATTTCGTCCTTTTGTGCCAAAGGTATATACCAGTTTCTGTTCGCCAGTTTAAGCGTCTCAAAGTCTGCTACAGGTCTAGCAGAACTCGTCTGGGCAGTTCTGTTCAACTTTTTGAGATACAGTCAATTTTCTGCATCAAGGTATTTTAGTCACCGGCCATGGCTGAAAGCAGTGATGTATTCCGTATGTTGGCTGTTGAGGATAAGTTGGATGGTACCAACTACCCATTATGGGCTTATATGATGCGACATGTACTGGTTGCAAAAGGATTGTGGAACATTGTGCAGGGTGTTGAAAGACTTCCTGTTACACCTGTAACGACACGTACTGCAAATACAGGTGTTGGAGCTGATGAAGATGGTGTCGAAGATGATATTCCGCAGATTCCTGTTCGTGGTGCTGTTTCTGTTGCACCTACTGCAGAGCAGATTCGTTGGGATGGCAGAGATGCCCAGGCACATGCATTGATAGCTTTGTCTGTCAAACGTGCCATTATTCCTCATATTCGCTCTTGCAGAACAGCAAAGGATGCTTGGATACACTTACCACTTTGTACCAGGCTAGGAATGAGGCTCGTGTTGCTTACCTCCGAAAACAGTTGGAGAGTGAGCACATGAATGAAGGTGATTCGATGGACAATTTTCTTACAAAGATCAAAGACCTGAAGGAACAATTGATTTCTGTTGATGAGGTTATACCAGATAGCTCACTTGTGCAGACCGTTATGAATGGCCTTCCTGATTCATATCAGAGTTTTGCCTCTACTCTTCGATTGATGATGAAAGGCAATCCGAATGCCTTGTCATTTGAGGAATTAGTCTCTGTTCTGTTGCAGGAAGATCAGTCCAGGCAGAACAGGTCCATTATGCGTGTTGCAGATCAAGCTTTCCTGGCTAGTCAGAAGGGCAAAGGAAAATGGAGCTCTTCTACTAGTAAGCAGAAATCTGCAAATGCTGCACAATCGAAGAACCAGGATAAAGATGAGAAGAAATCAGAAAAGCAGAAATTGTTCTGCAAGTACTGTAAAGGAAATGATCATATTATAAAGAACTGTCCAAAACTGGCTGCTAAAGAGGCAAAGAAGAAAGAGGCTGGAATGGTTGTTGCAGAGGCCTCTACACCAAAAACAGAGTGTGCAAATCTTGTGCAGGAAGAAGAATGGGCGTTTACTACTGTCTGCAGTTTTGACCCATCTTCTCATGATCAGTGCATGTCTGCAGTAGACTCAGATGTTTGGTACTTTGATAGTGGGGCGACCAAACATATTACCTCGCAGCGCAGTTTCTTCTCTTCACTCGAGCCTGCCCCTACAGGGAATACTGTCACATGCGCCAATAACTCCTCTTATCCTGTTATGGGAGTTGGTAAGATCATTCTGACTACTGCTGATGGTAGTTCTTTCACTTTGTCAGATGCTTTATTTGTGCCAGGGATCAAAAAGAACCTGTTATCAGTTTCTGCATTAGCCAAGATTGGCTTGGTTGTGAAATTCGTTGATGACAGGTGTACAGTCATGATCTCTCAAATGGCGATGTGATTATTGCTTCTGGCATTTTATGTCGTGGGCTGTATAAGCTCATAGACTATGAAAGATCTGTGAATGATTCGGCATGTGCAGTTCATGATTCTCAGGCTATGTCAGATGCAAAGCTTTGGCATGCACGCTTTGGTCATCTGAATTTTGCTAGTTTGTTACGCCTGCAGAAATCTGAAATGGTGTCCTCTTTGCCCAAACTTGAGGCACCTGGAAAACATGTTTGTGAAGGATGTATTTTGGGCAAAATGCAGCGTTCTTCCTTTCCAAAAGATGGTTCAGTTCGGGCTATGCAGAAATTGCAGCTTGTACATAGTGATGTCTGTGGTCCTATGCAGACACCCTCTTTTGGAAATTACCTTTACTTCATGACTTTCATTGATGATTTTTCCAAGCATGCATGTGTATATCCACTCAAAGCAAAGTCCGAAGTGTTCATGTGCTTCAAACAGTTTTTGGTTTTGGCTGAAAATCTGTCAGCATGTAAAATGGGCACCCTCCGTTCTGATCGAGGGGGGGAATATATGCCTTCAGATTTTAATGCATTTCTGGCTGAACGTGGGATAAAACACCAGTGTACAGTGCCGTATACACCTCAACAGAATGGAGTTGCTGAACGAAAGAACAGGTCACTCATGGAGATGGCGAGGTGCATGGTCAAAAGTCAGGCTTTACCACATAGTTTCTGGCTTGAGGCTGTCATGTGTGCAGCATATGTACTGAACAGGTGTCCCACCAAAGCGTTGCAGTCCATCACTCCATATGAGGCTTGGCATGACCGCAAGCCATTTGTTGCTCATCTGCGTGTTTTTGGTTGTTTGGCATATGCATTAGTGCCTGAACAACATCGCAGAAAATTGGATGATAAGGCAGTAAAATGTATTTTTGTTGGGTACAGTTCTGAAAGTAAAGGCTATCGTCTGTATCATCCACAGACTAAACGCATTCTGGTTAGCCGTGATGTTGTCTTTGTGGAAGATGCTATTCAGCCATTGCTTTCATGTACTAAGGAGACATCTGTTAGCTCCAAAGACATGTATGATACTTTGATGCCTCTTTTTACAGGTGGACAGGCTAGCGCTGGTCCTAATGAGGCAACTTCTCAGCCTTTGCAGGTTTCATATGATGATGCAGATCATTCCATTTCTGATGCAGATTTACATGATGCACTTGTTGATGAGAGAGCTGATATTGAGCAGGCAAAAACTATGCCAAAATGGCTGGTGCAGACTTTGCGTGACAGCAAATTAGATGCACCTTTGTCATATCGTACTCGTTCAGGCTCTCATAGTACCTCCTTTGCATCAGATTGCTATGCTATGGCTGCATCTAGTCTCTGTGATGAGAATGAGCCTGTTTCTTTTGATGATGCACAAAATTCAGAAAATTGGATGGCTGCTATGCAATCTGAATATGATGCTATAATGAAGAATGGTACATGGTCTTTATGTGACTTGCCTCCTGGCAAGAAGGCCATTGGCACTAAGTGGGTATACAAGCTGAAGCGTAAACCTGATGGTACAGTTGACAGGTATAAGGCTAGGCTTGTTGCAAAGGTTATGCACAAGAAAGAGGCATTGATTTTGATGAGACTTTTGCACCTACATGCCGTATGACTACTGTTCGGAGCATTTGTGCACTTGCAGCCCATCATGGTTGGAATGTACATCAGTTGGACATTAAAACAACATTTCTGAATGGTGACTTGCATGAAGAAGTGTATGTTTTTTAGCCCCGTGGCTTTGTGCAGAAAGGGCATGAAAACTAGGTGTGCAGGTTAAAGAAGGCGTTATATGGTTTAAAGCAAGCACCACGTGCTTGGTATGAGAAAATACATGCCTATCTGATTGCACATGGTTTTGAGAACAGTCCACCTGAAAGCACCTTATATGTTAAGCGTGCTAATGATGTGCTTCTGATCATTGTTGTCTATGTAGACGACGTGCTGCTCACTGGTCCTCTTGAGAAGCATATTGCTGATTTCAAGGCTGATTTGCATGCCTCATTTGAGATGTCTGATTTGGGGCATTTGCATCACTATTTGGGCATTCAGTTTATGCAAGTTGATGGTGGAATGGCTTTGTGTCAAACGAAATATATTGACACATTATTGCAGCGTTTTGGCCTTGAAGACTGTAAGCCTATTGCCACTCCTATGGAGACAGGTTTACGATTGAGTCTTCATGATGCTGGAGATGCATTTGATGCTGTTCTCTATCAGCAGGCCGTTGGATGCTTGATTTACTTATGCATTACTCGGCCAGATATTCAGTTTGCTGTCTCACAGATGAGCAGGTTTATGCATCTCTAATGCATGATTTCTCTCATGAATTTTGATATTGATTAATTTGACTCTGTTCGTAGCCACATTTGTCTCTGTTCTGATTTTGTCTCAAATTCTTTGATGATTTTGATGCCTCCAACATATGCACTAACCCTGCTCTGACTAGATGCTAAAATATTTTCTCTCATTGGTAGAGACTTTGGAATTATATTGGATCTATTTTCTTGAGAATTTAATTCTATTTGTCTGCATGGATATATTGTTTGGAGTGCAACATGGAGGATTAGACATGATTGATTGCAATAGTGCTCATATAGTTTTGTGCCTTCTAGATTTTGAAAAGTTTGGATGACCCCCTTGATTTGTTAGAATCAATTCTCAGTGTATGGTATAGCTAAATTGATGAAATAACTTGCTTTAGTTAGCTAAAACGCCAATTAGGCATGTGCAAATACTAAGCACTTTTATTCCCAAAATAGAAGGTTTCTTCACATTTCTAGTATATGCAAGTTATTTGTTTTAATGCAATCTTTTTGGAATGATGCTCCAAAGGGCTTGGTAGTTCCAAGTGCATTATTGTGAAGCTAAAGTAGTATATTTAGCGCCCTTGGAGTTGATTTGGTAGGTGTAGATCAGGTGTGGTGCAACACCAGCTCATCTCTAAAACCTATCTCTCCATCTCCTCATAGTGGTATAAGAGCAACAACAAATCAACATGGGAGATGGATTTCCTTCATCCATAGAAAAATTGGATCAAGGTAACTACTCAGCTTGGTCACTTAGAATGGAATCTTATCTACAAGGTAGAAATCTCTATGGTTACATATCTGGAGATGAGATGATGCCACGAGAAAAGGACAACCAACTCAAGAAGAACAAGCTGAGAGGTTAACCACATGGTGCTCAGATGTCATATGTTCTTAACTCTATCAGACATTGATCCACAAGGATAATGAAATGGGTCCATAGGGATCAATCTATGTGTGTGAGGGACAAGGGCCAGCTAGCCAAGGTCCCAAGCTCAAGGGATAACCTAAGGTATTCAATAGTAATGGGGATGAGTGTTGCATGATGGCCACATGGTGACACTATATCATTCCAGATCGTTGCTATTTTTAGAATACAAGAGGGTATATATGGATGGGAGGAGAGCAACACACACATCATTCAAGTCTTTCTCACACCTGGTATCAGAGCAAAAGAGATCTCCTTGCTTTTGGTGTGAGTTTTTGTGCATGCATTTTTTGGGTCTTTTTCTCATTGATTTTATCTTCTTTGCATGCTTTTGGCATTTTTCAGTTGTCGGCCACCACTGGTAGTAGAGGTAAAAAGAGTTGGTAGGATGCAAGGGAGCCCATAGGACCCCCCCTCCCCCCCTTGGAGTCTTACGCACACAAACACAAGCTAGGAGCTACCCACAGAGTGCTGCTCTGACGTCTACATCCACTGCCCATCTTCTACCAAGACTCTTCCCGGATGCACATCGCCTGCCCATGGGTGAGCGAGAGAGAAGAGACTTATTCTTCTTTGGAGTTGAAGAAGATAAGGAGACCGAGCTCTATATGAAGGCATCTACAAGATGATTTGGAGCACATATGGGATTAATTTGCTATTGAGTGTGTGTTTTCAGTTGGAGAGGAGTACATAAGTAGAGAATTTTTGAATTCTCTTTGAAGGCCATAGCTTAAAGTTTGCCTATTCTATCTTTTTGCACCACCTATCTACACTCTTGTGGCCCTAGCTTGGGCATAACACCTCCAACTTTAGAGATCTTTGTTGCTATGGATTGCTCTCTAAGAGCTCTTTATAAACAAAAGAGTGGTCAGACGACATGTTTTGGCTCTAGTTTCCATCCTCTTTAGAGCTTTGAGTTTGTCCATTCGTCATCATTAATCCTCGTTTGAGCATGTTCTTGATGCAATACTTATCGGCAAATTCTTGGAAAGCTACTTGAAAGGAGTGTGGACCATCTCGAGCACCTGCACACACCTGCATATTATCTTTTGGGCCTCCACATAAGTTTCCTGGTCAATTATTACACATTCCTGCTTTCCTTTTGCTTCATACCGCATATAAAACATGCAATTTTGCATAGCATCAAGAGTATACATGTAGTATGGATGTTGTCTAGTTTTGTGTGGTGCATGAATTTTTGTTTCCAGTGACATGTAAGTATTTTCTTGCAGGTTTCATGAGGAAAGAACAAGAAATTTATCAGGGTTTAAAAAAGAAAGAAAAATTACAAGTCAAAGATTATAAATTGACCATCACCATATCCCAGCATGGCCGCACGACCATGATCACCTTCTACAAAAGATACAATCATGGAAGAGCAACCCATAGACTCTATTCAGACCATGAGTAATAGGATTACCAATCTAGAGGGCACAAGTCATGATATCTTGGCACACGTGAGTGGGTCTCAGAAAGAGGAAGATGTGCATGATCCTGATATGCTAGAGATGGAGGTAGGTGCTCTAGATGAGCATCAAACTCCAAAAGCCCCTAGAGATAGCATTTTAGTTAGAGAGACTAGATGGCAGCTTAAGGATCTTAAGGTGCCAAGATACCATGGCTCGACTAGTGCTAGGGCTACTAATTCTATTGAGCAGTGGCTCAACAAGTGGGAGCAGTGCTTCCTCTTGTGTCATATCCTAAAAGATAGATACAAGATTCAACAACCCACGTATAACCTTATGGATGTCACCCATAGGTGGTGGCACAAGATCAAACAAGATAAGAAAGAGCCCACAACTTGGGATTAGTTCAAGATCTTGTTCTATAATAATTTCATACTGCCTGATAAGAGATCTAGAGTGCTAAACACTTGGTTCCTCATTAGTCAGAAGAATCAGGTAGTTCAAGAGTATGCGGATAAATACAAAGAGGTGCTTCTTAAAGTACCTTATACTATCCTTGAGTTTCTTCAAGTCCACAAGTTCATCTTGGGACTTAGAGGAACCATTAGACCTTTGTTGAGGAAGGAGAGATGTCAGTCCTTGGCACAAGCCATGGAGATGGATTAAGACTATGAGGATGGCCATAGGAGCTACTAGAGTGACGATCATGAGGACTTTGGAGATCCCCCATTACCACTACCATTTCCCATAGTGGCCATGACAGCCACGAAGAAGGTCCCGACTGTGCCAGACACTATGCTCTCATTATAATATAATGAGAGCATAGTGGAATCCCACGCAGGCCCAGAGTGATGATCATGAGGACTTTGGAGATTCCCATTACCACTACCATTTCCCATAGTGGCCATGACAATCATGAAGAATGCCCCGACTGTGCCAGACACTATGCTGAGAGGATTATAATAAGTCGATCCTTACCCCTTAGTAGAAAGAGAAGGCAATGAAAGAAGGGTTATGCTATGGGTGTTTAGGGTAGCACCTGTTCAAGGATTGTCCTAAGAAAAAGAAGACAGCAACCATCGTAGTCATAAATCCCATGCACGCCCAGAGTGATGATCATGAGGACTTTGGAGATTCCCCATTACCACTACCATTTCCCATAGTGGCCATGACAGTCATGAAGAAGGTCCTAACTGTGCCAAACACTATGCTCTCATTAGTGGCACAGAAAGGATATCAGTTTCTAGACACCAAACTCATTTTCATGAGGGGAGTCATGGTAGGACAGTCTGTCAAGGTACTCTTTGACACTAGGTCAACATATAATGTTATTAGTTCCCGACTAGTCAAGAGGTTACATCTAGAGACTGTGCAGTCAGCCAATGGAAAGGGAAATGAGACATGGGATCGATGAGTTGTTGATCTACCTATTTAGATCCACTCCTATGAGGATAGATTGGATTTTGAGATAGTAAGACTAGCATGTTTTGATGCAGTTCTTAGTAAGAAGTGGCATGCAAGAAAGAGACCACTCATTGACTTTTCATCACATGTTTATCAGTTTCCGCATGAGGGGAAGAGACTATTGATCTATGGAGAGCCAGGTCTCCAAGAGACGTGATTGGTAAATGCTACCAAGTTGTTTAAGATTGATTGTAAGTACATATATTTTTTTATTTTATGCATTCATCATGTATTATGATGGACTCATGTAGTCATGGACACTCTAGTTGGAATGCTCCAACACTTTCAGCGAAAGTGAGAGCAGTTGTTCAAGAGTTATTCTTGAAAGATTTACCTTTAGGTTTGCCTCCTTTGCAAGAACATAGAGCATAGAATCAAATTGGTATCTAGAGTGAGTACGAGTATTTTTCCACCATTTTGAATGAGTTTGTAGGAGGAAAATGAAGTGTGTGAGGTCATGGATGAGTACCTACGGAAATGGTTGATTAGACCTAGCTATTCAGCCTTTTTCAGCACCAGTTCTTCTTGTGAAGATAAAAGAGAGATCTTATATGATGTGCATCGACTACCGAGCACTCAATAAGATCACTATCAGACATAGATATCCCATGCCTAGGGTAGATGATCTTTTAGATGCTCTAGGTGGAGCAATTGTATTTAGTAAAATAGATTTAAAAAGTTGTTACCATCAGATTAGAGTATGAAATCATCATGTACATAAGACAACTTTCATGACCCATTTTTGGGCATTATGAGTATTTGGTCATGCCATTTGGTTTGATTACTACACCAACTACATTTATGATGTTAATGAATGATATTTTGCATCCGTTCATTGGAAAATGTGTTATTGATTTTGTTGATGATTTGGTAGTGTATAGTAGGACTGTGCATGAGCATGAGAATCATCTCCGATTAGTATTAAATGTTTTAAGAGGAAATCAGTTGTATGTAAATCCGAAGAAGACTCAATTGTTTCTTTTGAGGATAGAGTATCTATCTAGAGCATGTGGTCTTAGTTGATGGGGTTCAGATGGATCCCAAGAAGATTTTAGTTATTTTATCTTGGTCTATTCCTCAAGATGAGGTGCAGTTATGATCATTTTTAGGACTTTGTAATTTCTATCGAAAATTCATCTCTTCTTATTTGTCGATAGCAGCACCTATGAAGAACTTTCTTCAAGGCAAAGTTCCATTTCCATGGAAGAAAGAGCAACAAGAAAGTTTTGATACTCTAAAACAAGTTGTTTTAGAGGCTCCTATACTCAAAGTGGTAGATCCACAAAAAACCCTTTGAGTTAGAGACAAATGCTAGTGGCATTGACATAGGGGCAGTTTTGAGCCAAGATGGTAGGCCAATAGCTTTTGAAAGCAAGAAATCGAGTAGTGCACAATGTAGTTGGCCAGTGCATGAACAGGAGTTGTATGGAGTGGTGCATGCACTTAAAGTTTAGAGACACTATCTTTATGGTGCAGACTTTAAGGTATATAGAGATCACCATACACTCAAGTATTTTGTAGTTAGCGAGATCTTTGAGGTAGACAGGCTCATTGGGTTGAACCCATGCAAGAGTTTCACATGGAAATCCTGTATAGAAGAGGTAAAGAGAATATAGTAGCTGATGCATTATCATGGATAATGTATCAAATGAGCTTTATAGCTCTAGAAAGCTCATTGCTTCAAGAGATAAAGGAAGCACAAGTGGAAGATCCACATTTGTTACAGATTATTAGAGCCATCAGAGATGAATCTATTATAGGAGATGGGAGAGTTCGAGCTATTTCTTCCCCTAGCAGAGCAAACAAGTCCATTCCATATTCGAATTTCTCACAGGGAAAGGTTTGCATACCAGACTCTTGGGATTTGAGAAGAAAAAGATAGATAGATAGATGGATAGATAGATGGATGGATAGATGGATGGATAGATGGATTGGTAGATTGATAGGTTTATAAATTAAATCCTATGATGTGAGTGTCCAATCCATTCAGACACATCTTAAATAGGACACCATTTGGTTACTGGTATGTAAGGCCAAAGATCTTGAGACTAGACTTCAACAAAAGTGGACTACTAGCCTAGTAGTTAAATCTCAAGGTTGGGAGTTGAAGCCCTATGGAGTGCATGGGGAGAGAGTCTTGCCCAAATAGCATTAGAGTCTTCTAACTCGAGTTAACATGAGTTAACTTTAATCCAATGAGAATTAACTCCAGTGATGAGTACACCTACCACTAGTGGACTCTAGTAGAAGGTACTAAAGGAGTGGTGGAGATCACACATGCACTTGCAGACTCGAGTTACATGTGATCCAAATTGATTTGAGTAGCTATATATATAGGCATAAGGTTGGGAGGAGAGTCCTCTCTCTAGCACATGGTGGTCCTAATAGTCTAGTTCGTTACATTGGTATCTAACAATAAAAATGATCATAAGATAAAGACTAAGTCTTTGTTATTCGCACTTGGTCAACATGATATGATTAGACTTGGAAAAGCTTCTCAAGGAAGTTGCAATAGGAACTACTATAGATGTTTCCCAAGTACTAGCATGCAGAGGCTTGCGAAAGCTCTATTGTGGTTTTAAACTACGATATGCATTCCTAATTCCTTGATAGAGGTATAATAACCATCTGCATATATATTGTAGAGATGATAAGAAATATTATGGAGCTTCATTTGTTGTAATGCAGTTGGACACATTGATAATATTTTTTGCAAATTCTCGTTGCTAGTTGTGATTGTAGAGACGAAATAAAATGTATCTATAATATAGTTTTTGATATCAGGACTAAACTCACTAGTGTAACAATCAGAGTAGATGTAAACGTGAATCTTCGCTTATCCATTTTTCTTTTTGCGTTTTTCATACCTTCATGAAAAGTTTTGTTGACGCTCACGTTATGAACTTCCTCATGTCGATAATTATTCCATCACCTGTTTTTCATCGTATGATCAAGTGTAGACTACTAACATGCACGACAAGGTCATCTTTGATAGGAATCTTCATACACACTTCGATTTAAGGGCCACATATTGATCTATCATTGTAGTCTGAATCGAAAGAAGCTCATCATTATTATCATGAGATTATTAAGATACTCTGTAATCCTTATGTTCTAGCAGGTGTTTGTGCAGATTCAAAGAAAAAAGAAGAAATAGCTATTAGGATTCCATTTAAGGCTTCTTATATAATTACGACTCTAATTAAGATTAGATTGCTCAAACCAAACTTTAAACGTCAATTTTAAGCATCAATATATATAAATATGAAAACTCTATGAATGCATTATGTGTCATATCTGCACTTCTCATAGATTACAAAGATAGGACATGGGGTTCTAGAAGCTATGGTCTGGGGAAAGATTCATTGTCGATCGTTGTTTCCATTAACTTAAGACCATGCTTTAATTTCCAAAAGCATGAAATTTGAAATATGATTTGATTCTCTACTCATGTAGATATGTTTTTCTCCTATTTTTGTTAGCTATGATGGCACGTTAGTGTGTTGCAGTATGTAATACATTGGTTAGTCGCATTGCAATACGTAGTACATTGGTCAGTCAGTGAAATTGGGGAGGCAGAAACTAGGTAAGGAGGCCATAAGGGACGGATGTAGGCCCCTAGTGGGTGGGATAGTGTCCCACTGTAAAGCACGGGGAAGTCGGGGAATTCCTTGTAGCCGAAAGCGATAGAAGAGCACCCGAGGATACTCGACATTGTGTAGATGCACAGTGCCATATACCCCTCGGAAGATGCCTGATCCCCCCTTCACTGCTAGATCTGTATCCTTGTCGCTTCGATACGCCCCCTGTTACATATCAAAAGATGAAGATTTTAGATGTTAACAATTCCTCTATTTCATTCACATCCTTAAATGGCGCTAGAGGGTCCTAGAGCACTCACCTTCACACAGATGTGGCCTAAATCACCGAAATAGAAACTATAAGCGGCCTCGAAGAGCAGCGCATCCTGATCAGGATAATTACCAATCACAGATATTATCCCTGCTGTGATTCCCAATCTCTTCTTGAGCATGCCATCGAAGATCTGCAACAGGAAACCCGTTTATAATCTTAGGTTCTCTACACAAAAAAGTTTTAGATTTCCATCCTTGATGTGCCTCCCATATAACCATTATTAGCACATATTTTACTTACATAGACAATCAGGGGGCTAGAACGTTAAATTACTTCAGAAACATTACCTTATTGGAGAAAGTGACCATGTCTCCAAGACCTCCAAGAGGTTGAGGTCGAAACCGATCATACCAATCGAGCGCAAACTTGCTCAAAGATAAAAGTGCAGGGCTCCCTCTATCCAATTGATTCACCTCGTACACAGTCATTTCTTGGACATCGACTTGTTCCTCTTCTGCACACAATGAGTTTTTATTAGTGGTCAACGAGTCGAAAAGCCAAACCGAGTCATTTCCGAGTAGTAAAGAAGGATGAGCAGTTGTCAATCTTTAAAGCTTTCACAACAATTTCCCGATAACAACAAATGTATGACCGCCATTTATGTGGATTGAAAGAACTGAAAAACGTTTCTGAATGACTTCCTCTTCCCATTCGTAATGTGGATGGTGCTACGAAATTCCATTCTAGGACGAGCTGCATGGCAGGTGCTTAGCATCACAGGAATTTACATGACTATGGACGTATATGCCAAGAAAATACGATGTCTATCTCGGCTACACCGTTCCCGTTTCCTCTTTCTTCTTTATAACCTAAATATTATAGGAGCGTCATCTGCGTTGTACAAAATTTAGCAATCTTAAGACTCCAAAGGATGAGAAATACACAACCGCTATGCAAGAGGCCATCTGATAGTCTGCCATGGTGTAAATCGATAGAAAGAAGAACCAGAAAGAAGAAAGAATGGAGAACTAATAAGAAAGTACCATCCTGGGGTCTTGTATCGAAAGTGGCACGATTCTCGGTATAGAACTTGTCGTAGCTAACCTCCATTGTGGATGTATAATGGACGTCAGAGCACAAGTCAGAACTTTCTCTAACATACGCTTCTTTAGTCGTTAGCCTTGATACCGTCGACTCTCTGTTGGAAATTCGAGTGAAGAGGCTTTCGCACGGTCGTTTCCGATGCTCCTTAAGGTTTCTGCCTTTGAAATATCCGCAGAATCAGTTCTTCATTCTTGCGATATCATGCTCAGGGAGAGAAAATTTTGCACATTGCACAGGATGTTGCTCTCTCTCTCTCTCTCTCTCTGTCTCTCTCTCTCCGCACACGGTAACTTTTGAGGAGGAGAATAGACTTACAAAGATAACTTTTGAGAAGGAAGTGCGCATTTGACGGAGTCACGGCAAAACGCAACGGAGGTTGCAAGCTTTCCGGCATCTCTGTAGGACTGCACTTCTTCTGTACCACAGGGTCTTGTCCTATTGGCGCAGTGCTGCCGCTGTCCTCCAAGAGCACCTAGGCTGTTCATATTGTAGGACGCGTGAATCGACATGGTGATTGAGAGTGAGAAGCTTCTGATGGAGCTCGTCTGACTTGCAGGTCACTGTTGGGCGCTGTGCTCAGGAAGGTGAAGTATCAATGAGGATGCTTATGAGGTTTTCATGAGTTCGCCGCTCTATGATTATGAGGTGTTGATGGAGAAACCAGAGACGAGTCGCAGAACCCGGGAAGTATCAGAGATCAAGCTAAGATGAAAATAGGAAGCAAAGGAGTTTGGGATATACAACGACGGGCGAGAACTTTAGCTCTGGACAACTGGATTATGGCTGTAGCTTAACGGCCATGGTCACTTCTTCGAGAAGTCCTCGCATTATATACACATGCAGCTACGGTTTATTCTTTCACACGCTTTCTTACAAAGCGTGTGGTTCTACTCTACGATTTGACTGACGAATAACTAAGAATGCAGCCCAAAGACATGGGTCCATCCAGAAAGCTGCGATTTGATGCAGAATCCCGATCCGCATCACTTTAGAAGTACTAAGATTAAGATATAATAAAGTGAACGCACTCGCATCCTTCGGAGGCAGGCTCGGAGCTGCTGGTAGGAGGAGGTCATCACGTTACGCCCCCCCGCCAGGCTTTGTTTAGAGTGTAAACACGGCCCATCATGGGCTGTACCGTGTGCGGATATCGACGCTCCGTGTGAGTCCTGTGGTCAAAAGTAATTTTGAACGAGGTCATTGACAAACATTACTATTTGGGAAAAGACTCAGGGTCAATCAAACCAGTCACTCAGTCTAGTAAGACGTAGATTCGCACCGACACTCTCTCTTTCTCTACATCTGAATTGGGCTTGGTAGGCACCACATCTACCGAATGTGCATGCTTCGTACTCTTCCACATCTTCGAAGAGTAGCATATGGAATATATGTATACTTCGATTGCCACAAAGAACCGACCATTGAAGAGAAAACATAGCAAGGAAGGCAGCATATAGAAAAACTAATAAAGTATCCAAGAAAACATTCAACATAAGCTTCATCCTTTTACACGCCTTTCAGATTCAGCTCAGAGCCTGTCACTAGTATGAAAAGAGTGAGAAAAGAAATGTAATAAGAAAACTTACTCACAAAACTGTGTCTAAGTTCTCCTAAAAATGAATAGTCCTCAATGTATGGTTCGAGTAATAGTCCTAAATGTATGCTCCAAGTGTCCATTCGAACGGGAATCTTTAGTCATGCATCATTTTTGGTTTATGACCTGCTATTTCTCTATCCATACAGCGCACTTAGTTTTCTCTAACAAAACTTTGAAAAAACACAAAACTTCTTTAGTACACCCTAAATGATGTTTGTTCCTCATGGGGAAAATATTTTACTTTCTTGAGAACTTGAGAGGCTTCGCGGAAACAGATTTTCCAATTAATGCATGACTTCAATAAGGTTTTATTGAGGAGAATGCGGTGAGCAATACATCTCTTCCTTGCTTCCAATTAACTTGATGAGGCAACAAAAGGATCTTGTTGAGGCATTTCTAAGTTGAGATGCTCTTATGATAGGAAAAGAGGAGGTGAACCAAGTCTTCCCCTACAAGTAGAGCATCCTTTACACCACGGGGAGCATGTTGGAAGCAGTCAGAGGCACAGTCAGAGGCACAGACGACATGGAAGCATGTAAAGACGGAGCAGGGAGTCAGTCGGATTATTTTTCAAACAAATATGTTTTTATTACCTCTTCAAACATCCAACAGTGATCTTCATCACTCTTGTAACATATGTAATATAGACAAAACCTCATTTTGTAATTCATAGCTCCATTTTGTGCAAGCCGAGGAGTCCTCGAGCTTGAGGAGCTTAGGTAGAATGCGCGTACCAATTTTCGTTATTTTTAGACATCGTTTACCCTTCCAAATAGCCTCTAGGACCTATTTTTTAACTATGCCGGTCACTAGATGTGAAACCGGTCAAAACTAGTCTAGAAACTATAAAAAGAGCTAGAGAGCTCATTTTTGTGGTGAGCTTGTTGGGAGTTTAGAGTTCTTTTGAGCTTGTAATAGTGTTCTTGAGTAATAGAGCTAATTTCCCACCTTCCATTGTGTCTTGCTTGTCTCTTCATTGTGTGTGTGTATGTGTGTGTGCATCTTTGTGCTTCTCACCTTCACTCTCACTTCATCTCACATTCACGATCTTCATATCACTCCTATCTCTTCCGCGGATTGACATTAAGGAGGTGAAGCTTCTTAACGTGGTTCTCACCATTGTGCTAGAGCAACACCAAATTTGGCGCCGTTGCCGGGGATCGAGTCTAGGACGAATGTGTGATGGTAAGAGTATAGCAAGAAGTGGCGTTGGAAGGTAAAAATTTCAGTTTTTGTTATTGTTTTTACTTAGTTTTTAGTGTTTTTTACCTCCCCCACACTCCATCTTCATCATCGCATCATCATCTTCATCTCCAAAATAATCAGAAAATTCACCATATCCACCCATTCTCCTCATTTCCCCTCATTTGTGCATGCGAGAGAGCGAGAGAGAACTTTTGTGCTTGTGTGTGCTTGTGTTTTCTTGAGTTTTCTTGCAGGTACAGAGCTCCAGAGCATCAGGAAAGCTTGGGAAAGGTAAAATTTTACTCTCTGTCAAAGATCTGCCGAGTGTGGCGGACCATCGCGATGGTCTGCAACCTTCGGAGTTTCTGGTAGGCGACCACACCACGAGGTAGGCGACCCTTGCGCATCCACGAATCCACAGGTGCATCTCAAAAATTCACATTTTGGTGGACCATCGCGATTGGCTCAAACCATCGCGATTGTGTCGCACCATCGCGATTGGCTCACGCCATCGCGACGGCTCGGCCGGACCATCGCGACGGTTCACTTTTCGGACCATCGCGACGGTTCACTTGAGCCATCGCGACGGTCCACTTGGACCATCGCGATTGTTCAGTTGACCCCGGACCATCGCGATTGGCTCACACCATCGCCACGACAGTGCCACGTGTCACGATAGACCATCGCGACGGTTCAATTTTTGGACCATCGCGACACTTCGAAAATTCGGACCATCGCGATTGGCTCAAGCCATCGCATCGCGGACCATCGCGACGGTTCACTTCGAACCATCGCGATTGTTCCCCGTTGACCGTTGACCCGCGCCATCGCGATTGTCCGCTTGATCGAGCCATCGCGACGGTTCAACCTTACACCATCGCGATGGTTCACCTTTGACCGTTGACCCACGCCATCGCGATTGTCCACCTGGTCACGCCATCGCGACGGTTCATTTTCCGGGCCATCGCGACGGTTCAATTCGGGCCATCGCGACGGTTCGACCTCACGCCATCGCGACGGTTCATTTTCCGGGCCATCGCGACGGTTCAATTCGGGCCATCGCGACGGTTCGACCTCACGCCATCGCGACGGTTCGCTTGGACCATCGCGACGGTCCCAGACCATCGCGATTGTGCACCCCCATCGCAAATTTAGGGTTCCATTTTTTGACCAATTTTGGGGGTATTTTTGAAAAATTTTTGGACCATTAGACTCATAGGAGACCCCTTAGGTCATATTTGGAGAAAAACCTATTTGTCAGTTTTTACCCCCCAGGGCCTGAGCGCTCATAACTTTTTCATCCGAAGTCCGTTTTTTGAGCTTAATAGCTCGTTAGAAAGCTCTTTACGAGTACTACGTGACCTCAACTGTTTTTTTCTTAAAGGATACGTCTATTTTTAGATAAGCTATTTTGAGGTTGACCTAGTTTGGAACTAGGAAGCCAGGGGGCAAGTATTGAAAATTTGGGCAAAAGGGAAGGGACTTAAAAGGTGTATATACTCAAGTGCTTGATCATCCAACTGTAAACTGGTCTAATATTGGATTTTTCCAGGTCTAGCAAGGGCAATCAAAGGCAAGCAAGCAAGGCAGTGAAGACAGCAGAGCTTGGGAAGCGCGGCTTCTTGGGCATCAGAGCAACCAGAAAAGCGGACTCGAGGTTGGAAGATTACTCAACCCCCTCAGTCAATTTTTTGCTTAGGCTAAACCTTAGCATTGTGGATTAAAGACGATAGGAACGCCTCAAGTTCAAGATATTTAATTCTTTCAAGTCCAAGACTAAAGATAAAGGTGTGTGACACGAAAACCTACAGGAAAGAACATAAGTCTGACGGAACGAGAACTCAAAGTAACACGGAAAGTCGAATTCCTGACGCATACATTAAGACAAGAATCTAAAGAAATCTAAAAAGAATCAAGAAAGTAATAACAAAGAACCATTGACGATCTGAGCGTGTATTGAGTGTGCAAGGAAGAAAATTAATGAACCTTAGATCGGGCAAGCATATAGGTAAGTCAGACCGAAGAAGCCTTAGATCATCAGAGGCAAGTGTAAGAACTACTGCACGATCGTGGGCTCAGCAATTGAATAGTAATTATCCCTACGAGAGCTCAGACACTAGTGATTCAGACATGGCATTTAGCACAGATAGACCCAAATAGGGACAAATGTAGTATACTTAGAAAAACCAGAAGGACCATATAGAACGCAATTAGAGTTTCTCCGAACCAACCGACTAGGTGCTCGCATCTATGAGGATGGTTTGCGAAGGCAAGTGGTGCAACTGCACAACCCCGAGCAACCCATTGGATTGGAAAGACCAGTGGTGAAATTTGAGAGAGACGCTTACATAGACAAAGAAGGAACCATGTACGTCCTAAGTACGCAGCCAAACGATACTAATGAGTTTGGCACAATTCAATTAGAGACGGAAGCAAAATTTCAAGGAAAAGAACCGTTAGAAGAACCTAGAACACCTAGAGGGAAATCCGTATTAACAAGAGTACTAATCCCAGAATGGATCCCTCAGGACAACAGAAGCATAGAGTTGTTTGTAAATAAAGAGACAGATGAAGCCTTTTGGAGTTACAGAAAGGAACACCCTAGTGAGGCAGGTATCATCACAATATACGAGTTCAAGGACCCGGATACACCTGGAAAGGTTGTATACCTGGATGAAACTTCAGAAAGAGTCTTTGTGGTGCCTGACCACGCTAGAAACACATACACATGGAGAGGTGAATTGGTATTCCCTCCATCTAGAACGAACATGAATACAAGTCAACAAGGGGCAGGAACATCATCAGCCTTTGGAAATCAAAGAGAAAAGAATAAAGAAAGACCCGAAGTAAGCTTCACTCACCCCATAGGGAGAGATAGAACAACCACGGATAGACAAAGAGATCATGGAATACCAGGTGGTAGAGAGGATTTTCCTCTACCTAGACCACGTGAACACGCAAGAATATTAAGACCCACTCAATTAGTAAAATCAATGAAGAATTATTTTGACGGGACAGGAGATCCTTATGACCATGTTGCAGAATTCAAGCAAGTACTAAGGGCAGAACAAGTTGAAGACATGTTCACGCAATACAACGCATTTGGGCTAACGTTAAAGAACACCGCTTTAACTTGGTTCCAACCTTTGCAACAAAGGCAATTTAGAGACATCCATCACTTTTTAGAGTCATTCATCACCGAATTCTCTAAAAGTGGGATTAGACATGACACGTCTTCGTTGATTCATAGCTTTAAACAAACCCCTCAGGAAACAGTTAGACTGGCAGGACGTAGGTTTAGACAATATGTTGAACGATGTCCAATGCAAGAGCTACCCTCACAAGCTAAGCAAGTGTCATTGTTCTTAGATGGCTTGTTGAGCTCTAAACTACGCTCCTACGTGTACCTAAAAGAACCCAGAACGCTAGAGGAGTGTGTAAGAATATGTATAGACATCGAGGACAACCTAGGAGATGAATTAGAACTCTCAAAGGTCTATAAGGACTCAGATTGTTCTTCTCTAGCATCCACAAAATTGTCTAATTCGATAGAGGACCTAGCAGAAAAAGTGGCCCAGAAACTAGGAGTATCTAGTAAACCGAGGGTGCTAACAAACAAGCGTTGTTACACCTGTGGTGGTGACCATATGGCAAACGTGTGTCCAAACGCACCACAACCTCAAGCCAACCCTAGTGGCCAATACTGTACAATTGAGAGAAGATACACGAATCATACGGCTTAGGACTGCCCATACAACAAACAAACCGTGAGACAGAATTATCCGCAAGCATACCAGCAGCCAGGTAGGTATCAAGGCCAATACAATACTCAGCCTTATTACTATAGGCCTCCTCAGAACTACCCATACCAGGCTCAACAGAGACCTCAACCTGTCTTAGCTCAGCAGCCACCCCCACCAGCGAATGTCATCTCAGTCAAATATGCTGCTGCAGAAGAGAACCTAAGTAGGGCTTTAGTGCCTTCTTCACCTTTGATCACAGAAAGTGACCCACACTCAAACAGTTTTGACTCTACGCATGTCGATAGTCCACCCGCATATTACACAGAGTCACCAGAACACGTGGACACATATCAGTACGATAGTACACCAGTGGAACCTAGTTGGGAGCCCGACTATGCTAATGTGATGTACACAAACCCAAATCCACAGCCCCAATTAAGACAACAGAGACCGCAGGGCCCTAGAGGACCATGCTTTAGGTGTCAAGGAGATCACTTCATAAAGGATTGTCCGCATCCCCCAATAGCAAGGCAATCACAGTACTATAACATACAAGGCTTTTGTGCTGATTGTGGCAAAGAGCACATAATCAAAGATTGTCCTAAGAACCCTGTTAATGCTCCGAATGTGACACCGATTAACGTGATAGGTATTGTAAATAACGCAGATGGATCCAACCCTACATACGTGCCTATCCAAGCTATAACAAGAGCCCAGGCGCTCTTACAGAACCACAAGCTTAATCAAGAGAAAGTAGCCGGAACCAGTGAAGTTGCAGAATCTAGCAGTAAAAAGACAAAATCTTGGAAAGATTCTAGAGAAAGAATCAAGAGAAAATGGAGTAAAAAGATAACTGAGTTGGAAGGAAGTTTAAAGGAATCTCGAGCCAAAATCCAAGAATTGACTTCACAGGAATTAAACCAAGAAAACCCAGCTCAAAAATCAGGATCAGTTTTAGCGGAACCCATACCAGAAGATCTAGACATGATGTTTCGTGCATATCAGGCTAGATTAAAAGAGGGACCTCAGGTAGCTGAAATGAGCAAAAACTACCCTCGAGCTGATCTGGAAATTGAGAGAACTAAACTTTGCATGAAGATGGTAGAACTAGCACAAGCTTTGTTCGAAGCCTCTAGATATCTTAATTGGAATAACATGGCAAAACCTGAATTACACGTTCAAGGACTAATGGAGAGGCTAGAATATTTGATCGAGAGCAAAGAGAAAAAGTATCAGCCTAGGAACCCTATTGTCACAGAGACACAGGAAAGGAATGCACCATCCCTGTCTCAAGTACCCAATACAGAAAGTCAAGACAATTTGTCTTCTATACATAGGTACTCTCATGAATTTTTGCGGGAAATACAAGAAGAGAAATGGAGAAAAGAACAAGGAACTCATCCTCCTATTCAAGAAATAAATGATTTGCAGGAGCAATTCCCCCAAGACATTCCCTCTATTTACGATGATGTAGAGGAGGAACAACTGAGTGAACCCACTGGATTTGAATTAATTCTTTACAAGAATTACCTCAGTTCACAGGACCTTGGGAAGCAAAGTCTATGAGTATGAGAGCACCCACGATAATAGTGAGGAATGAAGAATCAGTAATCCCTAGAAACACGGAAGTGATCCAGAATACTAAAGTACAGTGTAATCTCACTATGGAAGAATTGTTAAAGGTAAAACCAGAATTGTGGAAGCACGTAGCAAATCAATTCCCTGAGTTTGCTACCACACCCTCTCAGATAGGATCACATAAGAAGGTACCAGAGATACCCGTAGAAAAGATCGGAGATGTAAGTGAAGGAGAGGAAGGTAACACTTATCTTCCAATAACCCATCAGGGCTACACCACGAAAGCCATTTTAGATTCAGGAGCCGGAGTAGCCATCGCTACCACCGCTTTATGGAAACGTTGGGGTAAGCCAGCATTAAGACCCACCAGGATGAAGCTACAAATGGCTGATGGACACATAGAAAAACCATTAGGCTTACTAGAAGGAATATCTCTCACCACTTGTGGTGTAGAATTCGAGCATACCTTTGCCATTTGTGACTTTGCAAAAAACCATGCTTATGAGATGATATTGGGACGACCATTCATGCGTCAGTTGCAAATTGTACAAGATTGGGGAACTAATTCTTTGTACTTGCAACATTTAGGAGTGACTACCAAAGTCAATCTTAAAGACTATTCACATAGAGATGTACCCCCAATACAATGGAATACCATCCATAAGACACCAGTAGAGAAGGAATCCGTGCACTCATTAGAATCAGATCCTTCTTGGTTGCATGAGGATACCCATTTATGGATGTGTAAAGTAGCCAAACAAGAGGAAGAACGATTAGAAGCAAGGACCTTAGGTGCAGAACAAAATCCACGAACCCTTCAAGATCCAGCTTACGCACCTGTAGTATTCCCAGACGAAGAGTTTGAACCCCATGGTTGGGCGGAAATCCTAGCAACCATGGATGTAGCCATCAATGAAGAACAATGGACACCCCACTGTGACGAGGATGGCTATGACATATCAGTTTTCACGATAGAACCAATCATGTGCGATGCAATTTTAGAAGAGTGTGAACCGAACACTGATGCATTTGAGGATGCAAGCGATTTTGATTTAGAATCAATTATCATGGATTCTCCCTTTGCATCAGAGGAAGAATATTTTTTCGAAGTAGAGACTCACCCTCAGAGACACGAGGAAATTACGAATGAGGTGAGGTTAGCCACGGAAGTGACTACTAAGAGTGAAGGCAAGAAAAGAAAGAAGAAAGAAGCCATGTCAGAAAAAAAAGAATCTTTGTTTGAAGTACCCGAGAACTTCAAGAAATATGAAATCGAAGATAGAAGAATCATGGTACGAATGCCTAATAGAAAGGCAAATGACGGACAAGTATATGATAACCGAGAGAAAACCAAGAAAATAATAGTAGCCACAGAAGGAGAAGAAGAAAAATGTACATACATAGGGCATGATTTGACGAAGGAAGAAGAAGAAGAATTAGTTGCCCTATTGCGTGAATATAGAGATGTGTTCGCTTGGAGTTACAAAGATTTGAAAGGAGTAGATCCAGATATATGTTCTCATAGAATCCCTATGACTCCAGATGCAAAACCTACGAAACAGAAACCATACACGTACAATGATAACTACGCTGCGAAGATTAAGGAGGAGATAGATCGCTTGATAGAAGCAGGATTCATTTACGAAATTGAGCATACCGAATGGGTATCCCCCATTGTGGTTGTGCCCAAAAAGAATGGAAAATTGCGTGTGTGTATTAACCTTAAAAAGGTTAATGCCGCAACGATTAGAGATAGTTATCCTCTTCCGATCACAGAACATCTATTGGAAAGAGTCGCGGGCAAGGAAGTTTACAACTTTCTTGATGGATTTTCAGGTTATAATCAAGTAGCCATCGCTCCAGAAGATCAGCACAAGACGGCATTTGCCACTGAATGGGGCATATTTGCATTTCGTGTGATGCCATTTGGCTTAACAAATGCACCCGCCACTTTCCAGCGACTCATGTGTCATGTTTTTAAGGAATTTTTACGCAAGAGCTTGGAAGTTTATGTCGATGACCTATGCGCTCATTCTAATGTAAGGCAGACACATATCCCAGAGTTAAGACAAATATTTGACAAATGTCGAGAATATCAGGTTTGTTTGAACCCAGAAAAGTGCGTTTTCATGGTCAGGCAAGGCAAAATTCTAGGACACATTGTGTCAAAAAATGGAATCTCTACGGATGAAGAAAAGGTGAAGGTAATTGCAGATTTACCTAGAACAACTAATGTGAAAGAGGTACAGGCATTTATGGGCCATTGCGGATATTATAGGAGGTTCATACATATGTATGCAATCATAGCCAAGCCTTTGTACTCTCTTTTAACCAATTTTGAATGGACAAACGAATGCGAAAATTCATTCAATGAACTTAAACGACGCTTGTGCTCAGCACCTATATTGACTACCCCAGATTGGAGTAAGCCATTCCATGTACATGTGGATGCATCCAATTATGCCATAGGATGTGTGTTAGCACAACCCACGAATGAAGGTAACATAGATCTCCCCATAGCTTACGCGAGCAGACAATTGAACGCAGCAGAAAGAAATTACACCACGACGGAACGAGAAGGATTAGGGATGATCTACGCAGTAAGGAAGTTTAGGCACTACTTGTTGGCCAACAAATTCAAGTTCTTTACAGATCATCAAGCCCTATTGTACTTAGTCAACAAACCATGTAACACAGGACGACTGATACGTTGGTTTCTATTACTCATGGAGTATGATTTTGAAGTAGTAGTCAGGAAAGGAAAGACACATCTTAGAGCTGACCACCTTTCAAGATTAACCTCAGGAGAAGCTCCTCAAGGAGTAGCGGATGAATTACCAGATGCATACTTGTTTAACCTTGAGATAGCACCAGAATGGGCTAAGTCTATAGTCCCTATCCTCACATATGGACCCAAGAATCCTAGGTTAAAGATCAAAGAAGGAGAGATTACCAAGTCTCAAAGGTACCAAATAATGGCAGGAAGCATATATAAACAGGATCATCAAAAGATTCTTGCTTGCTGTGTAGACGAATCAGAACACGCGAATTGGTTGCAATTAGCACACATAGGTGCACTAAAGCAACATCATTCGAAACATCGTACACTACAGACTCTGCATAGACTAGGAGTATATTGGCCTACGATGGAAGCAGATGTCTACAGGTTGTGTAAGGAATGCCACGTTTGTTGTGAAAGACCACCAGTAGAGCATGCTACATTATATCATGTGTCTCTCACACCAGACTGGAGTGAACCATTAGTGACATACTTAAGGACGAACACATTCCCTCAAGGCATGACTTTAGCTCGACAACGTAGTCTGGAGCAGGAAGCTCACGACTATTCTCTTATTGGCGATAACCTATACAAAAGAGGACGAGATGGATATCTAAGACAATGTGTTCATGAGAGCGATTATCTGAGCATACTAGAGACTGCACACCAAGGTGTTGCAGGAGGTCATTTTGGACCCGATAGGATAATCAAAGCCATCCTCTTTGCAGGATTATGGTGGCCCACTCTTCACATGGATGCTCATACCTATGCAAAGAGATGTGACGTGTGCCAAAGAACTCAGTTTCCTACGCGCAGAGATGAAATGCCATTGAAACCCATGATGGGCGGACGTGCATTTTCTAAGTGGGGTATAGACTTTGTAGGACCCATTAACCCCCCTGCTAAAGGTACTCATGCGGAATACATTATTGTTGCCACAGATTATCTTACGAAATGGGTAGAGGCAAAAGCCACGAAAAAGAATGATGCACACACAACTGCAAAATTCTTATTTGAAAATGTCTTTACAAGATATGGATTGCCTATAGAGTTAGTGAGCGATCGAGGAACTCACTTTCTAAACCAAGTCATTGAATATTTGTTACAGGATTTTATGGTGATTCACAAGAAATCCGCACCATATCATCCTCAGGCCAATGGTCAGGCTGAAAGCACTAACAAGATACTTTGTAACGTACTGACGAAACTCGTGAACAACAAACGTTCAGATTGGGACAAACAGTTACACCACGCTGTTTGGGCATATCGAGTGGCCTACAAGACCGTACTCAATGCAACTCCCTTTCAGATGGTTTTTGGTCAGAATGCAGTGCTTCCTTTGGACTTCTTGATACCGACCCTTAAGGTGGCACAAGAACATCAGTGGACCGGCCATGAATTATCAGCGAGAATAATGGACTTGGAACGATTAGGTGAAACCAGGCTAAAGGCAGCAACAGGCATCTATGCAGCGAAGAAGCGACAGAAAGCGTATTTTGATGCACATGTGAAAGATAAAGGCCTAAAAGAAGGAGATTTAGTTCTAGTATATACGCTGAAACAGCACGCACGTAAGTTAGAAAAGCGAGGTTATGGACCTATGATCATAAACAGACTCTCAACAAGTGGAGCAGTACAGTTAGCCACCTTAGAAGGAGATATAATGCCTAATTATATTAGTGGCTGTAGAGTCAGGCTATATCAGGAACCTCTTACGGAGGATATGCTTAGACGACTCACGTTGGCAAAGAAGCGTAAGGAGGAAGAAAATAGAATACGAGCGGAAGCTCAGGCAGAAGCAATAGAACGCATCAAGCGCATGAAGCTAAGAAGACAAGGACTAGGGAGAGAACATTATAACCATCTGGAAACTACACCCAGATATCCCATGGCCATGTGTCAAGTAAAGTCAACCACTCATCCTAGTATAGTGGACAGGAGACCATTCATTACAGTTAGGCTAGAGCACGGCAACCCTTGCCAAGAGTTTAGGGCTTTAATTGATTCAGGTGCTGTGACTAGTGCGATTAGATGGTCCCACTATAAGGATTCAGGAATAGAAATGCGGCCAATTGAGGCATACCTCATAGGGCTAGGAGGCATGGAAACCCCTTGCATGGGTGAGGTGGACCTTCCTATCCTCATTAAGGATGTGACCATGACAGCGAAGCTACTAGTGTGCCATGATGACGACCTGATAGAACCCCTAATCCTTGGCCAAGATTGGCTATACGATCACTCAGTGGACCTAAATCTTAGACAAGGTTCCTTACAGATTGGAACCTTAGAACAGAGGCGAGTGATACCGCTTGACTTCCCTAACGGCATTCCGCGTGACGGATGTGACCCTAGACCCTACGAAACACATGCGATGGAAGACCGGAAGATCTTGAGTCAGATCAGTCACGTTACGTCTACACCAACCCACTCGGGCTTGGCTATGGACAGTTATCAATCAGAAGGATGACAGGAGATCTTCCCTGGGACTTCCTGCAAACTAGAAGGGGCAGCTACCCAACCGCTAGGGCTGATGAACACAATCAGCGGTCAGGTGGGGTGCATCAGCGGCCAAATGAGCACGACACCCTGCGGTGCTCATCCTTCCAAACTTGTTGCGGACTGGCCTAGATTAAAGTTAAAGAACGCATCACTTCCTAATGGGCAGGTCACGCAAGTGTTGGATCTCCCTTCTTTTCCAAAGCAGAGTGTCCAAAGGACCTCTCAAACCCAACCTCGAAAGAGTCAACCACAACGGAGGAACCCAGACCGACGACACCACCGGACAAGGCAAAGAAAGCAGCAGTATCAACATCACAAAACAAGTGGCACAAAACAAATATGGGTGCCAAAAGGACAGCAAGCACAAGATATTGGCAACACTGCAGAAGCGAGCAGGACAAAGTTTCAACAGAAGCAGAATCAGCATCCAAAGTCCCCTCGATCTTCTTCTACAAGTCTGAGCATTCGACAAATGTGGATCGCCAAGAAATATCTCACCCATAGACGCACACCCACACAGATTTGGGTACCCAAACCATGTATCATAGCTCAACCCTTAAGCCATGTAATATATACTCCTCACAAATCTTTTCATCCCTCAATACCTCCACACCCGATACTACCTTTTGCCCCTCAGCCGAAACCCACCACCCACTCAAAGACTCTTAGGAAATGGATACCGAAGCGTGTCCAACCGTCTCCCCCTAACCCCATGTCTGACAAAACTACCCCCCCGACTAACATACAACCTTGTAATAAATCACTAACCTTTAAACCTTGTATAAATTCACCCACCATCACCACAACCCTCTCCAGCACAATCACCGACAGAAGCCGCTCCCCCAGTACAACCTATTCGCATAAGGTTATCTAGACCAGTGGTCACAGCGGGCACTACTAGTACCGTTGCACCTCAGGCAGCTACAACCACAGAACCCACCACCACGACAGCAGAAGCTCCCACCACTATTGGTGCGGAAGCCTTTTCTTTCCCATTACCACACATGGAGGCAGAACCAATAAACACAACATTCGATTTTGAGATGCTATATGCATTCTCAAATGAGTTCCAGTTTTCAGAGGCACAAATGTTCTCTCAAGAATATGAACGCCCCAGCTACCCCACCACACCGCGGGATCTGCCACAGGGACAAGTTGTGTCTAGCTCTGAGGATGAACGAACAGCCACAGATGACGATGAAGGTGACGATGAAGCCAGCCAGGGCACGCATGATTCCCAAGAACAAGGACAGACAGACGGCCAAGGTCAACAAACCGATGCACAAGGTGACACCAGCACTCATGAAGAGGAGACTTTCGAAGTGGCAGCATACACGCTGGCAATCAAGAAATTATATCGTACGATGGAAAAAGTCTGGGCACGGAAGAAACTGACTGAAGAAGAGAGCCAGACCCTAATCGAACAAGAACTAGTCTCCGGAGGATTTGAAGAAGTCTACATCAGAGGGTTTAGAGAACTGGTCCAATCCATCGGCCCGGTCGAAGCATTGAGGTATTTACAAAGGAAGCCACTCCCCCAATATGACCCTCGCAGAATTCGCCTGTTATCGAAGCCCGGTGAATACATTCGAGTTCCGGTAGGTGCTCAATCATCCCACCAGGCGCATTATGCACGCTTACGTCCGGAAAGATCCATCACCGAAGAGGCTATCCTAGCTGACTCCCCACCACGTACTACCGTTGTACATGCTACCACTATCCTTGAAATAACATCCACACCATCTACTCCTCTCTCACCTCATGTTTCACCAACCCACCCTGTATCCCCAACACCCTCTACTGCTCCTCCCACATCCACGCCAGTTCACGGCAACATAGCCACCACCTTTGCCCCACCCATGCATGCCACCATACCCGTACCCACCTCACCTCATCCACATGTTAACCCCTTCATCCCTTCATCCTTCCCATCCTTTCCCCCACCTTTAAGACACCCTTTCACCTTTCTAACCCCACTAACCTTCTCACCAGTTTCACCTCCTCAACCCACCATAACCCCTGTTTCCCCTTTTCACCAAGCTGCTCCAGACATTCCCCCTGTAAATTACTCTACGTTTGTAAATCCCGTCTTCACACCGACACAACCACCCACATACACACCACTTTTCACAGTCACCGCACTTGACACGTCCAATGACATGGACATCTCACCACCCTCCGCACCAGCACCCACTCCACTCACAGCACCATCATATTTAGGTACGTCACACTTTTCCACGATTACCACTGCATCCACCTTCCCAACCCCATTTCCCATCCCCGCTGCATCTACTTCCACTGCATCCTCACTTAGCATTCCATTACTACTATCGCCAACCATAGACGCTGCACTTCAACAAATGTTCACATGCATGTCACAAGTACGCGATGAGTTCGCATCTCTGGGCACCAATTATCACCAGCTGCAGAGGACGACCAACGAATTACAATCGCAGCTTAATTCACTGTCAATCGAGAATGCCTCTTTAAATACACGATACCAAGAACTAAGAGAGGCATATCATAAGCTAGAGCTAGAAAGTGAAGAGAAAACAAAAGAAGCCACTGCTGATCTGGACAACCTGCTTCGAGCCCAAACCATTAGAAACGCAACGCTGACAAGGAATATGGGTCTACTCAGGAGACACCTTGCCGCAGCCAAGGAGGAGAACCAGAGACTCCAAGAGCAGAATAGAGAAAATTTGGAAGCGGCATTGGACCATCTAGAACAACCATTAAGTCCTAGCAGATTCAAGGCAATCCCATCTGAATCGATGCGAATGTTGCTAGACGACCACGTTCAACTGCTAGAGGACTATGATCGAATGAACGAAGAGCATCAGAAGCTAAAAGAAGATCACAAGTTACTACAGCTCAGAGAACCGGCACCACAACAACTACCAGTGGCAGCAGAAGTACCAGAACCTGTGGACCCCTCTCCTGAACTCATAGAGGAACTCAACGCACTACGGGCCCAGGTAACCACTCTCCAATCATGCATAGATGTATACGAAGCACCACCACGGCCTAATTCCCCACCGGAGATCCCAACTGACGATGAGAACATAACCATTCCGGTGGAGGAAACGTTTGAAGAAGCATACGAGCCCATACCCATCCCAGGCGGACAAGTCACGACCGAAGGCCAGATGACCTATGAACTTCCTACCCCCGCGTGGATGAAAACGATCGAAGAACTTGGAATGACACATTCGGCCAGAGTAGAGGCACAGCTACATGCCATGGCCATGATTGAAGAGAGAATCTTACAATCCCCCTTCTTTGCTCATTTGGCCCCCCGACGCTATATATCTGGGCATGAGCTGCAGTATAAGCCATACTTCATGCTAATGGCTGAATATCAGCTCGCTATAGAGAAAGAAACAGGCATGAAACCCACGCATGCTACACAATTCGAGCCGGCGGACTTGCCACCAAATGCGCAAAGAGGAGAAATCCATCAACCTGATTGGCGCAAAGACCTCCTCCAGAAGTACCCAGAAATGATGAGCACATGGGTGAAAGCGCCCTTACATTTAAAGTATAATCCTTGTTGGGGACCAGTACCACGACGCCGCTCCTGGACTGCATTCGCTATCAAAGTACAAAACAATAGGCAGTGTCAGGATTGGCTGAATTACCCCTACTTCAAGCCACCTACCGAGTTGCCCACTGTTGGCTATATGATGGCTACTATCCGTCACTGGCTCCCTCGCCTGAAGCATATGAATGATATTGCAGCGCATATGACTGTCAAAATCTTTGACATGATGCAAATGATATTTAAAGTCTTCCGACGCGTCAAGGCACCGCATGTAAACACCCCGGGATTTGAGCATGGTAACTTTGATCTAGTATATGACATGAGCACAACGCCATCGCTCCGGGTGTGTTATGCCTGGCATTGTAGAATAAAATACCTCCCGGCATGCTACAAACAAACCTTTGAAGAGATGTTCACCACCGGGTTTTGGGAATACCATTCCGAGGTATTCATCAGCAGGCCCACACATTTATTGCAAATTTTTGCCTGTGAGCGAATGGTTTATTCCACGCATTATCAACTCCCGCCACCCGACGAACCGCAACCGATAGACTGGGAGAAGCTCGAGGCTGATCTGGCCCGAGGCATTCGAGTATCTGAGCACACCCTCGCTCACGACCTCCTACAAAACTACATCCGGCAGACCGCACAACAAGGTTCTGTCGAGGACGACAGAAGCGAGAGGGAGGGGGGTGTTGGAAGCAGTCAGAGGCACAGTCAGAGGCACAGACGACATGGAAGCATGTAAAGACGGAGCAGGGAGCCAGTCGGATTATTTTTCAAACAAATATGTTTTTATTACCTCTTCAAACATCCAACAGTGATCTTCATCACTCTTGTAACATATGTAATATAGACAAAACCTCATTTTGTAATTCATAGCTCCATTTTGTGCAAGCCGAGGAGTCCTCGAGCTTGAGGAGCTTAGGTAGAATGCGCGTACCAATTTTCGTTATTTTTAGACATCGTTTACCCTTCCAAATAGCCTCTAGGACCTATTTTTTAACTATGCCGGTCACTAGATGTGAAACCGGTCAAAACTAGTCTAGAAACTATAAAAAGAGCTAGAGAGCTCATTTTTGTGGTGAGCTTGTTGGGAGTTTAGAGTTCTTTTGAGCTTGTAATAGTGTTCTTGAGTAATAGAGCTAATTTCCCACCTTCCATTGTGTCTTGCTTGTCTCTTCATTGTGTGTGTGTATGTGTGTGTGCATCTTTGTGCTTCTCACCTTCACTCTCACTTCATCTCACATTCACGATCTTCATATCACTCCTATCTCTTCCGCGGATTGACATTAAGGAGGTGAAGCTTCTTAACGTGGTTCTCACCATTGTGCTAGAGCAACAGAGCATTTTTCGTTTTATTGGCTTTGACATTGGTTCAAATCCCGAATTGAAAATGAGCCACATAAGGACCTCAAATGACCTCAAATGTAATTCAATATCTTTTATCCTGGTTCCAAATGCTCTTCCACATACGAAAGCCTTTGTTAAAAAAAAATCCTCTAGCTCTTTGGAGTTTCTTATGTTCCGCTCTCACGATATGTGGAAGTGAGAACATAATAGATTGCTCTTGTCTCATGTTCACAACCCATTTCCAATCATTACTTATGGTGCACAAAGGTTTCATCATATTCCAACCCTTCCACAAGGAGTACACAAGCTCCTTGTGTGCTCCTTGTGATATGAGTGGTTTTGAAATTAATATTGGCCCAAGAAGCTTCATCATTAATCCAAGTATTATTCGTCATGTTTTTGGCCAAGGTTCCAGCATCCCGAATTCTCAACCCACCCTCATCCTTTGGGCTAAAATAGACTTCCCATTTGATAAGAGTTTTTGAGAAATCTTTTCTATATTACCATATCCTTTTTGGATGGCCTCCACCATCCCAAGAAGTAGATGATAGATGAGATAAGGAATGTGTAAACCACCATTGCACACCCTGCAACATTAGTTGGCATAACCTTCCACTAACTAAGCTTGTTGTTAATCTTGAAAAGCACCCAATCCCAATGCTAGCCGATCAAAATAGTAAAGCCCTTTGAGATTCCCAAAAGAATCAAAACTTGGGCATTTGGAAGCTCTTGAGATTCTTGAGTCTTGAGAAAATGTAGTTGTGAAGAAAGCGGGGATCTATAAATAGTTTTGAGTGGTTCATCCTAGATCCTCATGCCTCATAGAAAATATACAAGTAATGCCAAAAATACGAAATATTAGAGTTTGAGGTATGTAGATGCACATGCAGAACACAAAGGAAAAAGAAGAAGCTTGCAGCACAACACACAATACTGAATGTATTACCAAGTTAGTGTACAAAGATAAGTAACCCGTTAAGGTTATTGGTGTATATACGAGCTCGGAAAGAAACCTCCTAAAGAAGGAAAAAAGTGGCCCGACAATCCTAAGTGTGTTCACATACATCACTACCAAAATATATCAACATATCCTCCCTAGGAGTGATATGGTGAACAAGGAGCTGGCACTCATGTATACGGAAGTGCCAAGCTATGTGGAATCAATCCACAAAAGGAAGTAATCCCAAAGCTTTGTGGAAAGCTTCAAAGTTCTCCCTACCCATAGTATTTGTGAAAAGGTCTACAACATTTTCTTGTGTGGGCATATATGCCAAACTTATCTCTCTTGCAGAGAATCTCTCCTTGACATAATGATAGTGCACCTCAATATGCTTAACATGAGCATGGAAGAGAGGGTTCTTTGCAATTGCCAATGCACTCTAACTATCAGTGAAGATGGTGGTGGCACAAGAACAACCAATACACAAATCAGCCAAAAGGTGTCTAAAATCGTTGTGAAAGCTTGCCTATACTCAGCCTCGTTACTAGAAGTGGTCATAATAGGTTTCTTCTTTCCCAACCAAGATATGCATGATAGCGGTAGTGATCTCCCTTGGGATAAAAAAATCAAATTAGCAAGGTACCACTCAAGTAGCAAAAGATGCGCTTAATTGTTTGCCAATGCTTGACACCTGGAAAATGCATAAACATGCTCATATGAGAGACATCAAATTGAATATTAGGCTAGGTTATGCATAAGTAAATCAAGCATCCAAGAGCTTGCTCATAGAGAACAACATCAAATACATCTCCGGCATCATGAAGACTCAACCATAAACTTGTTTCCATAGGAGTGGTGCAAGGGAATAAAAATTACGACCATCAACTCATGCGAGAGAGATGACTCTCCTCCCAACCATATGCCTCTCTCTCTCTCTCTCTCTCTCTATATATATATATATATATATATATATATATATATATATATATATATATATATATATATATATATATATATATATATATATATATATATATATATATATATATATATATATATATATATATATATATATATATATATATATATATATATATATATATATATATATCAAAGAGATGGCCTTCTTGGGTAGGTGGCTACTGTTGAGATATCAAACTCAACATGTGATGATCCAGGATGACACGTATCAGTTTTTCGTTTCTCTGACATGTATAGTGGTCATGCCAGTATATATCAGGGATACTTCATTGAGCTTTATTAGATTTATCTACGAGAGTGATGGCACATTTGTTTCTTGCTAGCTCACTCATTCGCGGACATTAGGTTTTTCCTTATGTACTGATCTTTATATATTGCACTTGTTGTATTCTTGTTTTTAGGTCACTCTTGTACATTCCTTTTATGTAATAGAAGAAGAAGAAGAAGAGGATCATTCTTCCTTGCCTTAATGTGTGTGAGTGCTTCTCCTTGAGAGTAAGAGTGTGTGCGTGAGCTCTCGTCCTTGTCTCCTTCCTCATGACATGGTATCAGAGCCAGTGTGGCTGTAGAGAGCTCATGGAGAAGGCGACAGTGAAGACTACGTGGAAAGGCGTGGAGAAAACGCGATTTCACAAACGGCCTCCATTTGATATGAAAATCGGCGTGAAGGAAGAAGACCTCAAAATATTTTCAGATCAAAGTTTCAAAGCCATCTGAACCTCCGTTTCGAGCCTGCAAGGTGGGGCCCACAAAAAAACGATGTCAATTTCAGAAATTGTAACTTGCATTGTGTTCGGCGACACTCATATATTCCGGATCCAGAATTTCAAGGGGTTTCGTGTACTATTGATACACGAAAACTGTGTTTTTCTGAGACCGAATTGTCACGTCATAGTGCGACACTGTTCAAGCAGAAGTGTTGCTTGTAGTGTTTTGCAACGTTGGGAATTGTTGTAGAAATGGCAAACGCAGATGGAATGAGTCAGCTTATGAGCGATAAGCTGGACAAGAACAACTTCCATGCTTGGAGATTCAGAATGATAAATTTCCTGATGGGAAAAGGCTACTGGAAGTACATCGAAGGAGAGAATGAAAATGCTCCACAGTTACCAGAAAGGAATCGGACTGCAGACAAGCTAAGAGAATATGAGGAATGGAATCAAGGCATGAAAGGTAATGTATTGGCTATCTGTAAGCATACATGATAGCATGATTGGACACATACAGCATGCCAAGACTCCAAAAGAGGCTTGGAATAGCTTGGTCACTTTGTATGAGACTAATACAGAGGCACGGAAATTGCAACTCAAGAACGAGTTGCATACATTGGAAAAGAAGAGCATGTCGGTAAGTGACTACACTCTAAAAATCAAAAGCATATGTGAGCCACTTGCATCTATTGGCATGAATGTAGATTATAATGATATGGTGGAAGTGTGCCTTCGTGGTTTAGGAGCTGCATATAAGCAGTTCACAACTTCCATATAGACGAGGGAAAATATTCCGAATTTTGTTGATCTGGTATCTATGCTGATTATTGAAGAAAAGATCTTGGTGAGGACTCAAACTCCCAAGGAAAGCCCAGTTCTGAGCAGGTATTCTACTCTGGCAGAGGAAGAGGCCGAGGTAGAGCTTTTGGAAGTGGAAGAGGAAATAGTAACCAAGACCAAGGTCAACAACAGAATCATACAAGAGGAAGAGGACAATTTCGAGACAGGGGGAGCCAAAGAGGTCGCAGAAATTTCCAAAGAAATGATTCAGGCAATGATAGTAAAGGATGCTAGAATTGTGGTAAACCTGGACACTTTGAACGTGATTGTAGGTTGAAGAATCAAAATAACAGAAGGCAGCAAAACAACTATGCCTCCACAAGTGCAAATTATTCTGAGAAGCTGTTTATGGTTCAACATCACATGATGAATACGATGTCTGCTGGTGTTTCAAAATGGAATGATAATGTTTGGTATGTTGATTTAGGTGCTCCAAATCACATGACCAGTCATGCAGAATGGTTTAGTAGTTTGCAGAAAATGCCAGTTCCTTGATATGTTGAAACAGGTGATGATACATCACATCCTATTGAGCATACAGGAAACATAGCATTGTCTATGGAGGATGGGAAGGTAAAACATCTTGCTGATGTGTTGCATGTTCGTTTGGGGCCCAGCAAAGACCACATCTATGGGTGGTTGCAGGTTTTATGTTACTTTCATTGATGACCATACATGCAAAGTATGGGTATATTTCATGAAAGAGAAGAGCAAGGTGTTTACTCACTTCCAGAATTTCAAAGTTATGGTGGAAAGGCAGACAAGGAAGTACATTCAAACATTAAGATCTGATGGAGGAGGTGAATACATGTCAAATGAGTTCAGCAATTTTCTAAAAAATCATGGAATTTGGCGTCAGTTTTCATGCAGGTACACATGACAACAGAATGGCATTGCTCAACGCAAAAATAGACATATTACAGAAATAGCAAGAGCCTTAATGCTGATAAGAATATGCCTCATTGTTATTGGGCAGAAGTTGTGCATACTGCTGTATACATCATGAACATAACTCCGATTGCTGTTGTACATCAAGTTACACCTGAAGAGAAGTTTACAGGTAAAAAGCCAAACTTATCACATCTGAAAGTTTTTGGCTGTATTGCATATGTACATGTCCTAGATGAATTGAGGACGAAGGCAGAAAAGTGTGTCTTCATTGGATACTCCGTTAAGCAAAAGGGATACAAATGTTACAACCCACTCACACAACAGGTAAAGGTGAGCAGAGATGTGGTATTTGATGAAATGTCAAGCTTCTATGCAGATGCCAAAGAAGGACTGAGTCTTGAGCCAAATGACAAAGAAAATGCTAAAAAATCAAGTGTAGAATCTCAGGTTTTGAGTGGACTAGATGCATCACCAAGCAATAGCTCCAACTCAAATCCATGGAGTGGAAGATTACGTGGAAATTTCAGTCCAGCAATTTCATCAAATACATCGAAGAAAGGTAAATAAAAGCTTTCTGCTGGTCATAAAACATGTGCAGGTTTTGAAGACATTGATGGAGATTCAAGCGGTTCATAAAAGAGTCTTGATGAGGAACTTGGATTGCCCTCTGTGAAGACTCCATGAGTAAGAAGGGCACATGCAGATGATACAAGGAGAAGTGACCCAGGACCAAGAAGATCTAGGAGGATGAGGAATTCAGTGCAACGATTGACATATGATAGTTACATGGCTCGTCATTTATGCCTACATGACAAAGGTAATATAAGATGCTGAACCTTCTTGCTTTGAAGATGCAATTGGAATTGAAGATTAGGAAAAAGTTATGGATGAGGAGATGGTTGCACTTTATGGAAATGATACGTGTAAGCTAGTTCCATTGCCTCAAGGAAAGAAACCCATAAGCTGTAAATGGGTTTACAAGGTAAAGCATAATGCTGATGGTAGCATAAGCAGGTATAAAGCAATGACTGGTAGCTAACGGATATGCACAGGCATATGGCATGGATTATGAGAAACATTCAACCTTGTAGCTAAAATGTCTACTGTCAGGACACTTGTTGCATTAGCTACAAAAAAAGGATGGACTTTGCATCAGATGGATGTGAAGAATGCTTTCCTTCATGGTGAGTTACAGGAAGAAGTATATATGGACCAGCCACAAGGATATGAAGATTCAAAGCATCTAGAATATGTTTGCAGGTTGCAAAAGGCTTTGTATGGGCTGAAGCAGGCTCCGCGTGCATAGCATGCAAGGATTGCTGATTACTTAACCAACATTGGGTTTTCTATGTGTGATGCAGATCATTCACTATATGCAAGGCTGATGATGGCATCACGATTGTGGCCATGTATGTTGATTACTGGATTGTAGGTGGCGATAATGAAGAAAGCATGAAAGAGGAAAAGCAACTTCTTATGCAGGAATTTGACATGAAAGATCTTGGTGTGTTGCGCTATTTCTTGGGCATTGAGTTTATACATACAGAAACAGGTATATGGATGTCCCAAAGGCAATACGCCTTGAATATGCTGCAAAAGTATGGTATGTCTGGTTGTAAGCCAATTTCTATGCCATTAGATTAGAATTTGAAGTTGGATAGTACATCAGGTGAAGCATTAGAAAATGCTACTATGTACAGGAAAATTGTGGGAAGTCTTATATATCTTACAATTACAAGGCCTGATTTAAGCTATACTGTTGGACTTGAGAGTCAGTTTATGTAGGTTCCCAGGAAGCCACATTTGGATGCTCTGAGGTGCACTTTACATTATGTGAGTGCTACTTTGGATTATAAATTGTTTTATGAAGCTGGTGTAGATTTGTAGGTTCATGGATACACCGATGCAGATTGGGCTGGTAGTACTCCAGGTAGAAGATCTACTAGTGGCTTTCTTTTCTCACTTGGAGGTGCCACTATTACATGGAGCAGTAGGAAGCAACCCAATGTTTCTTTGTCGAGTACAGAGGCTGAGTATAGAGGTCTTGTAATGGCAGCATGTGAGGAATCATGGCTGGAGATGTTACTTGCAGATTTAGGTTTGGAAGTTCAAAAGCCTATCACTATCTATTGTAATAATCTTAGCAGCATACAGTTAGCATGGAACCCTATCTTCCATGCTAGAACAAAGCATATCAAGGTACATTATCACTTCATCACAGAGAAGGTAGTAGTAGGTGATATTGATCTTGTTTATGTGAGAACAGATGAGCAGATTGCTGATATTTTCACCAAAGCACTTGGAGCTGAGAAGTTGAAGAAGTTTTGGGAGATGCTTGGATTATAGGATATGGCTTTGAGCTTGATGGGGAGTATTGAGATATCAAGCTCAACATGTGATGATCTAGGGTGACACATACTAGTTTTTCGTTTGTCGGTATATATCAGGGATACTTCATTGAGCTTTATTAGATTTATCTACTGAGAGTGATGGCACATTTGTTTCTTGCCAGCTCACTCATTTGCGGACATTAGGTTTTTCCTTATGTACTGATCTTTATATATTGCACTTGTATTCTTGTTTTTAGGTCATTCTTGTACATTCCTTTTATGTAATAGAAGAAGAAGAAGAATATCATTCTTCCTTGCCTCAATCTATGTGAGTGCTTCTCCTTGAGAGTGAGAGTGTTTGTGTGAGCTTTCTTCTTTATCTCGTTCCTCGTGACAGCTACTTACCATCAAAGTCTTGGCCATGTAAGTAATGTGTGCTAAGTATCCTAGTTAACTAGAGTTAACTCAAGTGGATACTTCTAGAAGTCTCTAGAGCTCTTTGGGCAAAATACTCTCCTCTTGTACCCCATGGGGGCTGAACCCAAGACATCCTCCTTGACATCCTTGAGACTTAACGACTAAGCTAAGTGGGTCACTTGTTTACAAGAGCATAGGATGTGCTATGTAAGTCTAGTCTTGAGATCTTGGGAAGCCTCATGTTTTCTTCTTGGTGGGTTTTGTTTATTTTTGTTTTTTTGTACGTTTGATATTGGTTTGATTTTGATATGGATTCACATACATATATATGTGTATTTTGGGAAGCCTCATGTTTTCTTCTTGGTGGGTTTTGTTTATTTTTGTTTTTTTGTACGTTTGATATTGGTTTGATTTTGATTTGTTTAGCTTCCACATGTTCCTCTGCTCCTCCTATCATTAGGGTTTGTGCATATATAGCACTTGAAGATGTGACCATTGTAAAAGTATCTATGGGCTCTTTCCATCTAGTTATACCTCGAATCTCATTGCTTGTCATCTTTAAAATCTCTCGATGCAATTTCCCCCGGTCTAGGGATTTCATTACCTTGGACCATGATTCTGGATCACTATTATCATCGATTATTTGACATGAGTATGTAGATGTATGGAAAGTTGAAGCAACATAATCAAAAGTGCTAGTCAAGAGCACTTTCATGCCTCCCCAACCAAAATTTATATTTACTTTTTCTCCGGTTTTTGAGTCATAAATCATTTTCTCCTTTATGAAAACTAGATTTTTAGCACTCCAAGGAGTCACACTAGCTATACCTCTTAATTTGAGGAGCTTTTGGGGCTTTATTAGTAGTTTCCTATGGGGACTGGGATTCTATCATCAACTTAATACTCTAGACTGTGAGATCACTAAATCTCTTAAACATCTCCTCCATGGTGTTGGGAGGCACAACATCCTTCCCAATCGATGGATTAGCCTGTGCATTTGGGGCAGGCTGATGTGATGCCTACATTTGCTCATCTTCTAAGTCCTCTTTCCAATGCTGCATGAGTTTTGCCATGGTTCTTTGCTTTTTTACGTACTTCTTTACTACTCCTTCCACCTCCTCCCAATTTGTTGTAATCTCGGATTCTGTCTCCATGTCCTGCAATTATGGTAGAAGTTCTTCATGAGCCTTTATATCTATCACCCATAGAAAGAAGGATCCCCTTTCATGTTCTATCGTTCTTCTATCATGTTCTGACAAATCATCACACTGACAATGAAATTACCTTTTTATATCTAGGATAGATTGATCTTTGGCTTTGTGAATCCACTTTAAAAATATCAATCTAGTTACTTTATCGACATTCTTGAGTGCAAACATCTTTATCAGATCCGATTTGTATGGGGACCACTTTGTTTGAGTCTCCATTGTTAATCGATCATGCAAATGTAGCTCAAATACATACACAAAGTTTACAATAAGTTCCATATCATTCAGGGGTGTAAGCTGGGCTCTTCCTTGCAGAATCGCATAACATTTTTACCATCAAAGTAGCCACTTTGTTTAATGACATGCTCATGAAATGCTTGAATGGAAGTTCGTCTTTTCGCGTCTTGGTGGAAATGCAAAAGTTGCATTATGAAATTCATCTAGGTAATTGCAATATCTCCCATATGTAGTCAAATGGGAAGACATTTTCACACTTCTTGCTAAACATTTCACCTTGGTCAATATCCAAACTCAAAGGCTCTACTCACCTCCTTTCATGTCGGGTTCACCAGGTATGTCACGGAGCTCACAAAAAAAAAGAAGGGAGCAAGAGATAGGACAAATCTTAATTTGTTCTTCTTCCTAAAGGTTCATGGGAGCGGTGTCTTGATGAATTATCTAAAATGGTTATATGTAAATTTTTTGACTGAGATGCACTCATGGCTGTTGAGGGGAGAGAAATTAGAAGAATAAGTAGTGAGTCATATTTTTGAAAGTCTACTAACTCAGAGTCTATTAACTTGGAATTCTACTGACTCGGAATTATATTGGCTCGGAATTTTGCTCAATCAGATGTTGTTGAATGGGAATGTTGTTGACTAATAACTTTAATAAGTAGTTACAAATTAGTTGGGCATCAATGTCGCATGATTATGTCCCTTGTATTTTATCGCGCAAGTGTGTAATGGGAAGAAGAAGTATCTTTCAACAGAGGAAAAGGGAGAAGAAGCGTCTTTCAAGAGGGGGAGATGAACAGAAAGAAGACTACTCATAGGTGAAAGGAGTAGACCTTGATTTACATCAACATTGGATAAATTTAAAGAAAGATGCAGTTCTGGTTGTGCAGCAAAGGTATCGAATGAATCTTAATTTTGCTAAGTAGGTTAAGGAAGAAATTAATCATTTGTTGGAAATTGGATTTATTAAACCAGTTAATGAGGTCATATGGTTGTCTCCTATTATAGTGGTCCTTAAAAAGAATGAGAAGCTGAGAATTTGTGTTGATTATAGAAACTTAAATGCAACAATGATTACAAATCCCTTCCCTATGCCATTCTGTGATGCAATATTGGGTGTAGTAGCTAGACATGAGATGTATAGTTTTTTGGATGGATTAGCACATTGGTGCTTATGTGTTTACAGTTATGAGTTTTGGATTGAAGAATGGACCGCCCTCATTCAATTATGTGGCACATAAGGTGTTTGAACCTTATTTGTAGGATTTCATGCAAGTCTTTGTGGATGACTTTTCAATATTTGGAAAAACGGTACAACACTTGCTACATCTGAAATCTTGTTTCAACATATGCAGGAAATTTAGGATGGTGCTCAATCCATGCAAGAGTGTCATTGTTGTGAAGAGTGGCATCTTATTAGACCATGTTATTTCTCAAGAGGGAATGGCTATTGATGTTAAAAATATTGAAGCTATTAGGATTGCAAGAGCCCTAACAAATGTGAAAGAAGTAATGAGGTTTGTTGGTCAGATTAAGTGGCATGCTAGGTATTTAAGGTACTTGGCCAATATTTCTTTACCACTCACACATTTGACAAAGAAGGATGTTCCATTTGTATGGCCCAAAGCTCAAGAAAAAGAATTTCAATTATTGAAGAAGATGGTTTCAGTAACACCAATATTGCAGCCTCTAAATTGGTCTTTTCCATTTCATATATTTGTTGATGCATCAGATGTCGCAGTTGGAGCAGTTTTGATGCAACAGAAAGAAAAAGGATGGTGTAGACCAATGTATTATGCTAGTAGGGTGTTGTGTTCAGCAGAAAGAAATTATCTAGTGACGGAAAGAGAGGCTTTAGCAATGGTGTATGCTCTTAATAAATTTAGACATAATTTATTGGGCAATAAAGTGATTTTTCATGTTGATCATCAGGCTTTGGTGTATTTGATCAAGAACCCTTTATTGATAGGAAGGTTGGCTAGGTGGATGCTTCTATTGCAAGAATTTGATTTTTTAATTATTCATACTCGAGGGAAAGAGCATGCAATGGAGGATTACTTTAGTAGATTGGAATCAAGTGAAACGCCTACAGGTGTAAATGATGAATTTCTTGATGCAAAGCTGTTTAATGCACAAATTGTTGAATCTGTTTCTTGGTATGACCAATTATTAGTTTTCTAATAGATGGAGAATTACCTCAACATTTTACACCTGATCAAAGGAGGAAGTTTTCCCATAAAAGTAGACCATATTTAGTTATAGCTGGTGCAACGTATAAGAAAGGGGTAGATCAGGTCATTAGGTGTGTACCAGTTTGAACAACCAGCGTTTTACAGGAAGCACATTCAAGTCCAACACGAGGACACTTGTCAGGAGATATTATAGGGAAAAAGGTTTTACAAGCACGTTTGTGGTGGCCTACTACATTAAAAGATGCTCATGAATATGCTAAAAGGTGTGTGATTTGTCAGAAAACTGGCCAACCAAATACTCCAGATCGGATGTCTGATCATCCTATTTTACCTTTGGATGCATTTCAAAAGTGGGGTATGGTTTTTGTTGGGCCTATCAAGCCTATTACTCAGCATCGTAATAGATATATTTTAGTAGCTACAGATTATTGCACGAAGTGGGTAGAAGCAGTAGCATTGAAGGACAACAAGGCGACAAGTGTGGCAAAGTTCCTCTACCACAACATTATAGCCACGTTTGGTTGCCCAATAGAGTTAGTGAGTGATAGAGGAGCTCATTTTCTCAATGAAGTCATTTCAGAGTTAACAAGAACACATCTGCTTATGCATAAAAAGTCTATGGATTGTCATCCACAAGCAAATGGTCAAGTAGAAAGCACTAATAAGACTTTGTTGTGTATTCTTAAAAAGCTAGTTCATGTTAATCGAAAAAATTGGGATTTGCTTCTAGATTCAACTTTATGGTCATTCAAGACAGACTTTAAGGTAACTACAGGAATGACACCATTTAGATTGGGTTATGGCTTGGAGCCAGTAGTTCCAATGGATTTTGTGGTATCAAGTTTGAGAGTTATAGCAGAAAAGATGTCTCCTAAAGTATTGGTTAAGCATAGAAAAAAGTATCTTCTCCAAATGGAGGAGAATCGCTTAGTTAGTGCATACATAACAGAAGTACTCCAAAGAAGGAGACAGGCTTAGGTGAATATGAATGTGAAATTCAACATTTTTTAGGTTGGAGATTGGGGATGGTGTACAATTTCAAATTAGGGCCGCATCTAGGAAAACTTACGTTGAGATATAAAGTTCCAGATCAAATTTTTCAGGACTTAGGTCACGAAACGTTTTTACTAGCTTATGTGTTTGGCACAAGAATGGAAAAATAGATCAATGGATTTTGTTTGAAGAAATTTCAAGGGAAGCCACCGCATATGGATTGGTTGTCATCTAATTTAGTGCAGATGATGTTTAATTCTTAAAATCAGATTGGCAACATTGATGATCACAGAATTAAGAATGCCTATTTATCTGCATTATGTTCGGTGGTAGCATGTTTTATTGATAGTTGTTGGTCCAAGATAACGTTAAGTGCTTTCTTGAGAATGCAATGGTATTCATGTGCTAATGTGAAGCTAATAAATGAAATACTCAATTCTGAATAATATCAAATGCAGTATTGCAGAAAGAGTTGTAGAGAAAGTAAGAACAACATGAAAAAGTTATGTCTAAAGTGTAGAACCAGTAAGCAATTGAGATTGTGAAAGGCAAGAGGTCCTTGTAGGAGTTTGAGGAATGGACGAACAAAATACAAGTGGATTTATGTACTAGCATTAAGGATAGGATGCACACACTAGTTAGATACCCTTGTGAACTAATGCATGATGGTTTTGCTTCGGTATATGCAAGTCAAATGTTAGAAGTTATTGAACAACACAAAACTGAAAAGGAAGAATTGGTGCAACAGATTGCAGAATTAAAGAAACAATTGGTGCAGCGGACTAAAGAAAAGGATTTGCAAAATCAGGTTCAACAAAAGGTAGAGCAGAAAGAAGTAGTTTCTGAAATGATAGTGGATCAAGAGGAAATGCATGTGGAAGCAGTGAAGGTTCATGAAGATATTATAGTTGCACATAAAGTTCAAGAGGAAAATATGCATAGGGAGCTTAGTGTCATGGTAATCGATCAAGGGATTGGGAATCCGAGTTTGATTTTTGGGGAAAAAAAGTCTCCCACTAGGCAATGCCAGGTGTTGAGGGGAGAGAAATTGGAAGAATAAGCAGTGAGTCAGATTTCTCAAGGTCTGGTTACTCTAAATTGGAATGTTGCTGACTCGGAATTTTAATAAGCAATTGCAAATTAGTTGGGCATCAATGTCGCATGATTATGTCTATTGTATTTTGTCGTGCAAGTATGTAATGGAAAGAAGAAGCATCTTTCAAAAGAGGAAAAGGGAGAAGAAGTGCCTTTAAAGAGGGGGAGACGAACAGAAAGAGGAAGAAGAGAGTATTTGTCCAAGAAGAGGAAACAAGAGTCTTTATACCTCTTTTTAGCACAGGCTGGATACAAATCAGGCGCATCAACATTATCATTGTTCAAAGAAGTGTTACTCCTGTTCATCATGTAATCAATGTGATTTCTGTTGGAGTTAGACGTCTGCGGAAGCACGCGAACAGCACAAGGAAGAAGAAGAAGCTTGGAGCACAACACACAAGACTGAATGTATTACTAGAGAATGTACAAAGATAAGTAGCCCATTAGGGCAATAGGCGTATATACAAGCCAGGGAAAAAAAACCTCCTAAAGAGGGAAAAAAGTGCCCCGGCGGTCCTAGAGTGTTCACACACATCACTACCTAAATATATCAACAAATCCCCCCTGGAAGTGATGCGGTGAACAAGGAGCTGGCACTCATGTCTAAGGAAGTGCCGAGCTATGTGGAAATCACTCCACAAAAGGAAGTAAGCCCAAAGCTTTGCGGAAAGCTTCAAACTTCTCCCTAGGCAGAGCCTTCGTGAAAAGGTCTGCAATGTTCTCCTGCGTGGGCACATATGCCAAGCTGATCTCCCCAGCAGAGAACCTCTCCCTGAGATAGTGATAATGCACCTCAATGTGCTTAGTGCAAGCATGGAACACAGGGTTCCTCGCAACTGCCAATGCACTCTGACTGTCAGTGAAGATGGTGGTGGCAGAAGACTGGCCAACACCCAAATCAGCCATAAGGCGTCTGAGCCACACACACTCAACAGTCGCTGTGAAAGCCGCCCTATACTCAGCCTCACAACTGGAAGTGGCCACAGTAGGCTGCTTCTTGCTCAACCAAGATATACATGAGCTACCAAGCATGAAGCAAAAACCACTGGTGGACACACGAGTGTCATAGCAACCAGCCCAATCTGAGTCAGAAAAAGCATGCAAATCTGGCGGTAGTGATCCCCCCTTGGGATAAAACAACCCAAGTAGCCGAGTACCACTCAAGTAGCGAAAGATGCGCTTAACCGCTTTCCAATGCGTGACTCCTGGGCAATGCATAAACCTGCTCATCTATGAGACAGCAAACTGAATATCTGGCCGAGTAATGCATAAGTAAATCAAGCATCCAACGGCTTGCTGATAGAGAACAACATCAAATGCATCTCCAGCATCATGAAGACTCAATCGTAAACCTGTCTCCATAGGAGTGGCAATAGGCTTACAGTCTTCAAGGCCAAAATGCTGCAATAATGTGTCAATATATTTTGTTTGACACAAAGCCATTCCACCATCAACTTGCATAAACTGAATGCCCAAATAGTGATGCAAATGCCCCAAATCAGACATCTCAAATGAGGCATGCAAATCAGCCTTGAAATTAGCAATATGCTTCTCAAGAGGACCCGTGAGAAGCATGTCGTCTACATAGACAACAATGATCAGAAGCACATCATTAGCACGCTTAACATATAAGGTGCTTTCAGTTGGACTGTTCTCAAAACCATGTGCAATCAGATAGGCATGTATTTTCTCATACCAAGCACGTGGTGCTTGCTTTAAACCATATAACGCCTTCTTTAACCTGCACACCTGGTTTTCATGCCCTTTCTGCACAAAGCCACGGGGCTGAAAAACATACACTTCTTCATGCAAGTCACCATTCAGAAATGTTGTTTTAATGTCCAACTGATGTACATTCCAACCATGATGGGTTGCAAGTGCACAAATGCTCCGAACAGTAGTCATACGGCATGTAGGTGCAAAGATCTCATCAAAATCAATGCCTCTTTCCTGCGCATAACCCTTTGCAACAAGCCTAGCCTTATACCTGTCAACTGTACCATCAGGTTTACGCTTCAGCTTGTATACCCACTTAGTGCCAATGGCCTTCTTGCCAGGAGGCAAGTCACATAAAGACCATGTACCATTCTTCATTATAGCATCATATTCAGATTGCATAGCAGCCATCCAATTTTCTGAATTTTGTGCTTCATCAAAAGAAACAGGCTCATTCTCATCACAGAGACTAGATGCAGCCATAGCATAGCAATCTGATGCAAAGGAGGTACTATGGGAGCCTGAATGAGTACGATATGACAAAGGTGCATCTAATTTGCTGTCACGCAAAGTCTGCACCAGCCATTTTGGCATAGTTTTTGCCTGTTCAATATCAGCTCTCTCATCAACAAGTGCATCATGTAAATCTGCATCAGAAATGGAATGATCTGCATCATCATATGAAACCTGCAAAGGCTGAGAAGTTGCCTCATTAGGACCAGCGCTAGCCTGTCCACCTGTAAAAAGAGGCATCAAAGTATCATACATGTCTTTGGAGGTAACAGATGTCTCCTTAGTACATGAAAGCAATGGCTGAATAGCATCTTCCACAAAGACAACATCACGGCTAACCAGAATGCGTTTAGTCTGTGGATAATACAGACGATAGCCTTTACTTTCAGAACTGTACCCAACAAAAATACATTTTACTGCCTTATCATCCAATTTTCTGCGATGTTGTTCAGGCACTAATGCATATGCCAAACAACCAAAAACACGCAGATGAGCAACAGATGTCTTGCGTTCATGCCAAGCCTCATATGGAGTGATGGACTGCAACGCTTTGGTGGGACACCTGTTCAGTACATATGCTGCACACATGACAGCCTCAAGCCAGAAACTATGTGGTAAAGCCTGACTTTTGACCATGCACCTCGCCATCTCCATGAGTGACCTGTTCTTTCGTTCAGCAACTCCATTCTCTTGAGGTGTATACGGCACTGTACACTGGTGTTTTATCCCACGTTCAGCCAGAAATGCATTAAAATCTGAAGACATATATTCCCCCCCTCGATCAGAACGGAGGGTGCCCATTTTACATGCTGACAGATTTTCAGCCAAAACCAAAAACTGTTTGAAGCACATGAACACTTCGGACTTTGCTTTGAGTGGATATACCCATGCATGCCTGGAAAAATCATCAATGAAAGTCACGAAGTAAAGGTAATTTCCAAAAGAGGGTGTCTGCAAAGGACCACAGACATCACTATGTACAAGCTGCAATTTCTGCATAGCCCGAACTGAACCATCTTTTGGAAAGGAAGAACGCTGCATTTTGCCCAAAATGCAGCCTTCACAAACATGTTTTCCAGGTGCCTCAAGTTTGGGCAAAGAGGACACCATTTCAGATTTCTGCAGGCGTAACAAACTAGCAAAATTCAGATGACCAAAGCGTGCATGCCAAAGCTTTGCATCTGACATAGCCTGAGAATCATGAACTGCACATGCCGAATCATTCACAGATCTTTCATAGTCTATGAGCTTATACAGCCCATGACATAAAATGTCAGAAGCAATAATCACATCGCCATTTGAGAGATCATGGACTGTACACCTGTCATCAACGAATTTCACAACCAAGCCAATCTTGGCTAATGCAAAAACTGATAACAGGTTCTTTTTGATCCCTGGCACAAATAAAGCATCTGACAAAGTGAAAGAACTACCATCAGCAGTAGTCAGAATGATCTTACCAACTCCCATAACAGGATAAGAGGAGTTATTGGCGCATGTGACAGTATTCCCTGTAGGGGCAGGCTCGAGTGAAGAGAAGAAACTGCGCTGTGAGGTAATATGTTTGGTCGCCCCACTCTCAAAGTACCAAACATCTGAGTCTACTGCAGACATGCACTGATCATGAGCTGATGGGTCAAAACTGCAGACAGTAGTAAACGCCCATTCTTCTTCCTGCACAAGATTTGCAGACTCTATTTTTGGTGTAGAGGCCTCTGCAACAACCATTCCAGCCTCTTTCTTCTTTGCCTCTTTAGCAGCCAGTTTTGGACAGTTCTTTATAATATGATCATTTCCTTTACAGTACTTGCAGAACAATTTCTGCTTTTCTGATTTCTTCTCATCTTTATCCTGGTTCTTTGATTGTGCAGCATTTGCAGATTTCTGCTTACTAGTAGAAGAGCTCCATTTTCCTTTGCCCTTCTGACTAGCCAGGAAAGCTTGATCTGCAACACGCATAATGGACCTGTTCTGCCTGGACTGATCTTCCTGCAACAGAACAGAGACTAATTCCTCAAATGACAAGGCATTCGGATTGCCTTTCATCATCAATCGAAGAGTAGAGGCAAAACTCTGATATGAATCAGGAAGGCCATTCAGAACGGTCTGCACAAGTGAGCTATCTGGTATAACCTCATCAGCAGAAATCAATTGTTCCTTTAGGTCTTTGATCTTTGTAAGAAAACTGTCCATCGAATCACCTTCATTCATGTGCTCACTCTCCAACTGTTTTCGGAGGTAAGCAACACGAGCCTCATTCCTAGCCTGGTACAAAGTGGTAAGTGTATCCCAAGCATCCTTTGCTGTTCTGCAAGAGCGAATATGAGGAATAATGGCACGTTTGACAGACAAAGCTATCAATGCATGTGCCTGGGCATCTCTGCCATCCCAACGAATCTGCTCTGCAGTAGGTGCAACAGAAACAGCAGCACGAACAGGAATCTGCGGAATATCATCTTCGACACCATCTTCATCAGCTCCAATACCTGTATTTGCAGTACCTGTCGTTACAGGTGTAACAGGACGTCTTTCAACACCTTGCACAATGTTCCACAATCCTTTTGCAACCAGTACATGTCGCATCATATAAGCCCATAATGGGTAGTTGGTACCATCCAACTTATCCTCAACAGCCAACATACGGAATACATCACTACTTTCAGCCATGGCCGGTGACTAAAATACCTTGATGCAGAAAATTGACTGTATCTCAAAAAGTTGAACAGAACTGCCCAGACGAGTTCTGCTAAACCTGTAGCAGACTTCGAGACGCTTAAACTGGCGAACAGAAACTGGTATATACCTTTGGCACAAAAGGACGAAATAGCCTACACAAGCACTGCGATAGTGCATTCGGAGGCCGAAACGAGTATGCTCACCAAATTTTGTGCGAATCTGAGACTGCAAACGGAGGAGTGTCGACGGCGCCCTAGAAGAAGCAACGACGTGCTCTGATACCAATTGTTGGAGTTAGACGTCTGCGGAAGCACGCGAACAACACAAGGAAGAAGAAGAAGCTTGGAGCACAACACACAAGACTGAATGTATTACTAGAGAATGTACAAAGATAAGTAGCCCATTAGGGCAATAGGCGTATATACAAGCCGGGGGAAAAAAACCTCCTAAAGAGGGAAAAAAGTGCCCCGGCGGTCCTAGAGTGTTCACACACATCACTACCTAAATATATCAACAATTTCGAAGAACTTTAATGAAGAATTTTGTATTTTGTACCTAGTGCAAGTCTAATTCTCTCTCTATTAGAGCAAAGCTCTATTGAATAATATTCTATCACCATAGAGAAATGTTGAATCTGAAGTCTATTTGTGAGTCTATTTTTCTCTGTATGAGTAGATCAATGCTGAAGTTGAATTCTTTGGAATTTTTTAATGTGTGTAAGTAGCTATGTCTTCCTGAACCCCAACAATGGTCATTTATGAACAAGGGTAGATTCCCATTGAGGCAAAGCTAACAAACATTGTCTAACTCTAATGGGATTTGTAGGGTTCCACTTGAAAAGAAACTTGTATATTTAAATTGGCCTATATAGTTAATACATCCTTCAATGAGTCAAAACCTTGAACCTTCAACTGACTTTGATAGTGACTTATAAGTTTTTATATGCCAAAATTTATTTTGAGGGAGAGGGGATACTATTCTATTCTGCTTATGACATGTTAAAGGGTTTGCCAAAGAAGGTTGAGGTTAAGTGCCATCAAATTGAACCTTAACGTGGGATTTATGTTCACGAACAACTAGGATTACATAGAAGCAATAAACCGAACATATGATGTCTCTCAAAACTTTTTGATTGCAATTTCAAACACTAAATTAATTACCAGAAGGTTCAAGAAGAGTCAAAATTCAAGCAAAAACTTCAAGTAGTTTGGGTTAATGTTTAGCGAAAACATTTTCTTGAACTGAATTATGGTTTTATGCACTATGCGAATGCCTACATTATTTAAGGTAACAATTTGAGACAAAGAAAGATGTTCTCTAAATTATGTAGAACAATAAACTTTCCTGATCCACTGAAAATAATGCAACTATATATACGTGCACAAACAAGAATTTCTCGCTCATGGAGTCAGAAGGCTAAATCTCCTCAAATTTGTACAAAAAACAAAACTCGTCTACATGTGTGAGATAAAACCAATTTTAGAGACAAGCATATGACTACTCGCAGGATCAACCAGGTATAATGAGCCATTCCTAGAAGAGTCATAAGAAGAGTCACTCGCAAAACAAATGCATTTTCGTGCAGTATTTTGTCAAGATATTAATATCAACAACTAAAACAAGGAAAATAACATCATACAAGCTTAGACATTGCTTCTCCTTTGCCGTATACACAGATAAAAGAAAGTCTAAAGAGAAAGGGAAAAGCAAAAAGGCTGAAGATGAATGTAACATAATCCTAGTAGGAGATGGTTGAACTACACCCTAAGAGAGAGGATTAGGAAGTAATCCTCAACCATGGATTTTGGGGCAAGTGGTTAGCCCATCACATTGGATCATTGGATCATTCCACCTTGCCCAAGCCTACTTCCTAGGCTCTGATACCAATGTAAGGAATTGAACTCACAACCTCTTGGTTAGGAATGTGATGGGCTAACCACTTGCCCCAAAAGCCATGGTTGAGGATTACTTCCTAATCCTCTCTCTTAGGGTGTGGTTCAACCATCTCCTACCAGGATTATGTTACAATGAAGGTACTACCTCTCAAGCTAACTATGCAGGGAGAGGTTGGAACTCAAGAGCAAGGGAAAAAGGAGGTGAACAAGGTAGGGCGAGACCTTTCAACTCTTCCCCATGCAATATTTGTGGTTTATCAAATCACACCACAGATGACTGTTATAGGAACTTCAAGAATCAGAGAGGTAGAGGTTTCCAAAGAGGTGGCTACACACAATCAAGAGGAAGATTCAATCATACTCAAGGCTACAACAACAACTACAACAATAATTACAACAACAACTACCAAGGAGGCTACAAATCAAGGAAAGACTACAACAATTACATAGAGGATCAAGAGGATTCCCTTCTGATTATGAACATGACTTCAAAGCAATGTATGAATGATGATGATTATCTCTTCTATATTGACTCAAGATGTTCAAACCATGTGGCAGGCAATGTAGCTCTTCTCTCTGATCTTGAGGAACCCAAGGGAAAGCACCATGTGCAAACAGGTGATGACACCAAGCATTCAGTGGTCAAGGTAGGAAATGTCAAAACCTCTGATGGGAATAGAAATCTGTTGAGTAGGGTTCTATATGAACCTACAATCACCAAGAACTTGATGAGTGTTGGACAAATTGTGGAAAAGGGTTTGCAAGTTAGGTTCAACAAATATGGAGCATTTGTGGAGGATCCCCAACATGAATTCAAGAGAATTTCCAAGGGAGAAAAAATAGGTAGACTTTTCACATTTGAGCTTGAAGATATCGAAAGTATTTTTTTGTATAATTATAAGGATCAAACCTTATCTGAGCTTGAGATTTGGCACAAGAGACTTGGACACATAGGTGAAAGAACACTAAAACAAATATGTAGGGATCAATGTGTGCTTGGGATACCTAATGTATCCAAGCAACACATGATCTATAAATATGGTGCATGTTAGTTTGGTAAATCTCACAGGTTACCCTTCTCAAAGAAAAACTACATGCATGAGGATTACTTGGAGCTTGTCCACACAGATGTGCGGGGAACAAGCAAGGATCCTTCTATTTCAGTCTCGAGGTATTATGTACCTTTCATTGATGATTTTAGTAGGTGGACAATATTATATTTTATGAAGCACAAATAGGAAGTGTTTAGTTGCTTTAACAAGTATCGCTCTTTTGCTCTCTGTCAGACCACAACATACCTCCCATAACATAAACGATTCATGTTGAAGCATATCTGCATCATTCCTTTCATCTAGCCGACTGATATCACTAATTTTGGAGAGACATAAAACTAGCAGTAGTTGCTCTCTCCATCAATGCGATAGGTTCTAGTTGAATTTCTATACACATATGTCTTTCATGGCAGAGCATACAATTCTAATTCCTCCCTATGCCACACACAAGTCCTTGAGCTTCCCTTGAAACTATTTTCAATTGAATGGTCATGCTGCTGAGGATCTTACCCCATTTTTTTTGTATGACGTCCAAGCTCCTTCAATGGTTCCGTCCTACTAACTCTCTCCTTTCCTCTGAATTCTCCTCCTGCCACCTTCTTCTACGATTCTCGAAATTCTTAGACGCCTCTTGGCCAATGGTCCCCCTCCTTCCCCTTCAAGAAGCCCTCCTAAGATCCCTAACTTTGAGTGGTGCCTCCCTTTTTCGAATAAAAACCCCCTCTAGAATAGAACAAATATATTTTTCTACGTATTCTTTTATATTATAATTATATAGTGTATGTTGAAAATAGTTTGATGCGCACATTTTTTGCTTACATATATAAGGATGCATAACATACATTCACATGCTTCAAAGTATACACATAAACACACATATAAACATATCACAATCATACGCAAATACGTGAACAAGACTGAAAACACTTAAATGTATGTGCATACTTACACAAGCACAACACATGCCAATGCACATATTTACATACGACTGTATGCATAGATATTTCACATCAGAATGATGGATATATATGCATGACAAAAAAAACAATTCAATCACTCCAAGCATGCACGCAAAGGCACATTATGCACATGTAGTAACATCCCCTTTTACACATGCATTAAACACAATACACAAACACATATATATATATGCAAGCATGAAACATGCATGGAATGCATACAAATGCTCTTAGTAGTATCTTATATAGGTACAAACGGTGATACCAAATCAATGGTATGGGACATCAACCTTAAACAAGTGATGTATAAATGGGTCACTCTTATCCATGAAAACAAGTCATTATGAGTTATGGGCACATGCAATCGTACACATATAAACATGCATGTTATAATGCATTAATCAAGATGGTTATAAATAAGAGGTCTGTGAAAGAATTCAACGATTATCATTGTCTAGTAGTTTGCAAGCTTGGTCTTCAAATCTCATCCACAATGGGTAATTAGAATGTGTTTATTCTGTGGATGATATAGATGATAATCTTTCCTTTCAAAGCTATACCCAAAAAAATACATTTTACTGCTTTATCATCAAAATTTCTATGTTGTTGTTCAAACACTAATGCGTATATGAGACAACCAAAAAAGACATGTAGATGAGCAACAGATGGCTTGCAATTGTGCCAACCCTCATATGAAGTGATAGACTACCATGCTTTGGAGGGACACTTGTTAAGTACATATGTTACACACATGACAACCTCAATGTTGGTGCAATTTACCCAAGCCTTCACATTTGACATATTGTAGAGAAATTCCATGGACTTGACTTACTTCATTTATTGGTTCATGTGAACCACATCTTGTTATAGCTAGTCATTTATCCTTGGTAAAAGTCAATTACTTGAAGAATCTTTGTAAAAGCCACAAGTTGTGGAAGTTAGGAGAAAACATAACTACGAGTTCCTAATGAGAGAAAACTGCCTACATCATAGGAGTCACTTTATGGAGAGAGCCAAGAATTCAAATTTGAATTCAAATTGTGAAGCAATTTATAAAAGGACTTTGGAAAGTCATAGGATAACACTTCATCATTGAGCCCATTCGATTGATCATTTGTAAGCTTAAGTAAGCACACTCCATAGCTACTCAGCTATCATCATTGTGCATCATTCTTTATGCCAATTATCTTGTACAACATTGTGTTATAATACAAACTTGTCATTGATCAACTCTCTCTATTCTCCTGTTATGATCGCTCATAATAGTCAACATTTATTGAACATATCTCATTGATTACTCCATAATTTCGGAAGATCTACAGCTTGTTAGAACCAAATCAAAGCCATCTATATGATGATAAATTTTCAAGTCAATTGGATCTACCATCTAAGAGAAATCACAATAGAAGCAGTCACTGGTATATCTCTGAGCACTCGCTAAAAAGTCGGGGGTGAGTCTAAGATTGCTAAATTGATTTCTCTACGTGTAGTTTGTTATTTTGAATGATTTCACTTGCAAACATTATCTCCCAAAGCTAATTTGGTTTGGCTAAAAGGAAGTTTCCTAATTTCTAATGTGATGGAAGCACTGAGCTTAAGAACCAACATGTGTGTGAGCCAAAATAGCAAGTTTTTGACAACTTGTGATCTCTTGTGATCTCTGAAGTTATCTGTTTTGGATTAATCATTACATTCAACAACTCCAAAGTACATGTAGCTCAGTGATGAGTAGCACCTCCTTTAATGTCAATTCGGGAAGACATGAGGATGGTATGATGACCTCGAGCAAGTGAAGGCACAAATGCATGAGTGAGAAGCACACTAACATGCACACACATACACACACACACACACACACGTGCACACAAGGCAAGACAAAGAGAGATAGAAGCAATGGAGTTCTTTTAGATTACTTCAAAATGCTCATACAAGTTCAAATCAATCACAAGCTATCCCCAAAAATGAGCTCTCTAGCTCTATTTATAGTTTTTGACTAGGTTTTGGCCCTATCCAAACCTAGTGTCCGGCCTAGTTAAAAATTAGGTTCTAAGGCCAATTTGAAGGCTCAAACGGAGTCTAAAAAATATGAAAACAGGTAAGTAGCTACTTCTAATGCTCCTCAAGCTCAAGGACTCCTTGGCTTGCACAAAATGGAGCTACAAAATTATGAAATGGTATTTATAATGATTTTTAGTGATGAAAATCACTATTTCTGTAGGGATTTCTTCTAACAATTTGGCATACATTCCCTGGAGCTCCCCACTTGCTCCTTCTTCTTGTGTGTCCACCTCTTTGACGTGCTTCAACTTTAGAAAAAATAATGGCCTACTTTCCAGATCTTCTTTGACTACTCTGTCTACTTGTGCCTTCTCTTCGTTCTGACTCCCTTCGTAGGCTGCCTTGTCTTGTAAGTCCTCCAATTCCTTGACTACTACCAACACACCCCCCCCCCTCTCTCATGTCTGTCGTCTCTGACAGACCCTTGTTGAGTGGGTCATTGGATGTAGTACTCGAAAACATCTGTTGCCAAATGATGTTCTGCTATTCTCAACCCTTTGGCCAAATCAGTGAGTAGGGCATCCCAGTCTATTGGCCCTGGAACTTGTGGATGTGGCATACATAGCTTTTCTGAATGGAGAGTTTGTTCTACTGCAAATAGATGTAATAAATGAGATGGTCTGGGAACGAATATCTTTGAATGATATTCCCAGAACTCGATGACAAACATTTCTTCAAATGTCTATTTGAAGCAGGCTGGTAGATACTTTATGCGAGCATGCCACACATATACGACGTTACTCGATGGTGTGGTACTCATATCATAAACGAGGTCCTGATTTCCTTCGTTAAATCCTATAGCCAAGAGATGAGGTTCCTTGACATTCTTGAAGGTTCTGAAGGTAGCCAGCATGAGCTCAAAGATCTTGAGGCACATTTGTGCCATGACATCTGGTACATTTTTGAATCGGACTCCCTAATGCCTAATCATTGAGATCACGTATGCTACTGTGGGTTGGCCCTTAGGTGGTGCTAAGTAGACGTAATTGAGCCATTTGTCACATCCTTTGACTGTCAGCACTGTTTTTGTGTACTCCGACCAAGACCTTCGTCGAAAGACTAGACAGTAGCATGGGTTGTACTTGATGTATAAAGGCATATTGTTCCAAGTATGTACCATCTCAGGGTATGTTTCAAGCAGTCAGATCCTCTAGGTTGGTTGAAAGATATTCCCATGCGTGGCACTTGCAGGGATGTCCTCTGGTGCAAACTGTGTAGCCGAGGTTGGTTCCTTCATTGTGTGGTGTTTGATTTCAGCATTATAATCGGCCATTAAGACGCAGAATGGAACATACAAATCATCGGATGTGCCAATCCACCGATGATGGGAGAGGTTTCTCAAGTAGTCTAACTTAATTACCACTTCTTCTAGTCGAGACATCGACGCTATTTGCACTGCAACTCGATCATCATGGGTGGTAGCAACCTTCTCTAACTTTTGCATCCATTCAAGGGCTTCTATTTCAATTGTGTCCATCCCTTCCTCCGTTTGCTTGCCCCCAGGAGCAGGCATGGGTACATATGGGTCTTCGAAGGTCTCCTCCACTTCAATTGGAACTAAGTCCTCAAGTTCCGATTCCATCAGGGGAGAGGGTTGACGCTCCTACTGAAGGAGTTTATTTTGGAGTTCTGCCTGTTGTGTTCTGAGTTCTGCAACTTCTTCAAATGTATCTGCGGTGGCTGTGACTTCTTTGGGTGACTCACGTTGGGCTGCCAGTTGCTTCAATAGGTCATCCCGCTCTCTTTCTAAGGTTGTGTGTGCTTCTAGAAGATCAGTGTGTGTTTCCAATACGATTTGTATATTTTCAGCTGGGATGGCCTTGAATTTTTCTGGGTGGATTTCCTGCGGTGACCCTTCCATTGCGGCTTCCAGATTTTCTTCATTCTCTTTCTGTAGTCGTTTGTTTTCTTCAAGGGCTGCAGATATGTGTTTTTGTAGCAGGGCGAGGTTGCATCGCAGCTTGAGGTTGTCCCTTATCTGAGCGCGTAACATATCATCAAGTTGTTGTTTTTCTTCAGAGTCTGACTGGGGTGGGTTGGCTACTAATTGATCATGTTGTTCTTGCAATGTATTATACTGTTGTTGTAATAGCCGCTTCTCTCTCTCTAAATCAATGAATCTTGCTTGGAGCGTTTCATGGTTTCTAAAGAGGCTTGTATGCTGAGCATCTAAGTGCTGGTAATGCTGCTGTAGTTGAGACATACACTGGTACATATTATTAAATACATTATTAATAGGAGTGGATGTGGGAAATGTGTGAATGTAGGAGGGAAGGGAAAAGGGAATGGGAGTGTGTATGTGGTGCTTGGAAAGGGTGAAGTGGGTGGTGGGGGAATGGGAGATTGTGGACGTATAGGGGGAGGGGGAGGTGCGGAGGTGGGTGATATGTCCATGAAATCAAAAGTGGATGCAGTCATGGGAGTGATTGTGAACATGGGAATTGTGGGTGCGGTGATGGTGGTGTAGGTGTAAAGTGGTGTGTGTAGTTGTGAATACGAACCGCCAGGAAGTGTGATCGGGGGAATGGGGTTTTCCGTAGCTACGGTTAGAATCACAGTGTCGGTGGTAGTGTATACAAGAGAGGTGGTGCTAGGGTGTGTGGGTTGACTGATGGTCTGTGCTTCGGTATGGGGAGTGGACTCGGAGGCGGTGACCGTAGTGGTTACACTGGTAGTGGGAGGTGAAGGTGGTGGAGTTGGAGGGGGGGTGGTAAAGGGGGTGATGGAGGTGCACTTGATGTATAGGCTTCCTCAGTGTCATGAATGGGTTGTGATGTGCCCGTGGTCGTGGATGTGGTGCCCTATGGTTCTGATACCAATACATTCATTTGTTTCCCTAACCGTGGGGGACGTTTGCCGTATCTTTTCTCCGATCTTCTCGAGTGTGCAAGAGAGGTATGCATCGTCTCAGGTACTCCCAATGCCTCAACAATCATTTCAAGGGTCGCCCTGTATTGATCATCTACGCCTTCATCTTCCAAGATCTGGTTCATCAGGGCCTTCCCTGCTCCCAAGGATAATTTGTGTTGTTCTTGAACTCTATTGATGGTGTCATATAGTCTCTTCAACTGCTTTGTGTAAGCAGGGGCTCCTTCAAGTCCTTGTAGAAGTTCCTGCTCATATTCATACTCTTCTTCATCAGAAAATCCTTCTTGTTCCTCCTCTTGCTCCTCTTCTTCATCATCCTCTACTTCGACTACTACTGGTTGGACTGGATGGGGTTGATCGGTAACTCTCTGCTGCCAGCTTGCCTGTTCTGCTTCCACTTCTAAATTCGTAGCATTAATGATTCTAGCTACCTCCTCATCAGTTAGGTCTTCCAATGTAAAGCCATGCGGGAACTCTAAGTCAGTTGGTATAGGTGGAAATACTAGATTTGGGCCTTCCGCGCTATGCCTTGGTAACCTGATAGTGAATGGTTGCACTCTCCTTGGAAGTCGTGGAGTGGTTTCTCGTGTCAGAGTAGCACCACGGGCCTGTGCACAAGGTATCTGAACTGCGCCTCTCATTTTCTTGGATGGAGGCCCTGCTGTTGATAGTCTGCGTTGAAATTCCTGCACCCTGGTCCAAATTAGTGCCCTTTGAATTGGCACATCATAGGCCAAACATCTGTAAACAATCCTAGTGAGAGCGCAGCATCCATAAAGCACTGATTTCTGCTTCTTATACCACCGTTGATGTGCCAAGTGTATCTGGTCGATAATCCAATGGGCCATATTGATTGTCAAATCAAAGGCGTCTGCTAAATATAGACTGAACCAGATCTTCTTGGGCGGCATTGTGAACCTCTCTTGAGCGGGGAGAGGAAGATGCATGCACATACGAAGATGAATGGCAATAGTGTGTGTCATTGCCACCATGTCCTTTAGTTTTGTCAGATTCCTGTTCTTCATGTTGTCAGGGACCATAGTCTCTTTCTCAGTGGGGATATGCATGCCTTTCATGTCGAGGGCTTCCCTTACCAAGTTGTTCGTCAATTTGAATTGTTTCAACTCATTGCGTCTTGTGAGGGATGGGAGGACAAAGGTGTTGTATCCCTTTTTCTCTTTGCTCGGAGTGAGAGTGCTAATCAAATAAGAGCATCTTAGAAAGTCGGGCTTCGGCAATTGGGATTTGAAGTAATCGTATAATCCCACCTTCTTCCATATCGGTTTCAGCCCTTCATTATTTTGAAGTCTCTCAAATTCTCTGGTAAAAGAGCGATATCTGCCCCAACGACCATTGAACTCGATCTCTGCCTCCCATAGGTAAGAGCCTTCTCCCAAAGGTCCTGCCACATCATTGAACCAATGTGAGTTTTTGCTAACTAGCATAGTGTGCCCCTGTGGAGGATTTTGGATTGGTATGGCATGTAATGCTCTCAATGCCACTAGATGCTCCTTCAATTCCTCCTCAATGGGAAGACTTTCAATGTCCACTGTTTGAGGGCTGGTGCCCGCCTGGGAGCTAGTTCTTGCAGCCTCGGCCATAGTGAAGGGACTGGTCACTGGTTCTGTGAGAATATGCAAATGAATGTTAACATTGCAAATGGACACCAACTGGTCATGTGTCCCCATTACAACATTAACATGCGGTGAATGACGGGTTAGTAGGTCAGTGAGTGCTTGATGATTGTGTGTGCTATCAGTGAACAAGTAATCCTATGAGCTAAGTGAAAAGATGTAGTGTGAGAATTATGCGGTTAGTAGGTGGAGATCAATTTACATATGGGGTCGGGGGGGTTTATTACAAAGTTTAGGTTGCCAAACATAGCACACGACTTTTGGTCTTAATTGTGTGGATTCTCTGGAGGACTTTATAAGAGTGTCAGCTTGAAAATGAGGCTTCTTAGGGACCCATTTACAAATGATTCTGCTCGTGCTCTTGGGCCAATGTGTGTTCGTGTGTGTTGAATACGAGGGGGGATTGGTTGTTCGAGTGAGTGGACCATGTTGTGCATGGTGTTATCTGTGCATCGCTATTTGAGCCCGCAAGCAAGCCTTAGGCACCCAAATATATCTTGATTGTGGGTCAGCCTTCATCGACATCTTGGGTACCTAGATAGACTTCACTTTCACAGGAGATTTTGTGGATGACCTCTTATTAGTGTCGTATCGCTGATCACTAATAGGAAGTTGAGCCAATTGTTGTGGCTTGGCTGCAGCGGTATGCTCGCCTTTCTACACCCACATTTGTAGCAGTGTCGGGACCACCTTGTTTCGTATGTTCTTTTGGCTTCAAGCATAGGTTGTCTGCTTCTTCTGCATTTGATCTGCCCTTGGTTGCTGCATCCCTATGGCTTTTGGAAAAGAAGGAAGTTCCATCATATCCTTGACTTCTCTATTGAGATATTCGTCCCTCTGCATCACATCGTTTTGGACAAGCATAGCATGGTCATCTTCATGTGTACTCCTGGAAGGACTAGGAGTGTGTGCCTTTCCTAGTTCCTTGAGTGCTCCATTGTCTAACTCAACTGTAATTTGACTTTGATTTACCCATACCTGAAGAAGTCCACTTCACTGCATGATCATAAATCCAGTCTTGACCCAGGACAAGAGGCTTAGTGAGATCTTCATCTTGACACACTAGTACTTTAACTGTCAGTAAAACATCTTGAATGTGGAGGGGATGTTCCAGCTTGCCCATGCAAGGGGTTTCCACGCCTCCTAATCCTATGAGATATGCTTCGATAGGGTTGACCTTTAATTTCAACTTTTGACAGTAAGAAAATTTAACAGCACTAGTGGCTGCTCCTGAGTCAATCAAGGCCCTTACAGTTCTTGCACTCGTTCCTTGCCCTACCTCTAAGGTTACAAATGGACGTCGATCAACTATTCTATGAGAACTCACACCTGAGACTTCACACATAGCCATATGGTATCCCGGGTCTGCATAATCACTACAAGGAATACGGGTGTGTAGCGACGGTTAACGCGACAGAATTTCGTCGCTATAAAATTGCAACTTGCGTCGGAATTACCGTCGAGCGCGGACCGTCGATTATACGACGCAAAAAACGACGGTATTTGCGACCTTTTTGCGACGCTTCCACCTAACGTCGCTTAAACGACGCTTCTCAAAGGCGTCGCTTAAGCGACGCTTTTTTGCGTCGCATAAGCGACGGTACACACCGTCGTATAAGCGACGGTGCAGACCGTCGTATACGCGACGCTAAGCAAATGTCGCTTATACTATGACGCATTGCATCGCTTATACGACGATCTGTTGACGGACAAAAATTAAAAGGTTGGAGGCTCTGCAATCGGCATTTTCACGCATCCGATCGAAGAGCTCTCCAACGTTCGCAATTGCGCTGCGCTTACGAGCTGAAGCAAGTATATGCAGAATTGTTGTTTTGCTTAAGCTCTCTGTTATTGTCTCCCTCTGTCTTTGTTTCTCTCTTTCTACATCTTTCTCTCTTTGAATTTTCTCTCTCTCTCTCTAGATCTCTCTCTCTCTAGATCTCTCTCTCTCTAGATCTCACTCTCTCTCTCTCTAAATCTCTCTCTCTCTCTAGATCTCTCTCTCTCTCTCTCTCTCTCTCTCTCTCTTCTCTCTCTTTATTGCAGGTTATTCAAGAAGTTAACCAAGCAAAAACTATGGATCACAATTGTAAGTACAATTTCTATTATTTGTAGATCATTTGAATTGTGTTATTTTCATTACATACCATACTCACACTTATTGATATGCACTCATACACTTATACATGATGAAGAAGCACACACACATGCATATACCTACATATACACATATACATGCACATACACACACATACACATAGAGTTATACATATACACACACATACACAAGAACATGCACATATTGATACATACATATACACTTATACATGCACATGCATATACATACATATACGCACACATGCACATGCACATATACACATATACATGCACATACACACACATACACATAGAGTTATACATATACATGCATATACATATACACACATACACATGCACATGCACATACTCATACACACATATACACTTATACATGCACATGCACATACATACATATACACACACATACACATGCACATACATACATATACACACACATACATATACACTTAGGTACACACATATGAATGAATTATATAATTAAAGTATTAAAACACATGCTTAATATAAACAATAATAACAATCAATAGAACAAAACTCTTCATTGCTTAATACCATACACACAATTCAAAACATGACTGAAATGAAAAATATATAGATAAATATATATATATATATATATATCAATGTAAATACATATAATCCAATGTCATAATCAACTAAAATCCTAATCATCATCATCATGATCATCATCATCAGCAGCAATATCATGATCATCCTGATCTTCCTCATCCTCATCCTCATGATCACCCTGTGACGATCGAGATCGTCCCTCCTGTGTCTGTCTCTCCACCTCATCCATATTTGTCTCCCCATAATACTCCTGTATTACATATAACAAACATAAATCAATAAAATAATTAAAACATTCATAACAACAAAATAATTATATAAAATTTAAAAATACTCACAAAGGCATCAGGATGATCTTGTATATACTCGCTCAAACGCCGATATCCAAAATGTGTAGCATACTCGATCTCGTGTTTCGTAGGATATCGGCCATAATCCTTTCGCTGCAATGAAACAAATAAAAAACATTAGTTGCTTGCATTTTAACTAAAATAAAAAATATACTCACAATAACACATATACTTACAAACGTAGCTACAAAACCATTATGGCCCATTTGGCCTAAGTGCGATGTGTGGCCCGACTCCACTCTCTTCTTTGCAGCAGCCTGTTTATTCAAGGAAAAAAATACATAAATTAAATTAAAAAATTACTAAAATATCTAAAAATTATAAATATAAACTATTAATTTGTGTACCTTCTACTGAGGAAATGACTCCTGAAGACGTAGCTGTCTACGAAAAAACTGCCACGACTCAGGTGGTATGTTAGCTCGCCTCTTATTTTTTTCGACCATACAATATCTCCTGTTAATTTAATCTCAAACAGAAAAAAAAGTCAGAATACATACACATATATACACACATATACACATACACATACACATACACATACCCACATACACATATACATGCAAACATATACGCATGCATATATGTATATATATACACATATACATACATATAACATAAACACACATATACATATCCACATATATACGTACGCACACATGCATGCATATACACTCATTCATACAAAATACATGCATTTATCTCACAATAATATGTGTTGTGTATATGTGAATATGTGTGTATGTATAAATGTGTATATGTGAATATGTGTGTATGTGTAAATATGTATATGTGAATTTTTTATTTATGTAGATAATCAAATTATTAATATCAAATACCATTATTTGTAGATTCTGATCAATCAGATGGAACTCCACCACCGTCTCCTCATCGTGCAACGACTTTATACTGTAAGTATATGAAATATTTAATTTTAACTATATTTGATGGATACATAACTTATATATTTTTTTTATGTTTCTTATGATGTAGATTCTGATCAATCAGATGGAACTCCACCACCGTCTCCTCATCGTGCAACGACTTTATACTGTAAGTATATGAAATATTTAATTTTAACTATATTTGATGGATACATAACTTATATATATTTTTTATGTTTCTTATGATGTGCAGATTCTGATCAATCAGAGGGTACTCCACCACCTCCTACCCATGCAACGACTTCACATGTGTCCTCCGATAGGAATTATGATGAATTTTACTATCAAGAGCATATTATATGTTGGTGTAACTCTTGTTATGGCACGTATCGAAGACCACGATTGGAATGTATTCAACATGAGGCAGAGTATGGTACTTTTGAGCATGCACCATCACCTAGTCAACGTGATAATGCTTGGGTATGTATTTTCTATATATATTAATGTCATTTTTTTATTTAAAAACCATGTATAAAATCAAATTATTATTGATATACAGGAATACTTGCTCGATGATGATGATGATGATGATTTTTCTCATAATGTTAATATACCTCGTACACGTCATGGACTTGCTGTTCATCAATTACAAGCAGAGGTTTCTAGAAATCCTCTACCTCCTGGTTTAGAGAATGAAACGGCTGGAGATTATCCATTGCCAGCTCGTGATCGTTCTTTAGTACAAACATATGATAGAAGAAGATATGGAGGATGGAATAGAGGACCACTTCCTTTAGATGGAGAGGTTTTCAACTTTTGGGGTAATCGCTATATGATTGCTCCATCCACTATTACTAATGCTGGTCGTGGTCTCTTTATTGTAGAGGATTTGTATGTGCCTCCGAACTCTGAAGTCACTCTTATGTCATTTTGTGGTCCTATATATGGATGGGGAGATTGGCATTGACTTTCACGTTATGTTCAAAGCATGAGTACTTATGGAATATGCTTGAACGCAGCATCTCTTACTAGTAGAAGGATTTTACATGCAGAAAATGAAAGATTATATATTGATGGAAGACCTTACACACATGGAAATATAGCAGGTTTAATAAATAGTAGTCGAGGGTTACATAATAGTTCAAGGACTAATTGCACATTTGAGGAGCGTGAAAATAGTCATGAATCACCATACATGAGTAGAGATGTATCAAGATACATAGTTGTCAATGCTATTACTACATTACATGCTGGTGATGAACTATTAGTGAATTATGGATGGCGTAGACCTCCAAGAGCACCTTTTAGCTAGAGAGAATAAAAATTTTCTATCCATATTTAATAAGTTATATACTTAATTTTATATTTGAAGTTTAATTTTTATTCATTTATGGAATACTAATGAGTTTTATTTATATGTGTAGATTCCAACGTATGATGTTGATGATATTTGTCCACAACATTCACAATTACCAATAAGACCTCATTTATCAGAAGCTTCCATGAGGAGGCTACGCAAAACTAAGCCTGTGCAATATGCAAAGTTGAAAGATCTATATTCAAAAGATGATAAAGTACAAGATTTGTGTGACAATGATGAAGATGATGGCATGGCAGATTTTATTGAGGATTGGTATCAAAATGACAGTGAGAGCATGGATATTTCTAAAAATGAGAAATATCTTCGAGAGGAATGTCTAAAGCATGTATATGAAGGAAGTCATTTGACACGACTAAATGCGAGCTTACTTATTCTCAACCTTCAAAATCGTTTTGGATGGAGTAATGTATCTGTTTTGATACTATTAAGGTATAAATTTCAATTTTCTATCTATTTATATATATATATATGCATAAATATATATACATATATAAATACATGTAGGTTTTTATTCTTACTTTAGATAAGGTTATAAGAACAAGAACTTGAATTGAATGGAAACTTTTTGTCCGCGCATCTTTTAAAACTATTAATGCATCTTTCCAAATATTCGCAATGGTGACATGGATGAGTCGCATGCACAAAGGTTACTCAAGAGACAGTAATCTGATTATAATGGAGTAGTCCACTTTGTATCCTAAAGTTCAGATGCTCATCATTGACATGCAAGAGGTTTACTGCATACCCGAGAAATCCTGCTCTATCTTGACTAACCTCTGTGCATGCGATTCATCCAGGTCACCATTATATGAACATACGTGTGAATTGACAGGATACGATTGTTTTGCGTAAAATTTTGAAAGAGGCATTAATAGTTTTAAAAGATGCGCGGACAAAAAGTATCTATTCAATTCAAGTTCTTGTTCTTACCTTATCTAAAGTAAGAATAAAAACGTGCATGTATATATGTATGTATATTTATTTACCTTTTTTAATATATCTTTTTTTGATAAACTTACAGGTTATTAGTATGCATGTCCTAACGATTGTATTTTATATAGAGGTGAATATGCAGACTCTTTGACATGTCCCAAATGTCAATCTCCTCGATATAAGGGTGAAGAAGGTAAAATCCCGAATAAGGTATTGAGACATTTTCCATTGGCTCCACGGATTAGACATATGTTTCAAAGCCCCGAATTATCAAAGCTTTTGACTTGGGGACATGATCACAAAAGTACTGATGGAATAATCAGAATTCCTCATGATAGTGTTGCTTTTCAGCATATTGATTCTACATGGCCTGAATTTCCACAAAATCCACAGAATCTAAAGTTAGGAGTTGCATTAGATGGGGTTAATCCATTCTCCATGAAAACCAGTAAATGGTCAACATGGCCAGTGGTAGTCATAAACTACAATCTTCCGCCATATCTTAGCATTAAAAAGGAACATTTAATGCTTTCACTTTTAATCCCAGGCAAAAGACAAGTTAAAGATATGAATGTATATCTTGCTCATCTCATTGACGATCTTCAAGAGTTATGGAGAGGTATTAATGTCATTGATATATCGAAAAGCATCAATGAAAGACATATTACGATTCGTGGTATTGTGGCTTGGACTATTCACGATTTTCCTGGATATGGCGTTTGTTCAGGTATTGATGAATTTTTTTTATTCAATATGCATGTAAATAAATATGATTTAATCTAATTATATTTTTATCCTTTTCCATGATGCAGGAATATCTACTAAGGGTTATAAAGCTTGTCCATATTGTGGTGATTGGTTGAGATCAATCTATAGTAAGAATCTCAACAAAAATATTTATCTTCGACATCGATGATTCTTGCCTGATGATCATCCATTAAGATCTAAAAGAGAAGCGATACATTTTAATGGAAAGCTTGAAACAGGCCAGTATCCAAAACCTATGACGCCTATGGATTGGTATAAAAAATGGACAGATGGACCTCTGATAGATCCAGAAGCAGAAATCTTCAGTGATGATTCAGATAATGAGTATGTGAACATAGGTAAAGGGAAATTGGCACTCGCAGAGAACATATCAATATGGTATTCTTTGGAGTATTGGAAAGAGTTAAAAGTATGTCATCTTCTTGATCCTATGCATATATTCAAAAATATTGGTTATTCACTATGGCAGCATCTTCTTGGACTAAAAGATACCACAACATCAAGGAATGATTTGAAAGATCAAAAATCCAAACCAAAGTTATGGCCAGTTTTTGATAGACATCGACAAGAAACGACTTATGCATCTGCTCTTTGGGTACTTACAACAAAAGAGATACAGACTATCAACAATAGAATTCAATTGATCAAGACTCCTACAGGATATGGAGCATCGTTTCAAAACATGTTTACTATGGATGATAAGAGCTTATCTGGATTAAAGACCCATGACTGGCATAACTTTTTGAAAAATATTTTACCTTTGGTTATCGATGGATGTACAACGGAAGGAGTACGAGATGTGATCTATCGTCTTGGATCACTTATAAGGTAATTATGATACTTTTAAATTTAATATGTATGAATATTGGATATCTTTTATTTTTTAATTAACTTCTTTACAATTGTTTTTATGATTTGTATAGGTGGATTACATCCAAAGAGATCGATAAAAATTCGATCCCACAAAAAAAACGTGAATGCAAAGAGCTACTATGTTTGATGGAAAAAGAACTTCCTACTTCATTTTTTGATATTCAAGTTCATTTACTAGTCCATCTTGTAGATGAGATAGAGATTGCCGGTGTTGTCAACACTCGATGGATGTTTTGGGTCGAGCGATTTATGGGAATACTAAAAGGTTATGTGCGACAAAGAGCAAAACCAGAAGGATCCATGGCAAAGGGTTGGATGCTTGAAGAGTGCATGTATTACGTTAGTGAGTACCTTGAAAGAGTTCATGAAGAAGCTCCACGTGCATGGACCAACGAGTCTTCTTCAAAAATAACAGATGAGGTATTATCAGGTAAGGGGGTTCCATTCTTATTTACATTTCAAGAAAAAAATGATGTTTCTACTTTTGTAGCATATAATAGCGAATGCATGCAAGCATTCGTTAGCGAGTACGAGGAAATTCAAAGTCTCCAAAGTAAAAGGCAAAAAAACAAAAGATCTAGACATAATCTCGATAATAATGAGATTACAGATATACCTTCTTTCACGGATTGGCTATATAGTCGTTTGCAACGCGCCAACGCAAATAATGAAGAAATCTCAGATGAGCAAAGAGAGTTAATGATAGGTTGTGAACAAACGGTAATTTTATTAAAATATATATTTTATTTTTTTCATATATGTATGTTAGTTTCTATTTACTAATTGAATTTATTTTGCAGGCTCGAATGTTCACTAATATGTGGGCTTTTGGACAGCATATTAGAATCAAAGCCATTGATTCTTTACGTAAAACAGAGGATTCTAGTATTGTTGCTTGTTTCAAGCAACTATCACGTGCTAGCTCAAAAGACACGAACCTTATAGATAGCGAACTTGGTTACGTAGGAACTATTGTTGGTATCTACGAAATTTCATTTCGTACATTCAAACAGGTAGAAAAAAGTTTATATATTTTTTTTAGAGTTGGTTATTTTTTTAAGCACCTAATAATGGGACGTTTTTGTTGTTATATATTTTGATAGGTCATTTTGAAGGTTGACTGATATCGAGCGGAGTATAAAGGTAGTAATTCTACAATAAGAAAGGAATTATCTGGGTTTTGGGCAATTGATTCTTCCAAGCTAATGCGATCTACTAAAGAACCATATATTCTTCCTAGGCATATTGAACAAGCATTTTTTTATAAAATCCCAGATGCTCATCCTTGGTGGCAAGTCATTCATGTGCAACCTAGAGGTAGGTCATTGTTTGAACAGTTTATTGTTAGAGAGATTGAAGAAAGTCCTCTTGATGATTCAGCATCAGATACTGATACATCAACATCTGGAATAGAAATTAGACTCATTATACGTGATAATGATACTAATCTTTTTGATGAAGAGGATAATTCTCTACATGCTGATTCTACTGATGAGGAAGAGGAATTACCAGAAATAGATATTAATCCACCAATAGATGATGTGATTCATGAAAACATAGATTTAACAATAGAAGAAATAAATGAAATCAATAAGGATAATGAAGATGAGACTATATTGATGTCTTACCAAAATGATGGCAATAATGAAAACATATGAGCAGATTAGATAGTAACTTGAAGCTTCTGAATGGATATCAGATAATAGGTTTTTTTTATTAACTTGAATAACGATGAATCCTACTACAGAGATGAAATCATGTTCTTCTAAGTTAGAACATGAAGCTAGGGGGTATGCCTAATTATTTTATATATAGCTTTATCTTCGAGGAGTAAATTTTTATCATATATGTATGCATATGTGTGTGTATTCATGTGTATTATATGTATACATATATTAGTATGCATATATATGTATTTCATGTATATGTATGTGTTTGCATGTGTGTGATATATGTATACATGTGTTAAATATGCATGTGTATATATGCATATGCATTTATGTAAAATATTCATGTATTCATGTACGTAATATATGCAAGTGTTTATAATTGTGTACATGTATATATGTATATGTGTCTATGTGTAAATATGTACATGTAAATATGTATGCATGTATATATATGTTTATGTGTGCATGTAGGCATGTACATGTATGTGTAAATATGTACATGTAAATATGTTAGTATGTATATATATATTTATGTGTGCATTTAGGCATGTATGTGTGATGCATAATATATCTACTCCATTTTATATTTATGTCTCCTATCTACATGATGTGTATATATCTTTACATATATTATGAATCATGATCCTCGTTGATTCGAGTAGCTATATATAGAGGCATAAGGTTGGGAGGAGAGACATCTCTCTAGTAGGACGTCGGAGGTGTACATATACTTCAAACATATGGCTAAAAGGTTGAATTAGAGTTTTTAGGATTTCAAAACCCTAATATCGAGATTAGTGTTCTCTCTCTCCCTCTCTCTCTCATATACATACATACCGTGCATTGTCACGACGATGCGCCATAAGTGTCCGCATCTCTTTTAAACACCATTTAAGAGACCACCCTGTCCCAAACTCCGTCTCAAGTGAACTGAGCACGTACTTTTTATCCCTCTCATCATGCTCACTACAAAAATAAAAAACATAATATAAATAAAACATAAGATATATATTTCAATTTATATGTAAAACTTTTACTTACTTCCACGGTAAGTGGATAAAGCGAAGGTAAGAGTCGCATAGTGCACGCATTCTCCTCTTGAACTCCAATCCATTTCCTATGTATACAATATTCCCCTCTGGCTCTATGTCGCACTCTAGTCCTAACGTGCCTATGCATGTCCTCATAGGCAACGTCTCTGCTCTCCTATCACGTGCTGGAGGTGGTATAGGTGTCCTGAAAATAGATAGATAGAAATAAATAAAAATATGTGCTATAATATCATTAAAAAAGTTTATGAAAAAAAACATACCTATGAGCAGATAGCTCTCTTCCTGCGTGTGGATCTGCAGAAGAGCCCTCGTCTGATCGCGTAAGCATCTGGATCGTATAATCCAGCTCCTCATCGGACATCTCTGCGTAGTCCTGCATTATGGCCCCTAGAGTATCTGACGGAAATCTTGCTCTCATAAGACTTTTTATGAGAGTGAGTTTCGCCTTTGTCTCTCTACTGGGATCCATACTACCTAACATAAAAAACAAAATGGTTAGAAATCAATATATATACGTGTATGTGTGTGTGTGTATGCATGTGTATGTGTGTGTATGCATGTGTATGTGTGTGTATGCATCATTATGTGTGTATGTGTGTAGGTATATGTGTGTCTTGTCTATGTGTATGTGTGTATGTGTGTATATGTATGTGTACATATGTGTGTGTGTGTACATATGTGTGTGTGTGTGTGTGCATGTGTATGTGTGTGTGCATGTATATGTGTGTGCATGTGTATATGTGTGTGCATGTGTATGCATTATGTGTGCATGTGTGTATGTGTATGCATTATGCATGTGTATGTGTGTGTGCATGTATATGTGTGTGCATGTGTATATGTGTGTGCATGTGTATGCATTATGTGTGTGTGTGTCTATGTGTATGTGTGTGTGTGTGTCTATGCGTGTATATGTGTGTGTACATATGTATGTGTGTGTGCATGTATATGTGTGTGCATGTGTATATGTGTGTGCATGTGTATGCATTATGTGTGCATGTGTGCATGTGTGTATGTGTATGCATTATGCATTGTGTATGTGTGTCTATGTGTGTGTATTTGTGTGTATGTGTGTGTGTGTCTATGCGTATGTGTGTGTGTGTCTATGCGTGTATATATATGTGTACATATGTGTGTGTGTGTGCATGTATATGTGTGTGCATGTGTATATGTGTATGCATTATGCATTGTGTATGTGTGTCTATGTGTGTGTATGTGTGTGTGTGTCTATGTGTATGTGTGTGTGTCTATGCGTGTATATATATGTGAACATATGTGTGTGTGTGTACATATGTGTGTGTGTGTGTGCATGTGTATGTGTGTGTGCATGTATATGTGTGTGCATGTGTATATGTGTGTGCATGTGTATGCATTATGTGTGCATGTGTGTATGTGTATGCATTATGCATGTGTGTGTGTGCATGTATATGTGTGTGCATGTGTATGCATTATGTGAGTGTGTGTTTATGCGTATGTGTGTGTGTGTGTCTATGCGTGTATATGTGTGTGTACATATGTATGTGTGTGTGCATGTATATGTGTGTGCATGTGTATGCATTATGTGTGCATGTGTATGCATTATGCATTGTGTATGTGTGTCTATGTGTGTGTATTTGTGTATATGTGTGTGTGTCTATGCGTATGTGTGTGTGTCTATGCGTGTATATGTGTGTGTACATATGTGTGTGCATGTGTATGCATTATGTGTGCATGTGTGTATGTGTATGCATTATGCATGTGTGTGTGTGTGTGCATGTATATGTGTGTGCATGTGTATATGTGTGTGCATGTGTATATGTGTGTGCATGTGTATGCATTATGTGAGTGTGTGTTTATGCGTATGTGTGTGTGTGTGTCTATGCGTGTATATGTGTGTGTACATATGTATGTGTGTGTGCATGTATATGTGTGTGCATGTGTATGCATTATGTGTGCATGTGTGTATGTGTATGCATTATGCATTGTGTATGTGTGTCTATGTGTGTGTATTTGTGTATATGTGTGTGTGTCTATGCGTATGTGTGTGTGTCTATGCGTGTATATGTGTGTGTACATATGTGTGTGTGTACATATGTGTGTGTGTGTACATGTGTATGTGTGTGTGCATGTATATGTGTGTGCATGTGTATATGTGTGTGCATGTGTATGCATTATGTGTGCATGTGTGTATGTGTATGCATTATGCATTGTGTATGTGTGTCTATGTGTGTATATTTGTGTATATGTGTGTGTGTCTATGCGTATGTGTGTGTGTGTCTATGCGTGTATATGTGTGTGTACATATGTGTGTGTGTACATGTGTGTGTGTGCATGTGTATGTGTGTGTGCACGTATATGTGTGTGCATGTGTATATGTGTGTGCATGTGTATGCATTATGTGTGCATGTGTGTATGTGTATGCAGTATGCATTATTATGTGTGTGTGCATGTATATGTGTCTGCATGTGTATATGTGTGTGCATGTGTATGCATTATGTGAGTGTGTGTCTATGCGTATGTGTGTGTGTGTCTATGCGTGTATATGTGTGTGTACATATGTATGTGTGTGTGCATGTGTATGTGTGTGTGCATGTATATGTGTGTGCATGTGTATATGTGTCTGCATGTGTATGCATTATGTGTGCATGTGTGTATGTGTATGCATTATGCATGTGTATGTGTGTGTGCATGTATATGTGTGTGCATGTGTATATGTGTGTGCATGTGTATGCATTATGTGAGTGTGTGTCTATGCGTATGTGTGTGTGTGTCTGTGCGTGTATATGTGTGTGTACATATGTATGTGTGTGTGCATGTATATGTGTGTGCATGTGTATATGTGTGTGCATGTGTATGCATTATGTGTGCATGTGTATGCATTATGCATTGTGTATGTCTGTCTATGTGTGTGTATTTGTGTATATGTGTGTGTGTGTCTATGTGTATGTGTGTGTGTGTGTCTATACGTGTATATGTGTGTGTACATATGTGTGTGTGTACATATGTGTGTGTGTGCATGTGTATGTGTGTGTGCATGTATATGTGTGTGCATGTATATGTGTGTGCATGTGTATATGTGTGTGCATGTGTATGCATTATGTGTGCATGTGTGTATGTGTATGCATTATGCATGTGTATGTGTGTGTGCATGTATATGTGTGTGCATGTGTATATGTGTGTGCATGTGTATATGTGTGTGCATGTGTATGCATTATGTGAGTGTGTGTCTATGCGTATGTGTGTGTGTGTCTATGCGTGTATATGTATGTGTACATATGTATGTGTGTGTGCATGTATATGTGTGTGCATGTGTATATGTGTGTGCATGTGTATGCATTATGTGTGCATGTGTGTATGTGTATGAATTATGCATTGTGTATGTGTGTCTATGTGTGTGTATTTGTGTGTATGTGTCTGTGTGTCTATGCGTATGTGTGTGTGTGTCTATGCGTGTATATGTGTGTGTGTGTAAGTGTGTGTGCGCATACCTGTCAACCATCTCCCTTCTCTCTCTCCCTGTCGCGCGTGCTCTTTCTCTCTCTCTCTCGCTCTTGCGTTCAAGGCCCGGCACAAATGTGCCGGGAGAATTGAACTTTTTTTTTTTACATTCCAGAGCGTCGCATATGCGACGCTCTGCAGTTTGGCAACGTCGCTAAGTGTTTCGCTAACTAGCGAGGCTTTTAGCGACGCTTTGGTGTTGGGTCGGATAAGCGATGCTACCGTCGCTTATGCGACGATGCTCGGCCAAAAAAAAAAATCCGATCTTTTTACCGTCGCTTATGCGACACTTTCATCGCATAAGCGATGGTTTTCGTTTTTTTCCCGATTCGGGGGCGTCGCTACGCCCCCCTTTTTCTTGTAGTGAATCATCTGGCTTAGGCTGATCTCTACCCAGTCTTCTCAGTTTCATTCTATGAATGCGTTCCAATGCTTCTGCCTGTGCCTCTTCTCGAATTCGTTTTTCTTCTTCCTTACGTTTCTTGGCAGTGTTGAGTCGGTTTAGCATTTCTTCAATCAGGGGTTCTTGATATAACTTGACTCTGCATCCGCTTATGTAGCTAGGAAGAACATCGCCTTCTAAGGTGGCTAATTGTACTGCTCCACTAGTTGAGATCCTATTTATGATCATAGGTCCATAGCCACGCTTCTCTAATTTTCTCGCATGTTGCTTCAGGGTGTAGAATAAAATTAAGTCTCATGCTTTCAGACCCTTATCCTTCACATGGGCATCGAAGTATGCCTTCTGCCTTTTCTTAGCTGCGTATATTCCCACTGCCGCTCTTAGTCTTGTTTCACCTAGTCGTTCAAGATCAAAAATCCTCGAAGAGAGTTCATGACCTGTCCACTCATGATCTTGTGCTACTTTTAGTGTGGGTATCAAGAAGTCCAATGGTAGCACTGCATTTTGGCCGAACACCATTTGAAAGGGTGTGGCTTGGAGTACCGTTTTATAGGCAACTCGGTATGCCCAAACAGCATGGTGTAGCTGTTTGTCCCAATCAGAGCGTTTATTATTCACTAGTTTGGTCAACACATTGCAGAGAATCTTATTTGTGCTTTCGGCTTGCCCATTAGCTTGTGGGTGATAGGGGGCGGACTTCTTGTGTACTACCAAGAACTCTTGGAGAAGATTTTCAATAACTTCATTCAAGAAGTGAGTTCCTCTATCACTGACTAGCTCTATAGGAAGCCCGTATCGAGTGAACACATTCTCAAATAAGAACTTAGCTGTCGTTTGAGCATCATTCTTCGTCGTGGCTTTTACTTCTACCCATTTAGTCAGATAATCAGTGGCAACAATGATGTACTCAGCATGGGAACCCTTAGCTAGGGGATTAATAGGACCGACAAAGTCTATTCCCCACTTAGAGAATGCACGTCCACCCATCATAGGTTTCAGAGGCATCTCATCTTTGCGTATAGGATACTGAGTTTGTTGACAAATCTCACACCTCTTGACATAGGTATGTGCATCCATGTGAAGGGTTGGCCACCAAAGTCTTGCAAATAGTATTGCTTTAATCACCCGGTCTGGACCAAAGCGTCCTCCTGCTACACCTTGCTGAGTAGTTTCCAAGATCTTCAGCTATTAAGACTCATGGACACATAACCTTAGGTAACCATCCTTACCACGTTTATATAGATTATCACCAATGAGTGAGTAATCCAGGGCTTCTTGTTCTAAATTTCTTTTCCTCACCAAAGTCATGTCTTGTGGGAATGTTTTCGTCCTCAGGAAGGCTACTAGTGGTTCACTCCAATCTGGCACTATGGACACTTGATAAAGAGTGGCATGTTCCACAGGTGGTTTGGTGCAACAGATCGGGCATTCTTTACTCAATATATGAACATCTGCTTCCATAGTTGGCCAGTGCACGCCAAGTCTCCTTAGTGTCTGTAAGGTTCTTTGCTTTGAGTAGTCTTGCTCTAGTGCACCTATATGTGCTAATTGAAACCATTTTGCATACTCATCTTCTTCCACACAACAAGCTAATATACCTTGATCCGTATGCTTGTACATGCTTCCAGCCATGATCTGGTATTTCTGGGCTTTTACTATCTCTCTATCCTGTGTGTTTATTACTGGGTGGTTAGGCCCGTATGTCAATACTGGTACTAATGGCTTAGCCCACTGCGGCACCACTTCCAAATTAAATAGGTAAGCATCAGGAAGGTCATCTGATACTCCTTGTGGGGCTTCTCCGGATGTGAGCCTAGAGAGATGATCTGCTCTCAAATGAGTCTTACCTTTCCTTACCACTACCTCAAAGTCATACTCCATTAGCAAGAGAAACCATCTTACTAATCTACCTGTATTGCATGGCTTGTTCACGAGATATAACAATGCTTGATGATCAGTAAAAAATTTAAACTTATTTTCAAGAAAATAGTGTGTAAACCTTTTAACTGCATATACCATGCCTAATCCTTCTCTCTCAGTAGTGGTATAATTTTGTTCAGCTGCGTTCAATTGTCTACTAGCATAGGCAATTGGAAGATCCATATTACCTTCACCAGTAGGTTGGGCTAACACACATCCAATAGCATAGTTGGATGCATCCACATGCACATGAAAGGGCTTATTCCAATCTGGTGTAGTCAGGATTGGTGTTGAACATAATCATCGTTTAAGCTCATTGAAGGAGTTCTCACATTCATCAGTCCACTCAAAGTTAGTCAAAAGACTGTACAGAGGCTTTGCAATGATGGCATACATGTGTATAAATCGTTGGTAATAACCACAATGCCCCATGAAAGCTTGTACTTCCTTAACATTCTTTGGCCTAGGTAACTCTGCAATAGCCCTCACGTTTTCCTCGTCTGTAGATATACCATTCTTTGATACTATGTGTCCTAGAATCTTGCCCTGCCTGACCATGAAAACACACTTTTCTAGGTTCAGGCAGAATTGATATTCTCTACATTTGTCAAAGATTTGCCTGAGTTCGGGTATATGTGTCTGTCTAATGTTGGAATGTGCACAGAGATCATCAACATAGACTTCCAAGTTCTCCCTCAGGAATTCCTTAAATACGTGGCACATTAGTCTCTGAAAGGTAGCAGGTGCATTGGTGAGACCAAATGGCATAACCCTAAAGGCAAATATGCCCCATTTTGTGGCAAAAGCCGTCTTATGCTGATCTTCTGGGGCTATGGTCACCTGATTGTAACCTGAAAATCCATCAAGAAAGTTGTACACTTCCTTGCGTGCTACTCTTTCTAAGAGATGTTCAGTGATAGGAAGCGGATAGTTATCTCGAATAGTGGCTGCGTTAACCTTCTGCAAGTTAATGCAAACACGTAGCTTTCCATTCTTCTTGGGCACCACAACAATGGGGGATACCCACTCGGTGTGCTCAATTTCATAGATGAATCCTGCTTCTACCAGTCTATCTATCTCTTCTTTAATCTTGGCTGCATAGTTATCATTATATGTGTATGGCTTTTTCTTAGAAGGTTTGGCATCTGAGGTCATAGGGATAGTGTGTGAGCATATATCAGGGTCTACACCTTTCAAGTCCTTGTAACTCCAAGCGAATACATCTCTGTATTCTCTTAGCAAGGTTACTAACTCTTGATCTTCTTGTTCCGTCAGGTCATGCCCTATGTAGGTGCATCTTTCTTCTCCTTCTTCTATGGCTACCACTATTTTCTTAGTTGTTTCCTTGTTGTCATAGGCCTCTCCCGATTGTGCCTCACGTTTAGGCATTCTTATCACGACTCTCCTATCATCTATCTCATACTTTTTGAAATTCTCGGGGACCTCAAACAAAGATTCTTCTTCTTCTGGTGTGACTTCCCTCTTCTTTCTTTTCTTTCCTTCATCCTTAGGGGTCACTTGTGTGGTTAACCTTATGTCATTTGTGAGCTCTCCATGTCTCTGAGGGTGAGCTTCAACTTCATAGAAGTATTCCTCATCTGATGCAAATGGTGGGTCCATTATGATTGACTCTAGATCGGAGTCACTTGCATCTTCAAATGCATCAGGACTAGGCTCGCATTCTTCTAAAACCGAATCTCCCATGATTGGCTCTATAGAGAAGACTGAAATGTCATAGCCATCTTCGTCATAGTGGGGTGTCCATTGTTCTTCATTGATGGCTACATCCATTGTTGCTAAGATTTCTGCCCAACCGTGAGGTTCAAATTCTTCATCAAGAAATACTACAGGCGCATAGGATGGGTCTTGAATTGATCTATTTGTTTCCTTCACACCTATCTCTCTGGCTTTTTCTCTCTTTTCTTCTTCTACGACTACTTTACACATCCATAAGTGTGTGTCTTCATGCATCCATGAGGATCCTGATCCTATGGAATGCACGGACTCAGTGTCCTCCTTGGCTCTATGGATGGGGTTCCATTGAATGGGGGGTACATCCCTATGAGAGTAATCTTTGAGATTCACTTTGGTCATGACACCCAAGTGCTGCAAATACAAGGAATTGGTTCCCCAATCATGTACCACCTGCAACTGTCACATAAATGGTCTTCCTAAAATCATCTCATAGGCATGATTTTTGCTAAAGTCACATATCACAAATGTATGCTCGAACTCAACACCACAAGTAGTGAGAGTTATTCCATCTAGCAATCCTAGTGGTGTCTCAATGTGACCATCAGCCATTTGCAATTTCATCCTCGTGGGCCTGAGTGCTGGCTTGCCCCAATGCTTCCATAGGGAAGTGGTAGCAATTGCAACTCCTGCACCTCAGTCCACAATTGCCTTGGTTGTGTATCCTTGATGTGTAATGGGAAGATAGGTGTTTCCTTCTTCACCTTCACTCATATCTCCTATCTTGTCTAGAGGAATTTCTGGCATTGTTCTATGAGAACCAACCTGGGAACAGGGTTTAGCTATCTCTGGTACTTGCTTGGCTACATGTTTCCATAGTTCTGGCCTAACCTTGAGTATCTCCTCTAAAGTGAGATTGCACTGCACTTTAGTGTTTTTCACTATCTCGGTGTTCCTAGGTATGACTGAGTCTTCATTTCTTACCATGACTGTGGGTCTTCCCATGGGCCCATGAAATGGGGTAGTTCTTGTATGGAATTAGATTCGAAGTCTAATCTCTCCTAAGATTGATTACTCTCCTGCTCCTCATAAATGGAAGGAATGTCTTGTGGGAATTGATCATGCGCATCATCCACCAGTTCAATGGGAGGAGGGACCTCACTTTCTTTAGACCATTTTTCTTCTTGAATCTCTCGTAGGAATTTTGGGGTGAACCGATTCATAGAAGAAGGTGTGTCTGGCACGTAGAGTTAGGCACATAGGCTTCCTGGGCGGGTAGGCTCACCCTTTCACTTGCTTTGTCCTTCTTTGGAAGGATGGGTTCCTTTTCTGATTGTGCAATGAGTCTCTCTAATCTTTCTAGCAGTCCATCAAAGTGAAATTGTGTCTTAGCTGAACTAGAGATGTTAAAGAGACGACCGGCTTCAAACATGGTTTGAGCCAATTCTACCATCTTAGCACAAATCTTGGTTCTTTCAAGCTCTAGTTCGGCTCTTGGGTAGCACTTTTCATGATCCGTTATGTTTGGCCCTTCTTAGATCCTAGCCTGATATGCCTTAAGCATCATGTTTAAGTCCTTAGGAGTGGGATCTGCTAATACTGATCCTACTCTAGGGGGTGGTGGGATTATATGAGGCGGATTGGAAGGTGTTGGATCCGATGGAGATGGAAATGGTGGTGGTGGAGTAGTGTGAGAGGGAGTTTGACATGTAAGTTCAATTATCCTGGCTTTTGTTTCTCTTAGGTTTTCCTAGAGTTCACTCATATTCTTTGCCCATTGTCTTTTCATCCTTTCTCGGCTATCTTTCCAGGCTCTCGTCCGTTTCTTGGTTATGCTCTCTGTTTCACTAACTTCAGCACTCTTTTCTTGACCTATACCTGGGTTCTGTTGTAAAGCTTGGGCTCTAGTGACCACTTGCACTGGTGCAGTGGAGGTCACACTCCCTGTGGAGTCTACTACTGACCCAATAACATTGATAGGATTAATTTTTGGCATATTACTAGGGTTCTTTGAGCAATCGTGTATAAGATGCTCCTTGCGGTAATCTTGACAATAACCTTGGATCATTACTGACTAGGGTTGTGTGCGTGCAGGCATGGGGCAATCACAAATGAGGTGATCTCCCTCACACCTGTAGCATGGTCCACTAGGGAATGGGGGTCTTACTTGCCTGCGTTGAGGTCTAGATTTGGGGTTTGCATACATGACATTTGTGTAATCCGGCTCCCAACTAGGTTCACTCGGTTCTTCACTATAGTAGGACTCACCATGTTCAGGAGACTGCATATAATAAGCCTGGGGGCTATCAACATGTGTAGAATCAAAGCTATGATCATTGGGGTCACTTTCTGAAAGCAATGGTGTGACTGGCACTATGGCTCTATTTAGGTTTTCTTCCGCGGCTGCATACTTTACGGGAATCACATTGGTTGGGGTCAGAGGTTGCTGAGCTAACAGAGGCTGAGGTCTTTGCTGGGTCTGATATTGGGGTTGGTAGTTTTGTTGAGGCCTAGCATACTACTGTGGTGGGTACTGGTTTTGATATCTTCTCTGTTGTGGATAGGGCTGAGGGTATGTTTGCCTAACCGCTTGCTTGTTGTATGGGCAGTCTTGTGCTGAGTGGCTGGTGTATCTCCGTTCTATGGTGCAGTATTGGCTGCTGGGATTCACTTGGAGTTGAGCCATAATGGGATAGACGTTCGCCATATGGTCGCCACCACAAGTATAGCGCCTCTTTACTGGGGCAAATCTTGGGATTTGTTTGCTAGAGACACCTAGTTTTTGAGCTACTTTCTCAGCTAGTTCCTCAATTGATATGGATTGCGAGGAAGAGAGGCTAGAGGCACTATCTGAATCCTTGTAGATCTTGGAAAGCTCTAACTCTTCCCCTAGGTTATCCTCGATGTCGATGCACATGCGTACACAATCTTCTATAGTCCTAGGGTCTTTCAAGTACACATATGACCTCAATTTGGCACTTAGCAATCCATCCAAGAACAAAGCCACTTGTTTGGCTGGTGTGGGCAACTCAGGAATAGGGCATCTCTCAAGATATTGCCTAAATCTTCTACCTGCAAGTCTCACGGTCTCTTGAGGGGTCTGCTTGAAGCTGTGAATCAGTGAGGAGGTATTATGCCTTATGCCACTCTTAGAGAATTCAGTGATGAACGCCTCTAAAAGTTGGTCTATGCTCCTGAACTGTCTCTCATTCAGTGGTTGAAACCATGTAATGGCTGTGTTCCTAAGGGTTAGACCAAAGGCATTGTACTGTGTGAATAGGTCATCACCTTGTTCAGCTCTCAAGACTTGCCTGAACTCGGCCACATGAGCATACAAATCCCCTGTGCCATCAAAATAGTTTTTCATGGACTTTACTAGCTGAGTTCGTCTCAAAGTCCTCGTGTGCTCTCTAGGTCTTGGTAGAGGGAATTCATCTACATTCCTGTGGTTTCTTGGGGCTCTAAGTCCCTCAAGTTCCACTCTATGGTGTTTCCATTCTCGTTCTTTCTCTTCCCCCTGGGTTGGCAAAGCTTACCTCAGGTCTATCTCTATGTTTGTCTCTTTGAACCCCATGAGCTTGGGATGTTCCAGCTCCTGGGTGACCAAAGGACACATTAGACCTTGGTTGGGGGAAAATAAATTCACCCTTCCAAGTGTAAGCATGCCTATCATGTTCGGTAACCACAAAGATCCTCTCTGAAGTGTGATCTAAGTAGGTCACTCTGCCCGGGCTGTCAGGATCCTTGAACTCATAGATCATGATTGTTCCTACCTCATTTGGCCGATCAGATTTATACCTCCAAAAGGCCTCATCAGTTTCTCGATTTAGGAGTAGATCTATGCTCTTGTTATCTTGAGGAATCCATTTTGGTGTGAGGATTCTAGTGAGAACTGATTTGCCTCGAGGGGTTCTAGGTTCTACAACCATGTTTCCTTGCTCTAGGTCACCTAAGTCCGTTTCTAGGATCACATTTCCGAATTTGTCTGTCCTATCTGGGTGACTAGTAACTACATATATGGTTCCCTCTTTGTCTGGGTATGCTCCATTTTCAAACTTGACAACTGGGTGTTCTAGTCCAATGGATTGGTAAGGGTTTTTAATATGGACCACTGATCTTCCTAGGCCGTCCTCATAGATGCTAGCACCTAATCGGTTGGTCCTGAGGTATTCCAACTGCGTCTTGTAGGGGCCTTCTACCCTATGCAAATATGGCACACTTGAACTTCCTGTAGGTCTCTCCATACCTTGAGACATCTCTGATTCACTAGTCTGAGAGCTAGGGTAATGTGAAAAATGGCTCAACTGCTGGGCCCAAGACCTAGCAGTGTGAATGACACTAGCCTCTGAAGACCTAAGACTTTATCTATCTCTCCCTAGATGTCGTCCTGATCCAAGGTTCATATGCCCGATTGAACAACCCCTATTTTTGCCCAAGTACAACCTTGTTGCTGAGTTCTTTCGTATCAGTCACTTGATTCCTTTTTATGTTGATTATTGTGTTTTAATCTCTTGTCTGTATCACGTCATCAGGAATATTTGAGTGTTTTTCGCACTTTAAGTTGATCATCCCACGTTAGGTTCTTTTCCTTTAAAGTTATCGTTCTCACACAGGTTACCTCTTTACTTGTATTTGATTTCTTAAATAGTCTTTGACTTGTCTCATGCCTATCGTTGCCCTGAATTATTTCTAGCACTACTCGCGCTTAGCCTGAGCTAGGAATTGACAAAGGAAGTTGAGAGAACCTTACTTGTTGATCTCTTGCTCTATGGTGCTCAAGACCCCGATTCTCAAGCTTGAAAAAATCCTTGCTTTGGATGCACTCGAATGCTCTCAATGGACCTGTACGAGTCCCACAGTTAGCGCAAGACTTAAATTCAAGTGCCAAAACCAATCACTTCCATTCATGTAAGTCAAACATCAATTTGCACTGTGACTATTTGGGAAACAATTCTAGGGATCCCTGAGTTGTGTTCCCCCTAGGTATGGTCACTTCAAAATACTATATCCAATAATCTTGATATTAAATTTACCCGCGAGCTTTCCAACAAAACAAAAATCACAGCAAACGGATTTCGTATGAGAAAGTTATGACCGTTCAGGGTTTTGGAGTTAAAACAGGGTTCAAACAGGGTGACAGTTCACAAGATTTTCCTTAAAAATACATGTGTAGGGACCTCACAAAAATACTAATTGAGTGAAAAAGCATGCACGCAATTAACCCCAGAGCTTGGAATAAAAAACCCTAAAATTTTTGGCCGAAAAGCCTGTCAATTGCGATCGACAGGTCTGTCAATCGCGATTGACAGAGGTGTCCGTCGGGCCTATCGATCGCGATCGACACGTCAGTCGCGATTGTCAGTGTCAATCGCGATCGACAAAGTCGTTCGTGAGTCCTGTCAATCGTGATCGATGGTGTCAATCGCGATCGACACTTTTTGTGAGAATTCTGGAAAAATTTCAATCAATCGTGGGCCTATCCGTCGCGATGGACACGTGTACACGCGAATTCTAGTGTCAATCGTCAAATTTCAGTCGGTCGCGATCGACAGTGTCAATCGTGATTGATTGAATCCTATGTGGCAGTTGGTCGGTCGTGAGGTCTGTCAGTCACGATCGACAGGTCTATCAATCGTGGCTGTCCATCGCGATTGACAGAAAAACACGGAATTTTTTAATTTTGTTTAGTGATTTGGAATGTGCTCTTCATGTGTATTAAGATGGTGCACTCTATTTTACCAAAAGGTGGAATTTTCTGTCGATCGCGATCGACAGAGGTCTGCGACACAGAGACAGTTTTGAGTTTTTTCGTACCTGCGCAGCGTGCTGGTGGTTATGAAATAGCCAGATCCTGCAAGAAAACTCAAAAAGCATGCAAAAACAATGCACACAATATCGCTCTCTTGCTCTCTCTCACAAGTGGAATGAGGGAAATGAGGTAGAGAAGGTGATATGATCAAAAACTGAAATTTTTTCGCGATTGTAGAGATGGAGGTGGGAGATGGTGAGGATGATGATGGTGATGATGATAGTGAAAGAAAAAGGAGAAAAATAAGAATAAGCAAAGAAATTATCTACAACATCAATGTCACAACTCTACGTCTTACCATCACACGCTCGTCTTCAAAGCTCGATCTCCGGCAATGGCGCCAAAATTTGGTGTAGCTCAGTGATGAGTAGGATCTCCTTTAATGTCAATCCGGGAAGACATGAGGATGGTATGATGACCTCGAGCAAGTGAAGGCACAAATGCGTGAGTGAGAAGCACACTAACATGCACACACATACACACACACGTGCACACAAGGCAAGACAAAGAGAGATAAAAGCAATGGAGTTCTTTTAGATTACTTCAAAATGCTCATACACGTTCAAATCAATTACAAGCTGACCCCAAAAATGAGCTCTCTAGCTCTATTTATAGTTTTTGACTAGGTTTTGGCCCTGTCCAGACCTAGTGTCCGGCCAAGTTAAAAATTAGGTTATAGGGCCAATTTGAAGGCTCAAACGGAGTCTTAAAAATATGAAAACTGGTAGGTAGCTACTTCTAATGCTCGTCAAGCTCAAGGACTCCTTGGCTTGCACAAAATGGAGCTACAAAATTATGAAATGGTATTTACAATGATTTTTAGTGATGAAAATCACTATTTAGGAAAAACTACCAAGAATGGTCCTTGAGGATGAAGACATACTTACAAGGAAGGAGTATCCATGGATACATATCAGGAGATGAGGAGATGCCCATTTTTAGAAGCAAAGGACAACCTACAAGAGAGGAGCTTGAACGAATCAACTCATGGTGTGAAGAAGATGCACTAGCAAGGTCTTACTTACTTGACTCTATCTCTGACATCCTTCTTCCACATATTAGAAATTGTAAAATACCCCAAGAGACTTGGAATACATTGTCTTCATACTTTTCTTCTAATACAAGAGCAAGAAAGAATCAATTGTGGATTGAGTTTACCACTCAAAGGGACAAACCCAAGCAAAGTGTTTCAGAGTATGTGAACAAAGTCAAGGATGTGGCTGACCAATTAGCAAGCATAGGAGAGGAGATTCAATAGGAGCAAATTGTGAGACAAGTAATCAAAGGCATCAAGGAAGATGACAAATGGGGAACCTTCACAACTTCTATGGACTTATACATGGACATGCAAAATCCAAATCTTACCACGCTCATTGGAAAATGCTTTACCCATGAAGCCAAGCTCAACAAGAATGGAGATTCATCAAGAGGTAACAACTCTTTTGCCCTATACATAGATAAAGGAAAGTCTAAAGAGAAAGGGAAAAGCAAAAAGGTTGAAGATGAAGGTACTACCTCTCAAGCTAACTATGTAGGGAGAGGTAGGAACTCAAGAGGAACGGGCAGAGGAGGTAAAGAAGGTAGGGCGAGACCTTTCAACTCTTCCACATGCAATATTTGTGGTTTATCAAATCACACCACAGATGAGTGTTATAGGAACTTCAAGAATCAGAGAGGTAGAGGTTTCCAAAGAGGTGGCTACACACAATCAAGAAGAAGATTCAATCATACTCAAGGCTACAACAACAACTACAACAATAATTACAACAATAATTACAACAATAACAACTACCAAGGAGGCTACAAATCAAGGAAAGACTACAACAATTACATAGAGGATGAAGAGGATTCCCTTCTTATTATGAACATGACTTCAATGCAAAGTATGAATGATGACCATCTCTTCTATATTGACTCAGGATGTTCAAACCATGGGGCAGGCAATGTAGCTCTTCTCCGTGATCTTGAGGAACCCAAGGGAAAGCACCAAGTGCAAACAAGTGATGAAACCAAGCATTCAGTGGTCAAGGTAGGAAATGTCAAAACCTCTGATGGGAATAGAAATCTGTTGAGCACGGTTCTATATGAACCTACAATCACCAAGAACTTGACAAGTGTTGGAAAAATTATGGAAAAGGGTTTGCAATTTAGGTTCAACAAATATGGAGCATTTGTGAAGGATCCCGAACATGGATTCAAGAGAATTTCCAAGGGAGAAAAAACAGGTAGACTTTTCACATTTGAGCTTGAAGATACCAGAAATATTGCTTTGTATAATTATAAGGATCAAACCTTATCTGAGCTTGAAATTTGGCAGAAGAGGCTTGGACACATAGGTGAAAGAACACTAAAACAGATATGTAGGGATCAATGTGTGATTGGGATACCTAATGTATCCAAGAAACACATGATCTATAAATGTGGTGCATGTTAGTTTGGTAAATCTCACAGGTTATCCTTCTCAAAGAAAGGCTACATGCATGAGGATTACTTGGAGCTTGTCCACACAGATGTGTGGGGAACAAGCAAGGATCCTTCTATTTCAGGCTCAAGGGATTATGTACCTTTCATTGATGATTTCAGTTGCTGGACAATATTATATTCCATGAAGCACAAAGATGAAGTGTTTAGTTGCTCTAAAAAGTATCTTGCACTTGTGGAAAACCAAATAGGAAGAAGTCTAAAGAGACTAAGGTCAGATGGAGGAGGTGAGTACTTCTCAAATGAATTTGATGCATTCTTGCAGGATAGAGGAATCAAAAGAGAAATTACAACAAGGTATACCCCTGAGCAAAATGGGGTAGTAGAGAGGAGAAATAAGTTGATTGTTGTTAATGCTAAATGAAAAAAAGCTACCTAATTATTTGTGGGCAGAGTGTATCTACTGCCACTTATCTTATTAATATTTTTCCATCCAAATCACTTGATGGGATGACCCCATATGAAGCATGGCATGGTAGAAGGCTATCACTTGATCATTGAAAGATCTTTGGATGTGTTGCATATGTGCACATTCCATCACAAATCTGAAGTAAGTTGGACCCTAAGGTAGAGAAGTGCATCTTCATAGGATATGATTTAAATCAGAAAGGATATAGGTTTTATAATCCATCCAACAAGGGATTTATGGTTAGTAGAGATGTTGTGTTTGATGAGAATGATTGTTGGTTTGAAAGTGAATGCGGGAAGATTAAGTTGCCATATGACTTGGAAGAGGAGTTTCCAAACCTCACCAAGGAGGAGCCAAACCAGATTGAAGACATCAAATCAGATGATGAGGATATCATCAACCTAGAAGAATTCAAGGCATGGAAATCAAAGGGCAAGGTCAAGATGAAGAGATTGGAAGACATACTTGAGTCCTCCAATCAAGCATTGAGAAGGTCACAAAGGGAAAGTAAGAAGCCAACTAGATATGGGTATGACACTACTCTTATCACTAAGCATTCTGTTTACCTTGCTAAAGAATCATCTTTTGAAGAACCATTTTCATATGAAGAAGCTTGTACTAAAGAAGAATGTAAAGAAGCCATGGATGAGGAAACGGAGGCACTCCAAGAGAGTGATACTTGGGAACTTGTACCCAAGAAAGATTCAATGAAGGTAATTGGTTTAAGGTGGATTTACAAAATCAAAAGAAACTTTGATGGAACTATAAGTAGGTATAAAGCTAGACTTGTAGTCGAGGGGTTTGCCCAAACACATGGGGTAGGATATGAAGAGAATTTCTCACCTATGGCTAAAATGCCTACCATCAGAATATTGGTAAGTATAGCTACAACAAGGAATTGGAATCTATATCAACTTGATGTAAAAAATGCTTTTCTCAATGGTTGGATTCCAAAGGAGGTGTACATGGCTCAAACCCCTGGCTATGAAGATCCAATAAAGGTAAATCATGTATGCAAAGTAAAGAAAGATCTTTATGGTTTAAAACAGGCACCTAGGGCATGGAACCATAGATTGGTGACATATCTCCAAGACAAAGGATTCACAATGAGTAAGGCAGATTCATCCTTGTTCATCAGAAGGAGCAATTGAGGGGTGACGTACTTGCGTGTATATGTTGATGACATTATCCTTACAGGAAGTGATGCCAATGGCATCAAACATATAAAGAATGAGATTATGCAGGATTTCAAGATTATTGACCTAGGGTTACTAAAATATTTTCTTGGTCTTGAGTTGGTATATATAAACTGAGGTATCTACATCACTCAAAGGAATTATGTGCAGGACATGTTGAAGAAGTTTCAATTGGAGAATGCAAAGATGGCTAGCACTCCTATGGAGGTAAATCATAAATTAAGTGCTCATGAAGGTGTTGAACTTTGAAGACATTACAGGTTGTCAAAGCATAGTAGGAAGCTTGAACTATGCCACATTGATAAGGATTGACATTTGTTATGCAGTAAGTGTTTTGAGTCAGTGCATGCACGAACCAAGAGTACCTCACTTGGAAGTAGGTAAAAGGGTTTTGAAGTATCTTAAGGGCACTCAAAACCAAGGTCTTTTCTTCTCTTATACATTAGATTTAGATATAAAGCTATATTCAGATGTAGATTGGGCAGGATGCAAGGATGATAGAAGGACTACTTCCGGGTATGTATCTTTTGCAGGTGATAAACCAATTTCATGGTCTGCAAAGAAGCAACCAACTACTGCTCTATCCTCAACAGAAGCTGAATACATGGGATTAGCCAATGCTACTCAAGAAGCTATATGGATTAGATTATTATATTCAAATTTGGGACTTCATACTCACTCAACAATGATTTTTGGTGATAATACCAGTTCATTACATCTTGCAGCCAACCCTGTCTATCATGCTAGAACCAAGCACATAGAAGTGCACTATCATTCTGTTAGAGAGAAGCTCTTGATCAAGGAAATTCAACTTGCTTATGTATCTACTAATATGCAGCTTGCAAATTTACTAACCAAAGCACTTGATGGTACCAAGATTTGTAGATTGAAGACTATGATTGGATTGCAGGATATACTTGAAGAACAATAATGCTATGGAAACCAAATGTTTGGCTTGAGGGGGGGCTGTTGGTGCAATTTACCCAAGCCTTAACATTTGACATATTGTAGAGAACTTCTATGGACTTGACTTACTTCATTTATTGGTTCATGTGAACCACATCTTGTAATAGCTAGTCATTTATCCTTGGTAAAAGTCAATTATTTGAAGAATCTTTGTAAAAGCCACAAGTTGTGGAAGTTAGTAGAAAACATAACTATGAGTTCCTAATGAGAGAATATTGCCGACATCATAGGAGTCACTTTACGGAGAGAGCCAACAATTTGAAATTGAATTCAAATTGTGAAGCAAGTTATAAAAGGACTTTGGAAAAGTCACACGATAACACTTCATCATTGAGCCCATTTGATTGATCATTTGTAAGCTTGAGTAAGCACACTCCATAGCTACTCAGCTATCATCATTTTGCATCATTCTCTATGCCAATGATCTTGTACAACATTGTCTTATAATACAAACTTGTCATTGATCAACTCTATCTATTCTCCTGTTATCATTTGTCAGAATAGTCAAAGTTTATGGAACATATCTCACTGATTAATCCATCCTTTTACAAGCTCTATAGCTTATTAGAACCTTCTCAAAGTCCTTTATATTCTGATAAATTTTCAAGCCAATTGGATCTACCATCTGGGAGAGATCACGACCGAAGCATTCATTGGTATTTCTCTAAGCAGTCCCTAAAAAGTCAGGGTGAGTCTAAGATTGCTAAATTGATTTCTCTGAGTATAGTTTCTTATTTTGAATGATTCTAGTTGCGAAAATTATCTTGCAAAGCTAATGTGGTTCCTCTAAAAGGAATTTTCCTAATTGCTACTGTGATGGAAGCACCGAGCTTAAGAACCAGTAGGTGTGTGAACCAAAATAGCAAGTTTTTGACAACTTGTGATCTCGAAAGTTATTTGTTTTAGATTAATCATTACATTCATCAACTCCCAAAGTACATTAATGATTTATTGGTGTCATTTGGAAGCTAAGAGGGCCTACTACTCAACTCTAAAGTGTATGAGGGCTGGTACCAAGCAGGTTTTGCAAGTACCACTTCATTTCTTGAAGTATCCATATCCATCTCTTCCAACACTCAAGCCTGAATCTATATGGTAAAGCTTTACTTTTGACCGTACATCTTGCCATCTCCATCAGTGGCCTATTCTTCCTTTCAGCAACTCCATTTTATTGAGGTATATACAACACTATACAATAATGTTTCGTGTCATGTTCAACCAAAAATGCATTAAAATTAGCAGACATGTACTCCCCCTTTGATTAGAATGGAGGGTTCCCATTTTGCATGCTGATAGATTTTCAACCAAAACCAAAAACTGTTTGAGTTACATAAACATTTTGCAGTTTGCTTTCAATGGATATACCCATTCATGACTAGAAAAATCATAAATAAAAGTCACAAAGTAAAGTCAATGGATATACCCATGAATGCTTGGGGATAATGACTCGAATCAATATCCATACATTTGAGCATAGAGATATCCCTCCCATCCAACATAATAATCTACACAAAGATGCGTCGGTAAATCCAAAATAAAAATCTGTCGTCATGATAAGAAAAGGAAAGATCATGGGACATATTATCGCAAATAATAAAATTTCTAGGAATGAAGATAAAATCAAGGAGATAGTGTATCTTCAAAAGCCTATGAACGTCAAGGAGTTTGACACTTTCATAAGCAATTGTGGATATTGTTGTAGGCTTACCCATATGTATGCAATCATTGCAAGATCACTGTATGCTTTTACTACTAAATTTGAATCCATTGAAGAGTGTGACAAAGCCTTTGAAGAGTTGAAGCACAAGCTTTTCACAAATCTCATATTAAAAGTGTCCAGTTGCAAAAAACGCTTCCATGCGCATGTTGATGCTTCAAAACTATGCAATATTTTGTGTATTGATGCAACTTGCTAATGAGGGTAGGCTTGATTTCCCTCATTAGCAAGTTGAGAGCTCTATAGTGCAGAACAAAAATACGCCACAATCGAATGAGAGGGATGATATATGAAATCATGAAAATTGGGCATATTTTCTAGAAAATAAGTTCAAGTTTTTTCTTAACCATCATGCACTTCTCTATCTTGTAAACAGTCCCTGCTACACAAGATTCGTAAGGTGGTTTCTCCTACTAACGAAATTCAACTTTAAAGTCATAGTCAAGAAAGGTAATATCCGTGTGCATTTAGATCACCTTTCTAAACTGAAAAGTGGATGAAACCCTACATATCCAGGCTCACATATGGTCCACGACACCATTACCTTCCTATAAATAAAAACGAAATTGAAGAAGCTAAAGTTCTTTAGATCATTTCTCAAAGTATCTATAGGAAAGATGAATTATGTATTTTGTAGTGGAAGACGATGAAAAGTGAGGCCTTATAACACAAGCCCACATTCCTAGTTTGGGTTGGAATTTCCCCCAAATTTAGACTCTACAAAACTTAAAGCAATTAAGATCACATTGGTCACACATGAAGGACGTTCACGATTATTGCTTTTATCACTAGTTTTACATTACACGGCCAACCACAAAACATTCAACTCTACATTAGGTGATGGACCCACTAGAATGGAGTAAGCCAATTACTAACTATCTTTGCAAAGGAATACTTCTAGAAGGTATTACTCTTGTGAGAAAAAAAGCACTTGGAGAATGCAATGAATACTCTCTCATAGCAAATCAACTTTATAGGAGAGGGGAAGATAGCTCCTTGTGGTTGTGAATACATGAAAGGGAATATTTTCCAATAAGTTTTTGTCTTTATGCATTAGGAATTCACATGAAAATTGAGGCTCAAGGCTCACACATATGTTTGTATAAAGTGACTAAGTTCTAAGGTTAATGTCTGATATTACTTTTTGACAAAAGTAAATACGTAATTGGAGAGAATCTCATGGATGCATTTGGCTCCAAATGCCATGACTATTTGGATTCCAAAGTAAAATTACTCCTTAAGTTATGGATCACATTTAGGTAGATCAAACCATTATTCATGAGCAAAAAGTGTATTTATACACCAGTGTTTTAGTTACTGGTAAGAGAACTATTTATCACACATTTGAGTGGTTCATGTACTTGGCTCAAAGCGTTTTAATTAGACTCCTCTACTCTTTCATTGTATCACACCTTGGTTAGCAATACATTTACAACACTCTTTCATAGTTACATTGATCTCTATCTGCTATTTAGTACATTGAGTGAAGTTTGTCATCTTGTCTGAGTCATTGATGTGTGTATATGGTCTCATTATCTAATATACTCATTGGAGCATAAAGATACAAATTTTGAGTGCATGCTTACAAAGTTTTATCCTCCAGAAAAATAGAGATCACCCCCTTGAATTCTTATCCATCTTTCTCTCAATATAGTCCTTCTGAACTCATGAAATGACTTGGTATAGCTCATTCAACACTTCATTTGAAAGTGTACAAAAGTCTTGGGTCAATTCCAACCATATTGTAAGCTTTGAGTAAAATTGTGAGTACCTTCTTCCATAAATAGAAGGTTTTCTCAAGTTGACATGTACACAAAAGTTATCTATTCTAACATAGGGTTTTGAGAATGATGTTCCAAAGTATTATGAGAACATAAATGACTATATGAGAAGCATAGAGTATCTATTCAAGTTTTTTGGAGTTACTTGGTCTAGAGCAGGTTTTTTCCAATAACCTTTCATCTCTGTGAATTATCCATCACTCTTTGATATGAGAGCCTAGTCATATACTGGACGTTATGGGTGATGGATATCCCTCATCAATTGACAAAATGGATTGAAGCAACCACTCATCATGGTCTCTAAGGACGGAGGCCTACATACAAGGGACAAACATGTATGGATACATCTCAAGAGATGAGCTGATGCCAGTATTAAGAAACAAAGGTCAACCAACTCAAGTGGAACAAGAAAGGTAGAAGACATGGTGTCCAAAGGACACTTTGGCAAAGTCATATATTCTAAAATCTTCTCTAAGTTCTTACTTCCTCATATTAGGAATCATAGGAACTCTCACGAGACATGGAATCCCTTGGAAGAATTCTTCTCCCCAAGTATCAAAGGTAGGATAAATCAATTGTGGATGGAATTCACAACAATCAAGAAGATGCCAAAGAAAAGTGTGACTAGTTTTGTGACCAAGATGAAGGACATTGTGACAAGATTGGGAGCATTTGAGAAATCTAGATGCTCAAACAATGTAGGAGGGAATCTAGCTTGGTCTTGAACTTGGAAAATCCAAAGAATAAGCATGAGGTCCAAAAAGGTGATGAAATAAGCCACCCAGTGGAGAAAATAGGGAATGTGAAGACTTCCAATGGTAATATGAGTTTATTGAGTAGTGTTCTCCATGTGTGAATCATTACTAAAACCCTAAAAAGTGTAGATTATATTGTGGAGAAAGGTTTGCACGTGAGATCCATGAAGCATGGAGCCTATGTGGGGGATCCATATCAGCATTTCAAGAGGATAGCAAAGGGAGACAAAACAGGTAGATTTTTCATATTTGAACTCCAAGAAACCAAGAACATGGCTTTGTTCAATTATGGTACCCAAACCCTATCAGATTTAGATGTTTTGCATAAAAGGTTATCTCACATTGGAGAAAGAGCCCTCAAAAAAATCAGTAGAGCTCAAAGTGTGATTTGACTACCCAATATCACAAAGTAATAAATGATATACAAGTGTAATGCATGTGATTTTCGGGAATCTCATAGGCAAGCATTCAGAAAGAAAGGATGCATACATGGAGACCTTCTGGAGCTTGTCCACATAGATGTTTGGGGACCAAACAAAGAGCCATCAATCTCAGGACCAAGCTATTATTGTTCATTTATAGATGATTATAGTAGATGGACTATTCTTTACTTCATGAAGCATAAGGATGAATTGCTCTCATGTTTTAATAAGTATCTGACTCTTGTGTAGAATCAAACATGTAAAAACCTAAAAAGACTTAGGTCCAATGGAGGGGGATAATAGTTCTTCCATGGATTTTATTCCTACTTGCAAGATGGAGGATTCAAGAGAGAGATGAATACAACATACACAGTTGAAGAGAATTCAGTAGTAGATAGGAGGAATAGGACCATTGTGGAAGTAGGAAGGTCCATTTTGAATAAGAAGAAGCTACCAAATTATTTGTGGCTAGAGGCTATATCCATTGCCACATATTTGATAAATAGATTGACATAAAAAACGTTGGATGGTATGAACCCTTATGAAGCTTGGAATAGAAGAAGACCAAGCTTGGACCATTATAGGGTATTTTGTGGATTGCATATGCACACATACCATCTCAAATGAGAGGTAAATTAGACCCTAAGGTAGAGACATGTATCTTTATATGATATGACCATAGTCAAAAAAAATTTATAGACTATATAAACCCAGTAACAAATTTTAGTTAGTCAATATGTTTTGTTTCATGAGAAAAAAGCATGGTTTGAAGATGATTGCACGAAGACCAAGCTATGATATGACTTACAAGAAGACTTTATAACACTTTCATGCAATACTACACATACACTTGAAGCATCAAGTGATTTTGAAGATGATCAAAAGAATCATAGGAAGGAGATTAGTTCATGGAACGCCAAGGTAAAGGCCAAAGTACAAGAGCTAAGGGATGTTACCGAGTGATCGAAAAACAACATCAAAAGATGTAAGAGGAAAAAGAGGAAGCCAAAGAGGTATGGTTATTATACATCATTAGTGACTAACATTCTATCTATTCAGCACAAAACTTAAACTTTGAAGAACCCTCATCTTATGAGGAGGATAAAAACAATTAAGAGTGGATGAATGCTAGGGAAGAAGTGATTGAAGCCTTGTTAGAGGACCATACTTCGGAATTAGTAGCTAAGACTCCAACCATTAAGATTGTTGGATCTAGATGGATACAAGAAGTGAAGAAGAACTCTGATGGAACCATCAATAGGTAAAAACCTAGAATTGTGGCTAAAGGATATGCTCATACCCAAGGTATTGACTATGAGGAGACCTTCTCCCCTTTGGCTAAGATGGCAACAATCAAAGTGCTTATGAGCATTGCAACTACCAAGAATTGGAAGTTCTACAAGATGGATGTGAAGAATGCATTGCTAAATGGAGGGATATATGAAGAGGTATATATGGCTCAACCCCCTAGGTTTGAGGAGGAACATTTCCTTGAACATGTATACATGTTAAGAAAAGCCTTGTATGGACTAAAGAAAACTCCGAGAGCTTGGAATCATAAGCTTGTGACCTATTTTCAAGATAAGGGTTTCATGGTTAGCAAATTAGATTCTTCCTCTTTATGAAGACGACACTACCTTTTTGTATATGTAGATGATATCATATGGATAGGCAATGCTGCTGAAGGTATCAAGAAGATTAAACTATAGATGGAGGCATTCAAGATCATTGATCTAGGGTAGCTCACATACTTCCTTGGATTGGAAGTTGTGTACATAGAGAAGGATGTGTATCTCACTCAAAACAAATGTATCAAGGAAATATTAGCCAAGTAAAAAATGGAGAATATTAAGGTCACAGGTACACCCATGGATGTAAACGCAAAGCCAAGTGCTCATGAAAGTGAGCTATTGAAGATGTAACAAGCTATAAAGGCTTAGTGGGTAGATTGAGTTACGCAACACTCACTAGGGTAGAAATTTGCTATAGTATAGGTGTTTTGAGACAATCCATGCATACTCCTAGGAAGCCACACATGGAACCAACTAAAATAATTCTCATATATCTAAAGGAAACCATAAGAGAAGGTTTATTCTATCCATATAACTATGATGTAGATATACATTTATTCTCTCATGCACATTAGGTAGGATCAAAAGATGACAGGATTATTTGAGATTATCTTATACTTGTAGGTAAAGAAATTATATCATGGTCATCCAAGAAGCAAACCAATTGTTGCTCTTCATCTACTAAAGCTGAATATAGACTTTGGTAAATGCAACTCAGGAAGCCATGCAGATTAAGAAATTATACTTAGATTTGGGTGTGAATTCTTCCTCTTCTCATATTTTGGCTACAACATAAGCTCCTTACACCTTGTATCAAATCCAATTTTCATGCTAGGTCCAAACACAGTGAGGTCCATTATCATTATGTTAGGGAGAAAATCATAAGCAAGGAAATTTAACTCTCATGTATATCCACTCAACAACAATGTGCTGAAATGATGCCCAAAGCATTGGATGGAGTGAAGATAAGCATATTCAAAGCTATGATTGAACTTTAAGAAATCTAAATGGATTGAAGAATCAAGCATCTTAGGCGTGAGGGGGAGCTCTTGGTGTATGGAGAAAGCCTAGGTTCTTGTCTTTATGCATTAGGACTTCATAAGAAAATTGGGACTCAAGACTCATAGATATGTCTATATAAGTTGATTGAGTTCTATGGTTAATGTCTCGTATTAATTTCTAAAAAAAATTAAATAAGTAGTTAGAAACAATCTTATGGAAACACTAGGAGCCAAATTTTGATTTATTTAGGTAATGATTTGTGTGAAGACACTAGGACCATCGAGGCACATTTTTCCCTCTTTAGGAGATCTTTTCTCCTCGGATTCTATATATGCCTATAACCCAAATATGTCACTTATCTTTGTATATTCTCTTGGTAATACATTCACTATTGTGTGTTGTGCTCCAAGCTTTTTCGTCTTTCTTATGTTGTTTGCATGCTTTCGTAGACCTCAAACTCCAACAATTGGTATTGAAGAAGGTTGTTGCTTCATCTAGGGCATCCTTGACACCCCTTCACTCACACTCTCAGAATCAGACTACCCTCTCATCAACAGCCCTTCAGTTAGAGTCTCAAAATCACACAAAAATTAGTGAGCATACTCAACATGATTAGGAGTTCAAAATCAATTCGCTTTGTGGCGCTGAAATTGCAACCTGAGCTTGTTTTGGCCTCCAAATGCACGTAATAGTGCTTGTGTAGGCAATTATGTCTTTTTGTGCCAAAGATATATGCAAGTTTTGGTTTGCCAGTATAAGCACTTGGAAGTCTGCTATTGGTTTAGTAGAACTCAAGAGGGTAGTTCTATTCAACTTTCTTAGATACAATCATTTTTGTACATGAGGGTATTTTAGTTATTGGCCATGGATGAAAGCAGTGATGTATTCTGTATGTTGGCTATTGCGGATAAGGTGCACAGTACCAAGTACCCATTGTGGGCTTATATGATGCATCATGTATTCGTTGCAAAAAGAATATGGAATATTGTGCAGGGGGTTGAAAAACATCCTATTACACCTGCAAATACAATTACTGAAGCTGATGCAGATGGTGCTGAAGATGGTGATATTCTTCAAATTCTTGTTCGTGCTATGGTTCCTGCTGCACCTATTGCAGAGCAACTTTGTTGGAATGGCAAAGGTGCTTCCACACATGCATTGATAGCTTCGTCTATCAAACATGCCATTATTCCTCATGTTCACTCTTGTGAAAGAACAAAGGATGCCTAGGATGCGTTTAGCACTTTATACCAGCCAAGGAACGATGCTCGTGTTGCTTATCTCCAAAAAGAATTGGAGAATGAGCACATGAATGAAAGAGATCAAAGATCTGAAGGACTAGTTGATTTTTATTGATGAAGCCTTGCTTGATAATTCACTTGTGCACAGTGTTCTAAATGGTCTTCCATATTCATATTAGAGTTTTGCTTCTACTCTTCAATTGATGATTAAAGGAAATCCAAATGCCTTAACATTTGAGGAGTCAGCCTCTATTCGGTTGCAAGAAGATTAGTCTAGGCAGAACAAGTCCATTATGTGTGTTGCAGATCAAGGTTTCCTGGCTAGTCAGAAGGGCAAATGTAAATAGAGCTCTTCTACTAGTAAGCATAAATATGCTAATTCTACACAATCAAAGAAGGATGCAAGAGACGAGAAGAAAACAAAAAAGCAGAAATTGTTTTACAAATATTGTGAAGGAAATGATCATGTCATAAAGAGTTTTCCAAAACTGGCTGCTAAATAAATAAGGAAGAAAGAGGATAGAATGGTTTTTGTAGAGGATTCTACACCCAAAAGAGAGTCTACTACTCTTGTGGAGAATGAAGAATGGGCATTTAACATTTTTTTTAGTTAAGACCCATCTCCTCATGAATAGTGTATGTCTACAATAGACTTAGACATCTGGTACTTTGTTAGTAGGAAAACCAAACATATTACCTCATATCGTAGTTTCTTCACTTCACTCAAGCCTGCCCCTATAGTGAATACTATCACATGTGCCAACAACTCCTCTTATCCTATGATGAGATTTGGTAAGATCATTCTGACTACTACTGATGGTAGTTCTTTTACATTATCAAATGCTTTATTTGTGCCAAGGATCAAGAAGAATCTATTATGAGTTTCAACTTTAGCCAAGATTGTTTTGGTTGTGAAATCTGTTGATGATGGATGTACAATTCATGATCTTTCAAATTGTGACATCATAATTGCTTCTGGTTTTTTATCTCATGGGATGTATAAGCTCATAGACTATGAAAAATCTGTGAATGATTGAGCATGTGTTGTACATGATTTTCAAACTATGTCAGATGCAAATCTTTGGCATGCATGGTTTGGTCATCGAAATTGTGGTAGTATTTTGGGCAAAATGTAGTGTTCCTCATTCCCAAAATATGGTTCAGCTTGAGCTACTAAAAAATTGCAGCTTGTTCATAGTGATGTCTATTGTCCTATGTAGGCACCTTCTTTTGGAGACTATATTTACTTTGTGACTTTCATTGATGATTTTCCTAGCGTGCATGGGTGAATCCATTGAAAGAAAAGTCTGAAGTTTTTATGTGCTTCAAACATTTTTTTGATTTTTGCTGAAAATTTGTCAGCATGTAAAATGGGCACCATTCATTTTGATTCACGGGGGGAATATATGTCTTCTAATTTTAATGCATTTGTGATTGAACATGGGATAAAACACCAATCTATAGTGCCGTATATGCTCAATAGAATGGAGTTTCTAAAAGAATAGGAATGTCATGGAGATGGGGAGGTGTATGGTCAAGAGTCAGGCTTTACCACATAGTTTCTAGCTTGAGGTTGTTATGTGTGCAAGATATGTACTCGGCAGGTGTCCCACTAAAGCATTGCTATCTATCACTCCATATGAGGCTTGGCATGGTTGCAAGCCATCTGTTGCTCACCTACATGTCTTTGCTTGTCTAGCATATGCATTAGTTCTTGAACAACAACCCAAGGAATTGGATGATAAAGTAGTAAAATGTATTTTGTTGAGTACAATTTTGAAATCAAAGGCTATCGTTTCTATCATACATAGACTAAAGGCCTCTTTTCATAGGTGGGTAGTCTAGTGCTGGTCCAAATGAAGCAATTTCTTAGCCTTTACAGGTTTCATGTGATGATGTAGATCATTCCATTTTTTATGCAAATTTACATGATGCACTTGTTGATGAGAGAGCTAATATTGAAGAGGCAAGAACTATGCCAAAATGGTTAGTGAAGACTTTGCATGATAGAAAATTCGATGCATCTCTATCATATTGCACTCGTTCAAGCTCTCATAGTGGTGCTTTTACATCAGATTTCTATGCTATGGCTACCTCTAGTCTTTGTGATGAGAATGAGCCTATTTCATTTGATGAAGCACAAAATTCAAAAAATTGGATGGTTGTTATGCAATCAGAATATGATGCCATTATGAAAAATGGTACCTGTTCTTTATGTGACTTGCCTCCTTGTAAGAAGTCCATTGGCACGAAGTGGCTATACAAGCTGAAGCATAAACCTAATGGAACAATGGACAAGTATAAGGCAAGGCTTGTTGCAAAGGGTTTTGCTCAAGAAAAAGGCATTGATTTTGATGAGATCTTTGCTCCTACATGCCAAATGATTACTTTTCATAGCATATGTGCACTTGTAACTCATCATGGTTGGAATGTACATCAGTTGGAGATTAAAATTGCATTTCTGAATGGTGACTTGCATGAAGAAGTGTATGTTTTTCTGCCCCATGGCTTTGTGCAGAAAGGGCATTAAAACCAACTATGTAGGTTGAAGAAGGCATTATATGGTTTGAAGCAAGCACTACATGCTTGGTATGAAAAGATACATGCCTACCTGATTGCACATGGTTTTGAGAACAATCCAACTAAGAGAAACTTATACATTAAGCATACAAATGATGTGCTTCTGATCATTGTTGTCTATGTTGATGACATGTTGGTCACTGGTCCTATTGAGAAGCATATCACTAATTTTAAGGCTGATTTGCATGCCTCATTTGAGATGTCAGATTTGGGGGCACTTGCATCATTATTTGGGCATTCAATTTATCCAAGTTGATGGCATAATAGATTTATTTAAAAATATGTATATTGACAAATTATTGCATCATTTTGGCCTTGAAGACTGTAAACCTATTACCACTCCTGTGGAGATAGGTTTACAATTGTCTTCATGATGTTGGAGATGCATTTGATGCTCTTCTCTATTAGTAGGTTGTTGGATGCTTGATTTACTTATGCATTACTTGGCCAAATATTCAGTTTGATGTCTCATAGATGAGTAGGTTTATCCATTGCCCACGTGTCAAGCATTGGCAACAGGTTAGGTGCATCTTTCACTACTTGAGTGGTACCCGACTACTTGGATTGTTTTATCCAAAGTGGGGATCACTACTCCTAGATTTGCATGCTTTTTCTAACTCTAACTAGGTTGGTTGTTATGACACTTGTGTGTCCACTAGTGGCTTTTGCTTCATGCTTGGTAGATCATGTATATCCTGGTTGAGCAAGAAGTAGCCTACTGTGTCCACTTCTAGTTGTGAAGTTGAATATAAGGCATTTTTCACAGCAATTGTTGAGTATGTGTGGCTGAGATGCCTTATGGATGATTTGGGTGTTCGTCAATCTTCTGCCACCACCATCTTCATTGAGAGTCTGAGTGCATTGGCAGTTGCAAGGAATCATGTGCTGCATGCTCACATTAAGCACATTGAGGTGCACTATCATTATGTTAGGGAGATTTATAGACCTTTTCACAAAGGCTCTACCTAGGGAGAAGTTTGAAGCTTTTTGCAAAGATTTGGGCTTACTTCCTTTTGTGGATTGATTCCACATAGCTTGGAACTTCCTTATACATGAGTGCCACCTCCCTAACGGGTCACTTATCTTTGTAGATTGTCTTGGTAATACATTCAACATTGTGTGTTGTGCTCCAAGCTTCTTCTTCTTCCTTGTGTTGTTCACGTGCTTCCACAAACCTCAAACTCCAACACCAAATTCCATGGAAATATTTTAATTTAAAATTCAAAGTAACTCCTAAAAGTATGGATCACTTTTAGGTAGATCAAAACAACAATCATGAGCAAAAAGTGTATTCATACATAAGTCTTTTATTCATTGGTAAAAGAGTTGATTATCACACTCAATTGATATATTCATGTACTTGTCTCAAAGCTTATAGAGTCCTCTACTCTCTCCTTATAACATGTCTGAGTTAGGAATACATTTACAACTTATTTTCATAGCCACATTGTTCTTTGTCTACTGTTATAGTACATTTAGTGAGGTGTGCCATCTTTTTTGAGTCATTCATCTATGTATATGGTCTCATTATCTAATCTTTTGATTGAAACATAAACATAAGGCTTTTGTGAGCATACATGAAAATTTATATGGTAATTAGAGTTGTAAATCTTGAGTTATGAACAAATCAAGGTGATTGTGTTTGTTCATTTTCATCCTCATAAAAAGTTGGGATCACCCCCTGACTTATTATGGATATTTCTCTTAGTATATCCTTCTAAATTCATGAAATAACTTGTGTAGCTCAAACACTTCATTTGAAAGCGTGCAAAATGTCTAAGGTCAATTCTAACTAGGGTGAGAGATTTTGAATAAAAATCTAAGTACCTTCTTCCATAAATATAAGGTTTTCTCAAGTTGACGTGTACACAAAAGTTATCTACTTTAACATAGAGTTTTGTGAATGACATTACAAAGTACAACTGTAATCAAAATGTTGATAGTAGAAGATCAGAGAGTCTACTTAAGTTCTCTGGAGTTAATTAGGCTGGTATTGAGTAGGCTTCTGCTAAGATCCTCTCACCTTTGTGCATTAACTATCACTCTTCACATGGCTCACTCAAGAGATTTAGGTGGACATTTATGCTTTAAATGAGCAGCCAAACACCTTATTCACAGATGGATGCAAGACATTATAAAAGGTGTGATACATGTCAGAGAACCAAATACTCTTTCCGTAGAGATCAAATTTCACTAAGACCTATGATGAGCAGTAGAGCATTTGCTTAGTGGGGAATTGATTTTGTTGAACCTGTAAGACCCCCCAATAAAACAATCACATGCAAAGTATATCATAGTGGCAATAGAATATTTGACAAAATGGTTCAATATTTCTATTTGTCTGGGTTGCTAGAGTGTTTGGAGTTCAACATGGAGGCTCAAACAGGATTGATTGAAGTAATGCTCATACAATTTTGTGCTTCATCCATTTTCTAGCATTCTTCTAAAGTTTTGATGATGATTAGCATGCACAGTTGATGCGATGCATTCACCAATGTAATCATGCGCTAGAGGTAACTAATATTTTATGTCTCATACAAATTTACTGTATCTACCAAATGTCTGCACCAAAAAAATATGAGTGACCAAATGAATATTCAAACGAAAAGTTGTAGATAAACGTTTAAAAAAGGTAAAAAACAATTGAAATTACACAAAGAAAGCATTTTTTTATCACGTTGTATGGAAAAGGAATCCTACCTTCAATTAGGTCACAAGTTCAAATTGTGAGTTCTACAAAGACTCAAAAAAACGATTATCTTCTTTGTCTTAATAAGTTTTCTTTTTTAAGCACAATTCTAATATACTAAAGAGAACACGTTTCAATATTTCCTTAGAGAATTATGTTTTTTAAATGATGACACTTAGAGTAAGTTATTTAAAAATTGAAAAGTATTAAGCAACTTCTATTAAAGTTTTTCGACAATTGATTTATGTTTTGCAAGTTGAAGGTGTTTTCGTATATGTCTTAAGCTCATCAATACAAGGTTTTTCATTCTCTAACACTTCCACACACTTTGAAGCCTCTTCTTCATGCCAACTTTAGGTATATTCGTATTTCAAGATGTTTCAAATTCTTGCGAGCTTATTTTTAACTTCAAAAAAATCATAAAAACTTTCATTCAAATTATTTCAATTTGCTTGTATATTTGCATATCTTTGAACATACGTTATGCTAGCAGAAAAAAACATAAGTGACTTTTTTGCACATAAAAAAGAAAGGTTGCCCATTTTACCTCAACAAATTTCTCAAACAACAATTCATCAACCAGTAATTCCTCAACCTAAATTTCAAAGGACGTTGAATCCTAATGAGCAATGAAACCCAAATATTCGATGTGTTTAGTGTGATGCCATTGACCATCTCACATATGTATGTGAGGCTTTGAGGGACGCTAAAGAGAAAAGGCTTATAATCGATATTGCTTAGAAATTATGTGACTATAGATCATGCTTGAATTTAGCTTTAAATAAAGGAAAAGGGGGTATAAAGAAATTATATGAGAACCTTTCAAAATCTAACTTAGGGTCCTCTTTTGTTAAGTTAGAAAGCATGGATAATTGTGATCAAGAGTCTGACCATCTGAAAAGAACAAAAATTATTCCATTGAAGCTCTTGTCAAGGCAATAGATGCATTTATGCTAAAAACATCTTGGAATTCACCCATTTGATAAATTCTCTATCTATTCTCATATTGCCAATGTAGAGGAAACGAGATGAGAACAAGATGAAAATGAGTATGAAAGAAGAGTTACAAGAAGAAAAATAAGTGAAGAAACTAAGAAAGTCTACTTTGAACAAGGAGAAGGATCTAAATCTAATCATCAAATAAGAATAGTAATAAAGGAAGGTAAAAATCCTATGGTAAGTGAACAAAGTCAAGAGAAAGCTGATGAAAAAAAACTTGCTACAAATTTTGACAAACCCAATGAGAATCAAAGTGATAATAAGCAAAGAAAGAAACCAAAAAGAACTCCTAAGGCAATTTTAATCTCTAAAATTTAACAAAAAATTCATTCTAAAGAGATATTAAAATTTTATTAAGCTTATAAAAAGAAGGAGATTTCTACTGTCTTAGGAACTTGAGATGTAAGACATTGCAAACTTGCTCAAGCTTTGAACGAATCTCTTGCTTTTGATGATTTTGAAGAAAATGATAAAGACGAGTCTTATAAAATTAATAAGAATTTACATGGTTCAATCTTGTTTCATGAGAAAATGAAGCAAACTAAAAGCCATTTTCGCAAGAGTTCTGGGCGAGGGGAACACCTAAGATGAAAATCAAATAAGGAGATGAGAAGAAGTCATATGAAACTATGGTACTTATTGACTCAAGATCTGACATTAATGTGATTTCAAAAGAATTCTATGAAAAATTTAAATGCGCAAGTGATAAGAGCCATGGATGGATAATTATAATGGCCAATAATGATTGTGCTTCTTTACTAGGAGCTTGTGCAAACGTTTTTGTAATGATGAATTATTGATGTTTTCCACTTTCCCATCCAAGACAATTGTTCTCATGTAATTATTTTAGGTTGAACTTTCATATGCAAGACTAGAATGGAGACCAAAGTTATGGATGATCGATCTGCATATGCTAAGATTCAATCTAAAGATGATTTTCAATCACTTCAAGTAATGATTGTCAGCCCAAACTATTTATGAAACCGAGAACGATTAAGAAAGTCTCATGTACACTGACAAGATAAGGTATGTGATGCTTGCTTACCTCTACACGAGTATGGAACATATTTTGACCAAAATTTTTATTAAACTCCACTACTGAGCAAGAAAATGGTGGACAATGGATTGATGTCTCACAAACCATTGTACATAAATTTGAAAGATTTTGTGTTTATTTTCCTTCATCGAAATTGCAAATTTTTATAACGAAAACATACCCAAAAAAATCATTAAAAATCAAGAAAAATACTTAAAAAAAAGGGATTCATATTACTTGATGCGCATATTGAACATATCATTGAAAGTGCATGTTATTTCTTATTACTTGGATAACCATTAAAAGATTTAAATACTTCTATATTCAAATATAAACATACACTTATTAACCCATGTACACGTATATACACAAACAATCATGACATGGAGACAAACACAAGCATATAAGCCCAAAAACACAAACATACATAGCAAACATTCACATATGCACATGTACATAAATCCATATCATATACATTCACATATGCACATGCACCTACATACATATCACAAACATTCACATATGCACATGCGCATGCATACATATCACATACATTCATATATGCACATGCACATATATACGTATCACACATATCCTCATATGCATATGCACATACATACAAAGAGCACATATCGGTATGCAAATCACACATAATAATAATGTATATGCTAATCATTTTCTTTTTGGTGGATTCTTGTAGGCACAAAAAGCCCCACATCAGTATGAGATCGTAAAAAAGAGAGAGTAGAAATAAATCATGATCATAATTTATCTTATGAACATATTTCAATAAAATGAAAATTATTTTGCAACCAATATAGGGTATTGAGATCCCTTTGAAAAAATTAGGTCTACCAACACCATAATCTACCATACCCTCCACATTCCCAAGATGGCCATCACAAATTCCGAATTAGGTTTTCCCCAAAGGCCAACAAGTGCCATGATCATACAAAGCCCATCTTGTTTTCTTAAGGCTTGATAAAAATTCTAATGCCACAACATCAAATATCTAGAATAAAGTTTAGAATAAGACTTTGGCCTTCACAAGTGAAAAAATGCATGTGAGACTACTATGAAGGACATAGTGCTCCTCATGCACATGGGATTGTGTTCAAACAAGTGTTGGACATTATGAAAGTGAATGAATTTTCACACAATATGAAGCTTTTGGTCTTACCTTTGTGAGAATGGCTCTAGGCTAGTTCCAAGCACTAATATTAAAAAATTTCCAAGATATAGATAAACTCTAGCTAGCTTCTATGATAAAATTTGCTAGAATATAATTTAGACATGATATCTCAAAAATGCTTATGAGCTTCAAACAAGAAGCGAATAAGGACTTACACTTAGCAACTTGTCTCTACATGCAATACGTAGCATGTTGTATTATAGAGGATCCTCTCTACGTAGCCAAATTAATTGCTTAGTTCTTGGCCATCTTGCAAGGTTCTCACGTATGTGCTAGAACATGTTTGATGTGACCTACCACTTTGGATATTTGCATCAAAAGTTTCATCCACATAGATGAACACTTGGGTATCTCAATTCAAGTGTTCTAGTCAATGACCACAAATTCAAAACCAAGTGTGAAGCTAAGGTCCTCATTAATTGTATGGGATTCCTCCAAGAAATTTCTTACAATTCTGAGCAGATCATGTAAGAGAAGGCCGCCTTCTCTTGCATATCCAATTTTGCAATACTACAAGATTGAGCAAATAGAATCAATGAGGAGCTTGGCTTCACACTTGGTCAATGTCAAATAGAATCAATGAGCGGTCTAATCAGAATAGACATTAGCAACATTATGGAGGTGACCATTTAAAAAGTTTTTTCCTAGAAAGAATTAGGGTCTCAGACCTTCTCATCCTCAAGAACTAGCTAGCTAACACTTCTCAATGATGCTATATAGAATAGTAAATGATGAATCACTCCACTAAAGATTATTACTACTGTAGACAAGATGTTTAACCAAATCACCCTAATATGAGGCCTCAAACCTATCAATGTGCACCCCAATAGGAATCCACTTTAGACTGATCAAGTGCTTATACCATATCCAAATAAGGACATATCATACGGCCAGTGACAAAAATGATTTGCTTATGGGCCACAATAAACATTCAATGGGAAAAACCCAACACAACCAGTATAAGGGCAAGAACCTCCTCATCATGATTGTGTCATAGCACTTAAATGTATATTGGAATAGAACCCTAAAGGAGCACTTGTGCCACTCAATCCACCAACTAATTCAAGGAGCAACAAAGGCTCATATGACGATGGTCATGGACTTATCATGAGAAGCTAGGGGATTACAATAAAGGAAATAATTCTCAATGGAATCAAGGCCCAGATACTTATGAATATCATATGCAAGAATCCATAGGTGTGGTATTCTAATTCGTCTCCACTAGTCCTTGGAAAAAATGGTCCACCACATAGACCACAGTGTTGTAAGTGCAATGGAGAGCACTTCATTTTCCATTGCCTAATACTCAAAGCCGAGGCTATTGCTAACAATTAGCAAAGACGCTTTTGATATTGCCTAGGATGTGGTGCAGAAGAGAAGAGAGATAAATGCATAAACTTAGTTAAAAGTAAGGTCGATGAAATGACAAATTCACTATCCCAAACTTACTCATAACATCATGACAAAGAAATAGAGCTTAAAGTTAGAGCCAAGGAGTGAGAAAAGGCAAGTTTCCTACAAGAAATGCAAATTCTATAGCTTGAACATCCATATGCAAGATTGGTATTGGCAACCCCAATGCCTGAGGACTTTTAGATACTCTTAAAAGGATATCAAGGTAGGATAGATCTAGGATCAGTGATTGAAAATCTTGAGAAATGCTATTGAAGAGATGATATTGAATGTGAAAGGTTAGAAATGTGCAAGAGAATGATTGGGGTTTCTAAGAGTTGTTAGAGAAGGTACCCCATCCTTTCCCTAACACTAGAATACTTAAGCCATGGCTCTAGCATATGCCATATCTGATGAATTATCCTTATATCCTTGTCCTACCTTGTCTTCCTACGGTGTGTGATCCACCATCAAATCCTATACAAATAGAGCCCAAAAAGAAGACTCTAATGATTCAAGACATAAATCCTCCTAAGGCATGTACTCTAGAATCAATCTTAGAAAGTTGAAATGGAGAGTCGAAACTTCTATATCCTATGAAGAAGTTGTAAAACCAATGCAACACAAATAGCAAGAGACATGTGAGACCAATCAAGTGGAGACTCATCCAGTTAAAAACTCTCACAAAAGCATGGAACTAGTTCCACTTGAAGTCTTGGATAAGGATGCTAAGCAAGGGAGCAAGCATCAAGAAGAACCAAAACATGTGACTATATTTCGAAATGCAAAAGAGAATTTTGAGTCCAACATCCTACATATTGAGGATTCATGGAAAGATGGGTTTTGACATGAAGTTCTAGAAGAAAAATGGAAGAAGTGGTAGGTTTGAAAATTTCCCTTCAATAAGCCCGATGCAAGAGCATTGACTACCATGAATGAATTCAATGTCCAAAGCTTTGGACCCGTGAGTGAGGAAATGTTTAAATGAAAGAATTCAAGTCTAAATTCATGCCACAAGTACTCTTATCTTTAGAAGAAACAATTGATTCTTATCTAGATCTACAAATAAATAATTTTCCTTTGAGTTATTTAATACTGATCTCAAATGACTCTTATGATGATGTACATAACTACTATACATTAACAAGCCATCTACAAAATCCACACCAAAATTTACCAATGAAAGATCATAGAATATCATTCATTAACATCATAAACGTAGCAAGTGCATTAGTCAAAACAAATTGCATAACTAAGTACTCATAATGCCCAAAATGGGTGTTGAAAGCTGTTTTATGTACATCATGCTCTTTAACTCTAATCTAGTGGTAGCCACTCTTCAAACTTATTTTGATATATACAATTGCTCCACATACAAGATCAAGAAGATCATCTTTCCTAGGCGTGGTGTACTTATTCTTGATGCTAATATTGTTGATTGCTCTATAGTCCATGCACATCTTCTAAGATCCATCTTTCTACTTCACTAAAAGAACTAGTGTTGTGAAGGGTGAATAATTGGGTCTGATAAGAACTTTCTCCATGTACTAATAGAGAACCTTGCAAAATTCATTCTCCTCTTGCAAGATCATGCAAAATGGTAGTCAAGAGATTGGACTCATTCCCAATATCAATTCGATCCTATGCTGAATATTCTTGCAAGGAGGTAAACCTGAAGGTAACACATTTAAATACAAATCTTGGAGATCTCCTGTTAGTTTATCTAAATGTACTTGAGTATTCCAACTAGATCTTCCTTGACTACAAGAATCCATCACAACACATGATGAATACACAAAATACAAAAAATAAATATACTACTGAAATATTGTGCAGCTTAGTTGTGGTTACCAATTGTATCTCTTGGATATCGGGCTCTCCATGAATGAGTAATCACCTCCCCTCATGCTCAATCTAATACACATGCAAAGCAAGGCCTATGATTGCTCATTTCCTAGCATGCCACCACTTACTTAGGAATACATTGAAATTGGCTAGCCAAGCAATCTCAAAATCCAATCTGTCCCGATAGGACTAGATCTCAATGGGTAGACCAAGTACACATCGGTTCCATGTCTCAGTGGCCTTCCCATTGACTAACTCCACTGTGTAGGCATATTCTTAGATGAATTGTTGAGTACCAAGTTGAGATCATATGTGTACTTGAAGGGCCCTAGAACCATAGAAGAGTGTGTAGGCATGTGCATAGACATTGAGGATAATCTAGGAGAAGAATTGAAGCTTTCAAAAATCTAAAAGATTCAGATAGGTCTACTAGCCTCTCTTCCAGATAATCCATGTCTATTGAGGAACTTGCAGAGAAGGTAGCTCAAAAATTAGGAGTCTTAAGCAAACAAATACCAAGGTTTGCCCCAGTGAAGAGATGCTATACTTATGGAGGTGGCCATATGGCAAATGCATGTCCCATTATGGCTCAACCCCAAGTGAACCCTAGCAGCCAATACTGCACCATAGAGCAAAGATACACTAACCAGACTGCACAAGATTGTCCCTATAACAAAGAAATTGTAAGACAAAACTATCCTCAACCATATCCACAACAGGGAAGATACCAGAATAGTACCCACCATGACAATATGGTAGACCATAGCAACCCTATTAGCAACCCTACCAAACCCAACAAAAGCCTAAGCCTGTGTTAACTCAACAACCTCCAACTCCAGCCAATGTGATTCTAGTAAAGTACGCAGCTACAGAAGAAAATTTGAATAGAGCTTTAGTGCCAGTAACTCCATTGCTTTCAAAAAGTGACTCCAACATATTGATAGCCCCCAAGCTTACTACATGCAGTCACCTGAGCATAATGAGTCCTACTATTATGAAGACCCGAGTGAACCTAGTTGGGAGCCAGACTATGCAAATCTCATGTATGCAAATCCCAACTCTAAACCTCAACCTAGGTAGCTAAGACCCCCATTTCCTAGAGGACCATGCTACCGATGTGAGGGAGATCACCTCATTTGTGATTGTCCTATGTCTGCACCTACACAACCCCAATCTGTGACAATTCACAGTTTTTGTCCCGATTGTGGGAAAGAGCACCTCTTGCGAGACTATCCTAAGAACCCCAACAATATGCCGAAAATCACTCCTATCAATGTCATTGGGTTAGTCGTAGACTCTAGAGGAGGTGTGACTTCCACTGCCCTTGTGCAAGTGTTCACTAGAGCTCAAGCTTTGCAGCAAAACCAAGGTTTTAGACACGAGAAGAGTTTTGAGGTTACCGAGACTGAGAGCATAACTAAGAAGAGGACCAGAGCTTGGAAGGATAGTCACCAAAGAATGAAAAGGCAATGGGCAAAGAAGATGAGTGAACTCGAGGAAAGTCTATGAGAAATTAAAGCCAAGATAATTGAACTCACATCTCAAACTCACATCTCAAAATCACTCTGACACTACTCCACCACCACCATTCCCACCTTCCTCCAATCCACCACCTTCCAAACCACCTCAAACCATCCCACCACCCCCTAGAGTAGGATTAGAGATTCAAGAAGAGAAATGGGCTAAGAAAGTGAAACTTCTCCTTCCATTCAGCTTGTGGTGGACGACTTGCACGATCAATTCCCACAAGACATTCCTTCCATTTATGAAGAGCAAGAGGATGTCCAATCTCATGAGAGATTAGACTTCGAGTCTAAATCCTTGCAAGAACTACCCCATTTCACAGGCCCATGGGAAGTGAAGTCTACCTCTATGAGAGAACCCATGCTCATGATAAGAAACAAAGATTCAGTCATACCTAGGAACACAAAGGTAGTGAAAAACACTAAAGTGCAGTGCAACCTCACTTTAGAAGAGCTACTCAAGGTTAAGCCAGAATTGTGGAAACATGTAGCCAATCAAGTGCATGAAGTAGCTAAACCTCGTTCCCAAGTAGGATCTCATCAAACGGTGCCAGAAATACCCTTGGACAAGATAGGAGACATGAGCGAAGGAGAAGAAGGAAACACCTATCTTCCAATTACCCATCAAGGTTACACCACCAAGACAATTTTGGACTTAGGTGCAGGAGTAGCAATTGCTACCACTTCCCTATGGAAGCATTGAGGCAAGCCAAGACTCAGCCAAAAAGGATGAAATTGCAGATGGCCAATGGTCACATAGAAAGACTCTTAGGACTACTAGAAGGAATAACTCTCACTACATGTGGTGTCGAGTTGGAGCATACTTTTGCCACATGTGACTTTAGTAAGGGCCTATGAGATGATTTTGGGAAGACCATTTATGTGGCAGTTGCAGGTGGTACAGGATTGGGGAACCAATTCTTTGTATTTGCAACACTTAGGTATTACAACAAAAGTCAATCTCAAGGATTACTCTCATAGAGGCGTACCCCTTATTCAATGGAATCCCATCCATAGAGCTAAAGATGATATGGAGTCAGTGCATTCCACAGGATCAGGATCCTCATGGATGCATGAAGACACCCACTTATGGATGGGCAAAGTAGCCGTACAAGAAGAGAAGAGAGAAAAAGCCAGAGATGTAGGTGCGAAGGAAACTCATAGATCAATTCAAGACCCATCCTATGCACCTGTAGTATTTCCTGACAAAGAATTTGAACCCCATGGTTGGGCGGAAATTTTAGCAACAATGGATGTAGCCATCAATGAAGAACAATGGACACCCCACTATGACGAGGATGGTTATGACATTTCAGTCTTCACCATAGAGCCAATAATGTGTGTTCTTGTTATAGAAGAATGTGAACCTAGCACTGATGCGTTCGAGGATGCAAGTGACTTCGATCTAGAGTCAATTATCATGGACCCACCTTTTGCATCAGATGAGTAATATTTCTACGAAGTAGAAGTTCACCCTCAGAGACATGAAGAGCTTACAAATGATGTGAGGTTAACCACACAAGTGACCACCAAGAATGAAGGCAAGAAAAGGAAGAAGAAAGAAGCCACATCAGAGGAGGACCAATCTTTGTTTGAGGTCCCTGAAATTTTTAAGAAGTATGAGATAGAAGATAGGAGAGTCATGATAAGAATGCCTAACTGTGATGCACAAGCCGGAGAGGCCTATGATAACAAAGAAACCACCAAGAAAATTGTTGTAACCATCAAAGAAGGAGAAGAAAAATGCACGATCATAGGACATGACCTGATTGATGAAGAGGAGCATGAGTGTATAGCCTTATTACGAGAATAAAAAGATGTTTTTGCTTGGAGTTACAAGGACCTGAAAGGTGTAGACCCTGAGATATGCTCATACACGATCCCCATGACCTCAAAGGCCAAACCCTCTAAGCAGAAGCCATACACATACAATAATAACTATGCTGCCAAGGTAAAGGAAGAGATAGATAGATTGGTAGAAGCTTGATTCATCTATGAAATTGAGCACACTGAATGGGTGTCCCCCATTGTAGTGGTACCCAAGAAGAATGGCAAGTTACATGTATGCATTAATTTGAACAAGGTTAATGCAGCCACCATTCGAGATAACTATCCGCTTCCTATCACTGAGCACGTACTAGAAAGAGTAGTAGGCAAGGAAGTGTACAACTTCCTTGATTGATTTTCTAGCTACAATCAGGTGGCCATTGCTCAAAAAGATCAACATAAGATGGCTCTTGCCATAGAGTGGAACGTATTTGCTTTTCTAGTAATGCCATTTGGTCTCACCAATGCGCCCGCTACCTTTCAAAGACTCATGTGTCATGTATTTAAAGAAGTCTTGAGGAAGAATTTGGAAGTCTATGTTGATGATCTCTGTGCTCATTCCAACATTAGACAAACCCATATCCCTAAGCTGAGATCTATCTTTGACAAATGTAGAGAATATCAAGTCTGCTTGAACCCAGAAAAGTGTGTTTTCATGGTCAAGAAAGGCAAGATTCTAGGGCACATAGTGTCAAGAACCGCATATCTATGGATGAGGAAAAAGTTAGAGCTATTGGAGAGCTACCTAGGCCCAAAAATGTCAGAAAAGTACAAGCTTTCATGGGGCATTGTGGCTATTAACGCCAAATCATTCATATCTATGTGATCATTGCAAGGCCTCTGTACTCCCTTTTCACTAAATTTGAGTGTACGGAAGAATGTGAGAACTCTTTCAATGAGCTTTAATGGTGATGATGTTCAACACCAATCTTGACTATGCCAAATTGGAAGAAGCCCTTTCATGTTCATGTGGATGCATCCAATTATGCTATTGGGTGTGTACTTGCACAACCTATGGGCGAAGGTAATATGGATCTTCCAATTGGCTATGCTAGTAGACAGTTGAATGCAGTAGAAAAAAACTATACCACCACCACAGCTAAGGAACTATCAACCCACGGGAAGAGGATGAAGCAGAGAAGTAGTAGTCTCAAACAGTGGATAGCCACTACCAAGGTGTCTTAGCCATGGAAGCAAATATGGGTACAAAAAGGCGAGCATCCTGTTGCTGCTAAGCTAGAATCACCGGCTAAACATAACACTAGTGATCGACAACAGAACACTAATAAGAAGTCTCTCAAAGACTCACCTACAAAAGTAAGGTCTATTTGGGTACCCAAGAAGTCAATGAAGGCCAACCCACAATCCAGACAAATTTGGGTGCCTAAGGCTTGTTTGCGGGCTCAAATTGCCATACGGAAACCATGCATTGTAAATCATTATTCACACACTCAAGCACTCAATATCCATAATTGTTTGGCACACACAATCACATATCCATCCACACGCATGAGCAGGATCACTAGTAAATGGGTCCCTAAAAAGCCTCATTTGCAAGTAGACACTCTTGTAGAGCCTTCAAAAGTCTCCATGAAATCAAAATGTAAAGACATACATTATGTTTGGCAACTTAAATCTTGTAATAAACCCCATGATCCCACTATGTTTGGAAACTCAAATCTTGTAATAAACCCCCTGATCCCACTGTGTAAACCCACCCCCACATACTAACTATATCCATACTCCATTACACCACTCCAAGTATCACCTGGGAACCTGTCATCCACTAACCACACTTCACACTCATGATCACATGCACACTAACTAACCCACTAACCACATCACAATTCATCAGGTTAATGTTGTAACGGGGACACAGAGTCACTTTGTGTCCATTGCAATGTTAATATGCATTTATATATTCTCATAAAATTGATGACCGATTTTCTCAACATGGCAGAGGCTGCAAGAACAAGCTCCTAGGCAGGCACTGGTCCTCAAATAGTGGACATTGAAAGTATCCCTATTCAAGGAAGTTGAAGGAACGGCCATAGGAGTCAAGAGCAGTACATATCATACCCATTCAAAATCCTCCCGAGGGGCACACATCACCAGTTAGCAAGAATTCCCATTGGTTCAGTGAAGTTAGACGATCCCTTGGGGATGGCACCTGTTTATGGGAAGCAGAGATGGAGTTTAATGGACAATGGGGCGGGTACCATTTCTTTACACGAGAGTTCGAAAAGCTTCAAAATAGTGAAGGATTGTGACCAATATGGAAGAAGGACGGATTGGATGACTACTTCCGTGCTCAGTTACCAAAGCCTTCCTTCCTGAGGTGTTCATTCCTAGTTAGCACACTCACTCCTAGCAAAGATAAGAAGGGGACAAGCACCTTTGTACTTCCCTCTCTTACACGAGGGAATGAATTGAAGCGTTTTAAATTGACGAACAATTTGTTAAGGGAAGCTCTAGAAATGAGAGGCATGCACATCCCTACTGAGAAGGAGACCATGATCCTGGACAATATGAAGAACAAGAACCTAACTAAGTGTTGCAGAGCAATGAGGCACGAAAGGGGAACCCCAACATTTTCAAATTAATGGGCATATTTTTCTTCTTTAAAGTCTTAGGAAATTCCATCAAGCCATGTAAATGCACTAGAGGAGTCCTGTAGATGCATAACCCCAAATCATTGTAATATATTTCTTGTAAAATAGTAGGAGAATAGAGATTAGCCAATAAAGTGCCGGTCACTTGTGTGAAAGGACCATTTTTAGGGCACATGTATATAAGTCATTTTGTGACTCTTTGTAAACACTTTTGCCATGGTGAAGAAGGAGAGCTCCTGAATTTCGAATTTGCTTCTTTCTTGCAGATTTTCATCTTCTCTTTGACCTTCTATGTGTGTGTAATGCTTGTAATGTGTGTGTAAGACTATTGTCTACCCCTCCCCCACTGTTTTTGAGCTACTGTAGTGTGTGTGTGAGCTTGTACAAGTTGTGGAGTGAGTGTGTGTGTTGCCCGCCATTCTCTATTTTGGTCATAACTTGAAGAGTGGTTGTCAGAATCGAGTGAAACTACACCACTAGATGTGTCTCATCGAGAGCTTCGAAATGAATCTAGTATTGGAAATATTCGGAGTTCTGAGCTGGGAGATATCCTTGATTGAGTGAAAACTGCTGTAAGTGGTATCGTGGCAGACATTTTCAGTAGTTAAGTGAGTTGAGAGATAGATTAGTCTTTTCTCATGCATGAGAGTTGAACCACTTCATTTACCATCACGTGTGCACATGTCCTCATACGTTTGGTTAGGTTGGTTCGTTGGATTGACAATTAAGCGTGTGTCAATTCCCCACTATACGCACTTGTGTGGCAAACGAGATTTAGTCTCTTTGGCACAAGTCCCTAAGGTTTTGTGACTTAGGTACACACATTTTTGGTGCCGTTGCTGGGAACGCACTCGACCAAGGTGCCTTCGTGATGGTTATAACTCTAGAGTGATGAAATCATACTGGTGGGAGTGAATTTGTTCTATGGCAACTAGTCCGACATTTCAACACTTGTTACTTCACATCCCGGAGGTGTGTGTAATGAGTGTTTAGGTTTAGGGTTAGGAGAGAGAGAGAGAGAGAGAGAAGAAAGAGTTAGGGTTAGGCTAGGAAGAGAAGTGGAGTAGGAGTAAGTCAAGATTACCAAGAAAAATTCCCAAAAAAATTACCAAATTAGTGTAGTTAGGCTTCAGTCACCAAAAAGTATAAAAACCAAAAATTTGAAGTTCATTTGACACTTACTTCAGTTTGTTATCATCTGAGCGCAACGACTGGTATCGCCGATTTGGTATCGTGCAAGCAGAGCCCTCACACTTACCTAGTGACCTTAAGGCTTGAGCATAACAACCTAGAGGTAAGGTACAAACAAACATTAATCTCAAAAATTTTGAAAATCTGCATTTACACGTGATTAAAGTCCTGATTAGTATCGCGGGGTGGGACAGAGTGATTGGAGGAGTGCTAATTGTGAAACAAGGTGTAGGAGTGAAGAGGGGTGAGAGAAGAGCTAGGGGGTAAAAAAGTTTTTGAATTTGGAGGTGTTTTGGCTTGAGTATCGTGATCGGTTGAGTTTTTGGTATCGCGATACAAAAAATTCCCTTGTATCATGATACTTGCCGAAGTATCATATCATCAATTACCAACCTTGGTATCGTGATACCACTTTTGGTATCATATCGCCTGGTTGGTATCGTGATCACACTTTACCAAGTGGTGTCGTATCGCGGTGCACTTTTGGTATCGTATCGCCTGGTTGGTATCGCGATCGCACTTTACCAAGTGGTATCGTATCACCGTCCACTTTTGATATCGTATTGCCTCACTTCCCAGTATCTCATCGTGACCCTTTTTGGTATTGTATCGTCAAAAAAGTGGTATCATATCGTGAGCCTACGTGGTATCATATCATGCAGTTTCCAGTATCGTATTATCCTAATCTTAGTATTGTATCATGCACGAAGTGGTATCATCTCGTGAATTAGTATGATATCGTATTGTTCAAATTTGAGGTATCGTATCGCCAGAGTTTCAAGTATCGTATCCTGCTCAATAGCGGTATCGTACCGTCTCGCAGAGTGGTATCGTATCGCCTATTGCCATAGTATCGTATCACCTAGAGAAGTGGTATCATATCGTCTAGTCCTCTGGTATCGTATCGTGGATTTTCCAAGTATCGTATCGTGCATAAAGTGGTATCGTATCATCTGACAAGCAGTATCGCCTAGTGCAGTATCTCCAAAGTGGTATCACCCAGAACATTTGGAGCATTTTCAAGGGTAAATTTGAGGCATTTGAGGAGCCACTTAGGGAGAGTTTTAGAGATCTAGAGAGCCCCAGGAGGGTGAATGAACTTGAGGTCAAGACGAGTTCTGAGTAGCTAGAGAAGTATCATATCATCTATAGGAAGTACCGCTCAGGCTAGTCACCGCTCTATCTATTCAGATACCTCTAGTGACCCAGAGGAGGAAATACCCATGGCCTTAGAAGACATGTAGGGTCCTGCTCCTGGCACAAACTTCGTGACCGCTGTAGAAGGAGAATACCGCACCTCCTTGTAGTATGTTTCCACTAATGCCCAGGAGATCCTGATCTGCCTGGACGGTTTAAACAGATCTGTGGCTAGGATGGTGACTTCCCTAGATGCAACAATTGTGCCCAGACGAGCTGTCAAGTATGAAGGTGGAGCATACATGGACAAGTTGGGTCACATCTACATAGTGACTGAATATCCTGATTTGATCAATGAGAGGGGAGAGTTAGTGGGACAAGAAAACTCAGGGAGACCAGACCCTGAGGAGTTAGTGACTACCCCTAGAGGCAAGTCAATAGTAACATGATTCTTGAGAGGGGACTTGATACCTCAAGACGACTACTTACTAGAAGTCTATTTGATCCATGGATCAGACTTGCTACTTCAAACTGACTCACCGACTCAAGGAAGAGAAGAAAGTACGATGACGTTTTATGAGCCAACGGATCCGGAAGACGAGTCTAGAGTAACATACCTAGACAAGAACCAGAGAAGGTATTGGTTGGTAGATGCCATAGACTGGGCTCGATTGAAATACATGGGATTGCCTGTATTCCCTTAGAGAGAGCAGACAACCACCTCTCAGAACCCCTTCCGAACACAACAAAAGACAAAGCACATAATGTTGGGACAAACAAGCCAACAGAGCATTTCGAACCATGTTCATGTACAACTTGCGACTCCTGGAGTGCAAACACACAATCAGACCCACCCTAGAGTAGGAAATCAGTACCGACCCCCAGTAAGGCCACGACCACCAATAGGAGTGCAGCCCGGGATACCCCCAATTAGACCAGCAATCCCCACCTTCCCTGTAATGCCTAGATAGCTAGAGCCAATGAAAAGATTGAGACCGATCCAAGTGGCCAAATGTGTGAGGAATCACTATGATGGATTGGGAGAACCTTACGACCACATTGCTGAATTTAAACAAGTTTTAAGAGCTGAACAAGTAGATGACTTCTTTGTGCAGTATGAGTCTTTCGGACTCACCCTCACAGGAACCGCTCTGACTTGGTTCCAGCCATTGGACCCCAACCAATTTGGAAATATGGAGCAATTCTTTCAAAAATTCATAGGGGAATTCGCTAAGAGAGGGATTAAGAGGACAACCTAGCGGATGATCTGAAGAGTGTGCCCAGACCCACTAAATCAGAAGACTCTCGGAGTACGGTTACATCCAACTCCAGTAATGTGGAAGAATTAGCTGAGCTATGTTGATATATTTAGGTAGTGATGTGTGTGAACACACTAGGACCGCCGGGGCACTTTTTTCCCTCTTTAGGAGGTTTTTTTCCCCCGGCTTGTATATACGCCTATTGCTCTAATGGGCTACTAATCTTTGTACATTCTCTAGTAATTCATTCAGTCTTGTGTGTTGTGCTCCAAGCTTCTTCTTCTTCCTTGTGTTGTTCGCGTGCTTCCAGAGACATCTAACTCCAACAATTGGTATCAGAGCAGGTCGTCGCTTCATCTAGGGTGCCATCGACACTCCTCCATTTGGAGTCTTAGAATCGCATGAGATCAAAACATCTTCGCTTTGTGGTGCCGAAATCACGATCTGAGCTCGTTTTAGCCTCCGAATGCACTATCGCAGTGCTTGTGCAGGCTATTTCGTCTTTTTGTGCCAAAGGTATATACTAGTTTCTGTTTGCCAGTATAAGCGTCTCAAAGTCTGCTACAGGTCTGGCAAAATTCGTCTAGGCAGTTCTGTTCAAAGTTTTGAGATACAGTCAATTTTCTGCATCATGGTATTTTAGTCACCGGCCATGGCTAAAAGCAGTGATGTATTCTGTATGTTGGTTGTTGTAGATAAGTTGGATGGTACCAACTACCCATTATGGGCTTATATGATGTGACATGTATTGGTTGCGAAAGGATTGTGGAACATTGTGCAGGGTGTTGAAAGACGTCCTGTTACACCTGTAACGATAGGTACTGCAAATACAAGTGTTGGAGCTAATGAAGATGGTGTCGAAGATGATATTCCGCAGATTCCTGTTCGTGCTACTGTTTCTGCTGCACCTACTGCAGAGCAGATTCGCTGGGATGGCAGAGATGCCCAGGCACATGCATTGATAGCTTTGTCTGTCAAACGTGCCATTATTCCTCACATTCGCTCTTGCAGAACACCTAAGGATGCTTGGGATACACTTACCACATTGTACCAAGCTAGGAATGAGGCTCGTGTTGCTTACCTCCGAAAACAGTTGGAGAGTGAGCACATGAATGAAGGTGATTGTATGGACAGTTTTTTGACAAAGATCAAAGACGTGAAGGAACAGTTGATTTCTGCTGATGAGGTTATACCAGATAGCTCACTTGTGCAGACCGTTCTGAATGGTCATCCTGATTCATATCAGAGTTTCGCTTCTACTCTTCGATTGATGATGAGAGGCAATCCAAGTGCCTTAGCATTTGAGGAGTTAGTCTTTGTTCTGTTGTAGGAAGATCAGTCTAGGCAGAACAGGTCCATTATGCGTGTTGCAGATCAAGCTTTCCTAGCTAGTCAGAAGGGCAAAGGAAAATGGAGCTCTTCTACTAGTAAGCAGAAATCTCCAAATGCTGCACATTCGAAGAACCAAGACAAAGATGAGAAAAAATCAGAAAAGCAGAAATTGTTTTGTAAGTACTATAAAGGGAATGATCATATCATAAAGAACTGTCCAAAACTGGCTGCAAAAGAGGCAAAGAAGAAAGAGGCTGGAATGGTTGTTGCAGAAGCCTCTACACCCAAAACAGAGTCTACTAATCTTGTGCAGGAAGAAGAATGGGCATTTACTACTGTTTGCAGTTTTGACCCATCTTCTCATGAGCAGTGCATGTCTGCAGTAGACTCAGATTTTTGGTACTTTGACAGTGGGGCGACCAAACATATTACCTCGCAGTGCAGTTTCTTCTCTTCACTCCAGCCTGCCCCTACAGGGAATACTGTTACATGTGCCAACAACTCCTCTTATCCTCTTATGGGAGTTGGTAAGATCATTTTGACTACTGCTGATGGTAGTTCTTTCACTTTGTCAGATGCTTTATTTGTGCCAGGGATAAAAAAGAACCTATTATCAATTTCTGCGTTAGCCAAGATTGGCTTCGTTGTGAAATTTGTTGATGACAGGTGTACAGTTCATGATCTATCAAATGGTGATGTGATTATTGCTTTTGGCATTTTATGTCGTGGGCTATATAAGCTCATAGACTATGAAAGATCTGTTAATGATTCGGCATGTGCAGTTCATGATTCTCAGGCTATGTTAGATGCAAAGCTTCGGCATGCACGCTTTGGTCATCTAAATTTCGCTAGTTTGCTAAGCCTGCAGAAATCTGATATGGTGTTTTCTTTGCCCAAGCTTGAGGCACCCGGAAAACATGTATGTGAAGGTTGTATTTTGGGCAAAATGCAGCGTTCCTCCTTTCCAAAAGATGGTTCAGTTTGGGCTATGCAGAAATTGCAGCTTGTACATAATGATGTCTGTGGTCCTATGCAGACACCCTCTTTTGGAAATTACCTTTACTTCGTGACTTTCATTGATGATTTTTCCGGGCATGCATGGGTATATCCATTGAAGGCAAAGTCCAAAGTGTTCATGTGCTCCAAACAGTTTTTGGTTTTGGCTGAAAATCTATCAGCATGTAAAATCGGCACCCTCCGTTCTGATCGAGGGGGGGAATATATGTCTTCTGATTTTAATGCATTTGTGGCTGAACGTGGGATAAAACACTAGTGTACAGTGCCGTATACACCTCAACAGAATGGAGTTGCTGAAAGAAAGAATAGGTCACTCATGGAGATGGCGAGGTGTATGGTCAAGAGTCAAGCCTTACTACATAGTTTCTGGCTTGAGGCTGTCTAGCAGCATATGTACTGAACAGGTGTCACACTAAAGCGCTGCAGTCTATCACTCCATATGAGGCTTGGCATGACCGCAAGCCATCTGTTGCTCATCTGCATGTTTTTGGTTGTTTGGCATATGCACTAGTGCCTGAGCAACATCGCAAAAAATTGGATGATAAGGCAGTAAAATGTATTTTTGTTGGGTACAGTTCAAAAAGTAAAGGCTATCGTCTGTATCATCCATACACCAAACACATTCTGGTTAGCCATGATGTTGTTTTTATGGAAGATGCTATTCAGCCATTGCTTTCATGTACTAAGAAGACATCTCTTAGCTCCAAAGACATGTATGATACTTTGATGCCTCTTTGTTGGAATTTATGGCCCTCCAAAATATAGCTGGAAGTAGGTGGAACCCCCTAGGAACAAGTTGACCTTCTCACAAACTTCATCACAGAAAACAAGTCATGCTTGCAGAGCCTATTGCTCTCTATTAACTCAGAAGTTTTTAAAACTGTTCTAACCCCACATACTAGAGACCAAGAGCTTTCCAATGAGCCAAAGAACACTCAATTTGGATAAATACACAAGTAGATATGACCTCTGCACGTTGGAGGTTTAATGGAGACCTTCAGCAGAGGTGAAAACCCGAGAACATACACTACTTGCAGAGACCACTACTCTCAGCTCACAAATCCAATGATTATGAGAATTGACAATATGAAAGTAGACAATAGGAACGTTCAAATGAACTATCAAACATGTAATTTGGATATATAATGAGGGAGATACAAGCTCTGCAATCTCTGCATACAAAACTACAACAGCATAGAGCTACACATATGACTCTCTTGGACTTCCCACAAGATTACGACTTCTCTCCTCTTTTTATAGCATGGGGAACTAATCTAAAACCTTCCTATTACATCTAAATTCGTGTTAGACACTTGGGTGGAGGTATTACATGAGTCAAGTGCTCAAATAAGAAAAGTATTGATGGACTTTGAGAACTAGCCACATCGACCTTCCACTATGACACCACTGCAGCTCCCTTGTGACTCACTAATTTGACTCACCATGTTCTAGAACTCACGTGGTATTTTTGCTATCTTTTATGAATAATATGAGCCTTCTTGAAGTATTTGAAGACTTCCCAAAGGTATTTACATAATTTGAAACTTGTACCCTACATAAAACAAATGTTCGCAACATTCTCCCCCTCAAGTTTCAAAGGGTATTTCCTCCATGCCAAGAATATAGTTGAATCTTTGAAGCTTTGGTCCATCCAAGGATTTGGTGAAGATATCTGCAACTTGATCCTTTATTCCCACAAAATGAAACTTGTACTTCATTGTTTATGGCCTTCTCTCGAACATAATGATAGTGAACCTCTATATGCTTTGTTTTAGCATGAAAAATAGGATTTGAGGTCATATGAATGCTGTTCAAGTTATCCCCATATATTAGTGGTACATCAACCTGCACATTCAAGTCATGAAACAACTTTTTAAACCACATAACCTCAATAGTAGCCAATGCTAAACCTCTATACTCAACCTCTGTAGAAGATAAAGCAACTGTAGGCTGTTTCTTTGAACTCCATGTTAATGTCTTGTTTCCTGCTATAACCACATATCCACTTGTGGATCTTCTATCATCTTTGCTTCCAGCCCAATCTGCATCACTAAAGACTTTAAGAGTTAGATCAGCATCATGACTATAAAATAATCCGTTGTTCATGTTACCTTTCAAATACCTAAACACTCTTTTTGCTGCATGCATATGAGGTACTCTCGGTTTATGCATAAACTGTGACAATACTCCCACTGCATAGCATATATCGGTCTAGTTTTTGTTGCATAAATCAAAGATCCTACCATGGATCTATATGCATTCATATCATGCAATTCATCACCTTCCTTTGCACTCAACTTTACATTACATTCCATTGGAGTAGAAACAAATTTACATTCTTGCATACCAAACCTTTTCAGCATATCACATATATACTTTCTCTGTATCAACCCATACCTTCATCGCCATACACAATTTCAATCCCAAGAAAGTATCTAAGCAAACCAAGATCTAAAATTTTAAATTCCTTTCCCAAATTACCTTTTATCTCATCAATTGCTTTTGCATCATTCCCTGTAATCAACAAGTCATCCTCATAAATGCATACATAGACACACATGTCATCTACATGTTTTACATAAAGTGAAGGATCAGCATGACTCGCTGTGTATCCTTGCAGCATAAGATACTTTACCAACCTTGCATTCCAAGCCCTTGGTGCCTGTTTAACACCATACAATGCCTTCTTTAACCTGCATACATGATTAGGACATTTTGCATCCACATAACCATCTGGTTGTGACATATACACTTCTTCATTTAACTCACCATTAAGAAAGGCATTCTTTATATTGAGTTGATATATATTCCACCTTTTACTTGTAGCTAAAGCCAACAAAGTTCTCACTATTGCCATGTTTGCTACTGGACTAAATGTTTCCTCATAGTCCAATCGTTGAGTTTGATTATATCCTTTTGCTACAAGTCTAGCCTTATATCTTGACACACTACCATCACTATTTCTTTTAATCTTAAAAACCCACTTGCAACCAATTACCTTTTGTTTTGGTGTCTTTGGAACTAAATTCCAAGTCTCATTATCCTGTAGTGCGTCCATTTCTTCTCTCATTGCTTTCTCCCACTTTTCATCTCCTTTTGCCTCATCATAACATGTGGGTTCATTTTCCTACTCAACTTTTGTCATAAAAGCATAATGAGTATTCATGAAAGATTCATAAGTATACCTTTGAGGTTGCTTACTCACTCTTGAAGTTCTTCTTACCTCCAATGTAGATGCTCTTCCTTTCTTATTAGGAACCTTTGATGATTCTCCATACTCACATACATCACTAATTTCCTCTCCTTCATCATTGACTTCAACAAGTTTGAGTTTACCTTTACTTTTAACACTTGGAGGTGAATCTTGCCTTAATCTTCCATTGAAAGGTAGCTCTCTTTCTTCATCCAAACCACTTTTCTCATCACTTAAACTTCTTGTGGGCTGAGGTAAGCACTCATCTCCTTCACCTGTATCTTCTTCATCTCCATTTATGACCTGCAAACTTTTCTTATCTACATACCATGAAAGTGATTCATCAAAGTTTACATCTCTTGAAACAACCACCTTATTGGTATGAGGATTATAACATCTATATCCTCTTTGAGTATCTGCATAACCAATAAATATACACTTTTCTGATTTCACATTAAGTTTTGATCTCACTTCACTAGGTACATGTACATAACATACACAACCAAATACTTTCAAATGACTTACACTTGGTTTCCTTCCATGCCATACCTCATATGGTGTCAAATGATGAACTCTGGCAGTAGGTAATCTATTCATAATGTACACACTTGTGCTAACAGCTTCAGCCCAAAAAGAATTAGGCAAACACATATCATTTAGCATGCTTCTAGATGCTTCTGCGATGATTCTGTCTCTTCTCTCTACGACTCCATTTTGTTGTGGAGTATACCTGCATGTAACTTCTCTTTTGATACCTTCATCATACAAAAAATTAGTAAAAGCTTGAGAGAAATACTCTCCCCCTCCATCGGATCTTAGCTTCTTAACATATCTTCCTGTTTGCTTCTCGACAAATGATTTAAAATTTTTGAAACAATCAAAGACTTCACTCTTATGTTTAATGAAATACACAAATGTCATTCTACTATGATCATCAATGAATGATACATAGTACTTATTACCAGCCAAGGATGCCTCTTTAGTAGGACCCCATATGTCCGTGTGTATAAGGTCTAGCAATCCACTGCTTACATAGCTTGAGTGCTTGAAAGGCTGTCTACTCTGCTTACCCATTTGACATGCTTCGCAAAGATGCACCATATGTTGCTTAGTAAGATCAGGTAATCCTTCAACAATCCTCTTCTTTGATAGCTCCTTTAACCTGTGTACATTCATGTGTCCAATCCTTTTGTGCCATAGATCAAGCTCTGCTATTCGATGCATACCATAAGAGAAATAGTTTGTATGATTTAAGTTTACATTGAATGTAAACAATCTACCTTGTTTTTGACCTCTAGCAATTAACCTCCTTTGCTTTGGATCCTCAATGAAGCAACCTGCATGATTAAATCTTATTTGCAAACCTTTTTCTACCATTTGACCAACTGACATCAAATTCTTAGTAATCGTTGGCACATAAAGTACATCCTTCAAGCAATTTTTCTTGCTCTTATCCTGCATAACAACATCTCCAACCTGCATAATCTTATGTGCTGTATCATCTGCTGTTTCAACATGACCTTTACATGAAGGATTATGCATATTAGAAAACCATGAAGCATCATGTGACATATGGTTAGAGCAACCACTATCTACATACCATACATCACTATTGCAATTCATCTTAGTTTCTACATTCATCATAAGAAGAGAATCATAATCATCACTTTTACCTTCAACTACAAAATTTCCTTGTTGTTTACCTCTTCTTGAATAGCCTCCTCTTCGATTACCACCTTGATTATTTTCATTTTGATAACAATCTTTGGCATAGTGTCCATACCTTCCACATATATAGCAATTGTTGTTGTCTTCACTCCTTTGTCTTTCATTGTAGTTGTAGTTGCCTCTCGTACCTCTAGCGCTTGATCTTCCTCTTCCTCTTGTGTTGAAGAAGCCACTTGAAGTCCCTTGATCATCGCTCCTTCTTCCTCGACCTCTATTTGAACCTCTTCTTCCTCTGTTTCCACCTCTTGATGATCCTACATAAAGAGCTTGTCCTTGAGATCCTTTTTGATTTGAAGTAGAGCCATTTAGATTCATCTCCTCCGTGACCATAAGAGCAACAAGCTGATCAAAGTCTGGTAATTCTCCTCTAACATAAACTGAAGTAATGAATGGTTTCCATCTCTCATCATCCTTGAGTCCGTTGAGAGTATGTGCAACCAAGTCATCGTCCTCCACATGAGCTTGGATTGATCCTAGTTGATCTGCAATCTCTTTAACCTTCAACAAATAATCATTGATCGATGTCCTTGTATCTTTCTTTATGCTATTCACCTCATTTTTGAGTTGAATCTTCCTTGCTCTTGTACCTGTAGCATACAACCTTTCCAATGCAAGTCAAACATCTCTACTTGTGTCTAGATCTTGTATGTGTCCTACCATTGAATCTTGAGTATTTTGTGATAAAATGAATATAACCCTTTTGTCTCTTTCATTCCAAAGTCTAAACTCCCTCAATTGTTGTTGATTTGGATCCTCTGGTAATATAGGTTTGATATTTGTTCCATCAATCAAACCATAAAAGCCTCTACCTTGCAAGTATGTTGTGATCCTAAATCGCCATGCCTGATAGTTGTTCTTATCAAGCTTCTCTATTTGTGCATGTTGATCGCCCATTGTGTAAATACTAAACTTCCTCCTTTTGGATATGTGTGATAAGAATACGTATGAGATTTACCTTTGTAATAAAGTTTATGCACCTTTCTTTGCTTGAATGATGCTTGAGATGCTTCCTTGCTATCTCCTTCTACCTTTGTGTAGTGTCGATGATGAACCGCTTCTCCAATAGCTTCAAATTCTTCATCAAGGTATTATAACCTTCTCCAAGCTTCAATTCATTGCTCTGATACCAATTTTGGAATTTATGGCCCTCCAAAATATAGCTGGAAGTAGCTGGAACCCCCTAGGAACAAGTTGACTTTCTCACAAACTTCATCACAGAAAACCAGTCATGCTTGCAGAGCTTATTGCTCTCTACTAACTCAGCGTTTTTTAAAACTATTTTACCCCATATACTAGAGACCAAGAGCTTTCCAATGAGCCAAAGAACACTCAATTTGGATAAATACACAAGGAGATATGACCTCTGCAAGTTGGAGGTTTAATGGAGACCTTCAGCAGAGGTGAAACCCGAGAACATACACTACTTGCAGAGAACACTACTCTCAGCTCAAAAATCCAATGACTGTGAAAATTGACAATAGGAAAGTAGACAGTAAGAGCTTTCAAATGAGCTATCAAACAAGTAATTTGAATATATAATGAGGGAGATACAAGCTCTGCAATCTCTGCATACAAAACTACAACAGCATAGAGCTACACATATGACTCTCTTGGACTTCCCACAAGATCACGACTTCTCTCCTCTTTTTATAGCATGAGGAACTAATCTAAAACCTTCCTAATACATCTAAATTCGTGTTAGAAACTTGGGTGGAGGTATTACATGAGTCAAGTGCTCAAATAAGCAAAGTATTGATGGACTTTGAGAACTAGCCACATCGGCCTTCCACTATGACACCACTGCAGCTCCCTTGTGACTCACTAATTTGATTCACCATGTTCTAGAACTCACGTGGTATTTTTGCTATCTTTTATGAATACTATGAGCCTTCTTGAAGTATTTGAAGACTTCCTAAAGGTATTTACATAATTTGAAACTTGTACCCTACATAAAACAAATGTTCGCAACACTCTTTTTACAGGTGGACAGTCTAGTGCTGGTCCTAATGAGGCAACTTATCAGTCTTTGCAGGTTTCATATGATGATGCAGATCATTCCATTTCTGATGCAGATTTACATGATGCACTTATTCATGAGAGAGCTGATATTGAGCAGGCAAAAACTATGCCAAAATGGCTGCCACAGACTTTGCGTGATAGCAAATTAGATGCACCTTTGTCATATCGTACTCATTCAGGCTCTCATGGTGTCTCCTTTGCATCAGATTGCTATGCTATGGCTGTGTCTAGTCTCTGTGATGAGAATGAGCCTGTTTCTTTTGATGAAGCATAGAATTCAGAAAATTGGATGGCTGCTATGGAATCTGAATATGATGCTATAATGAAGAATGGTACATGGTCTTTATGTGACTTGCCTCCTGGCAAGAAGGCCATTGGCACTAAGTGGGTATACAAGCTGAAGCGTAAACCTGATGGTACAGTTGACAGGTATAAGGTTAGGCTTGTTGCAAAGGGTTATGCGCAGGAAAGAGGCATTGATTTTGATGAGACCTTTGCACCTACATGCCGTATGACTACTGTTCGGAGCATTTGTGCACTTGCAGCCCATCATGGTTGGAATGTACATCAGTTGGACATTAAAACGACATTTCTGAATGGTGCCTCGCATGAAGAAGTGTATGTTTTTTAGCCCCGTGGCTTTGTGCAAAAAGGGCATGAAAACCAGGTGTGCAGGTTAAAGTGATTATATGGTTTAAAGCAAGCACCACATGCTTGTTATGAGAAGATACATGCCTATCTCGTTGAACATGGTTTTGAGAACAGTCCAACTGAAAGCACCTTATATGTTAAGCATGCTAATGATGTACTTCTGATCATTGTTGTCTATGTTGACGACATGCTGCTCACTGGTCCTATTGAGAAGCATATTGCTGATTTCAAGGCTGATTTGCATGCCTCATTTGAGATGTCTGATTTGGGGCATTTGCATCACTATTTGGGCATTGAGTTTATGCAAGTTGATGGTGGAATGGCTTTGTGTCAAACGAAATATATTGACACATTATTGCAGCGTTTTGGCCTTGAAGACTGTAAGCCTATTGCCACTCCTATGGAGACAAGTTTACGATTGAGTCTTCATGATGCTCGAGATGCATTTGATGTTGTTCTCTATTAGTAGGCTGTTGGATGCTTGATGTACGTATGCATTACTCGGCCAAATACTCAGTTTTCTATCTCATAGATGAGCAGGTTTATGCATTGCCCAGGATTCATGCATTGGAAGGCGGTTAAGCGCATCTTTCGCTACTTAAGTGGTACTCGGCTACTTGGGTTGTTTTATCCCAAGGGGGGATCACTACCGCCAGATTTGCATGCTTTTTTTGACTCATATTGGGTTGGTTGCTATGACACTCGTGTGTCCACCAGTGGTTTTTGCTTCATGCTTGGTAGCTCATGTATATCTTGGTTGAGCAAGAAGCAGCCTACTGTGGCCACTTCCAGTTGTGAGGCTGAGTATAGGGCAACTTTCACAGCGACTGTTGAGTGTGTGTGGCTCAGATGCCTTATGGCTGATTTGGGTGTTGGCCAGTCTTCTGCCACCACCATCTTCACTGACAGTCAGAGTGCATTGGCAGTTGCGAGGAACCCTGTGTTCCATGCTCGCACTAAGCACATTGAGGTGCATTATCACTATGTCAGGGAGAGGTTCTCTGCTGGGGAGATCAGCTTGGCATATGTGCCCACGCAGGAGAACATTGCAGACCTTTTCACGAAGGCTCTACCTAGGGAGAAGTTTGAAGCTTTCCGCAAAGCTTTGGGCTTACTTCCTTTTGTGGAGTGATTTCCACATAGCTTGGGACTTCCTTATACTGAGTGCCAGCTCCTTGTTCACCGCATCACTCCCAGGGGGGGTTTGTTGATATATTTAGGTAGTGATGTGTGTGAACACACTAGGACCGTCGGGGCACTTTTTTCCCTCTTTCGGAGGTTTTTTACCCCGGCTTGTATATACGCCTATTGCCCTAATGGGCTACTAATCTTTGTACATTCTGTAGTAATTCATTCAGTCTTGTGTGTTGTGCTCCAAGCTTCTTCTTCTTCCTTGTGCTGTTCGCGTGCTTCCGCAGACATCTAACTCCAACAATTAGTGGCAAAGAAATTAGGAGTCCAGGGACAGAGAAACTATTAACATCAACCCCTAAGAGTACCCATGTTGCAAAGGTGTAGTCTATGTGGAGGAGATCACCCCACGCACATGTGTGTACGAGGAGGAACAGGTGTACCACAAAAATATCCTTACAATAGACAACCCTATCAAGGAACGACCCTGTATTGTCACATAGAACAAAAATACACCAATCACAGCACAAAAAATTGCCCGTTCAATAGGCAGACATAACTTCTACAACCACTTCAGTATCGACCATATGGGTATCCACCTAGAGAGCCAGGTAGAGATATGCGCAGGTAAAATCCCTACCCAACACCACTAGGAGCACCGAGGCCCTACGAGCAAGCACAATATCCACAACCCCAACTAGTGTTAGGACCACAACTGTCACAGCCCCAACATGTGGTATCGGTTAAGTACAGTCAACCAGAGGAAAAACTAGAAAGAGCCATCGTACCAGCATCACCTATGACCAGCGTGGAGTCGACAAACCCAGGTTATGAGCCATCTCAGGGGGAGTACTATCCCTATGATGCTAACATGTCTGAATATGAACAAATCTATGATCCACAGCACTACGGATACGAAGGTTATGACAGTGTCTATGGACCAGAAGTGGCAACATTAATGTACACCGCACCCAAAGCACAACCACCTGTAAGATCACCCCTCATACCACCTATGCCAAGAGGACCATGTTATAGATGTGGAGGAGGCCACTTCATCAGAGAATGCACTCGGCCTTACAACTCACCACGTCCTAGGACTTGGGAAGGATATTGTAGTGATTGCGGAAAGGAACATCTCTTTTGTGATTGCCCAAAAAACCCCAACAAGGCTCAAGACACTGCACCTATTAATGTAATCGAAGTGATAGAAGCACCGGGAAGTGATAAGGAATACACAGTACCATTAAAGGCCATTACATGAGCACAAACGAAGGATTGAGAAGGAAAACAACCGGATCTGGATCAAGCAAACAATAGAAGCTTAAACCCTAAAATTCAAATAGTGGAAGATTCAGAGGACCCACATGAGGATACCCAAAACATGAAAGCACAACAATGGAAGGAAAGAAGAGAGAAGCTAAAAGAAAAATGGATGAAAAATAAAAGTCCAGAAAATAAGAAATACACAAGAAGTACTAAGAAGCATAAAGAACCAGAGATTCGGGAAGAAGTTTCCATTCCACCGCCTATCCGAGAATCAGAGAAACCAGGATCAATTATAGCTGACCCAAAACCAGATGATTTGGACATGTGGTTGAAAGCATACCAAGCTAGAATCAAGACTTGACGGAATGTGGAGCAACACGAAAAGCTTCACCCACAAGGAGAGTTAGAAAAAGAGAGGCTTGCTATATGCAGAAAACTCATAGAGGTAGCACAAGCAACCCTAGAAAAGACCATCCTAGCCCTCCCCAAGACAAGGATAGCACAGGATCAATACAAGGATTGTGTTAAAGCCAAAGACAAAGAACCTAAAGAAAAGGATCACAAATGGGAGCTAGTGAAAACCCAGGACGAACCTATGTCAACAATACCTAATTTAGAGGCTGACTGACCAAAAGAATTATGGAATAGAATCTGAGAAGAATGGAAGAGGAATGGAGTGACTAAAACTCCCTTTGAGGATTTAGACGTGGAAGTTTATCAGCCAAGTCCCAACATGGAAGAAGTATATGAGGAAGTATCGAGACTAGACCGAAATAGAGAAGAAGCTCAGAGCATTTCGACCCTACCAAATTACATGGGAGAGTACGAAAAGGAATCCATGATATTCTGAGCACCCACAGTACGAGGAAAAGGAAAGGGACACTCAGATAAGACTTCACACAATCTAACAGAGCTTAAAAGGACAAAAGTACAATGCCAACTGACTGTGGAAGAACTACTCCGGGTTAAACCGCAACTATGGAGACAATTAGCAGGTCAACTAGAACTAGGGCAAGAGAAGGACGAAAAGGAAAACAAGGGAAAAGAAAACCCATCTAAGGTACAAATCCCAGTGGATAAGGTTGGAGAATTCAGTGAAGGAGACGAAGGTAACACGTGATTACCTGTCACTTACAATGGATATATGACCAAAGCTATACTAGACACAGGAGCAAAAGTAGGAATTTCCACCAAGGAGATTTGGGAGAAATGGGGATATCCTACCTTACGACCCACTCACATGAAGCTTCAATTAGCAAATGGCCATGTTGAGAAACCATTAGGAATACTAGAAAAGATCAAGCTAACCACCTATGGAGTGGAATTTGAACATACGCTAGTTGTCTATCAATCTGGAAAAGCAAGTAACTATGAGATGATATAAGGACGACCCTTCATGAGACAGCTTAGGGTAGTACAAGATTAGGGAAGAGACTCTTTATACCTTCAACATCAAGGAAACACCACCAAAATAAATTTCCATACATTTACATACCAAGATGTACCTCACTACAATGGAACCCTGTACACAAGGAAGAGGATGATTTGTCTATCCATCGTGCTGGATCAATCGATCAATCATGGATGCATGAGGATGGCCAATTATGGATGTGTAAAGGAGCCAAGAAAGAGGATAATAAAAGGCAGTTGTGGCCAATAGGACATCCTAACTACCGACCGGTAGAGGACCCAATGCATATGCCTCAAATCTTTCCTGATGAAACATTTGAACCACATGGATGGATGGAAATCTTAGCAACTTTGGATGTATGTATGAATGATGAAGTTTTGACAATGAATGAATGTGTAGACAAAGAAGGCTATGACGTAAATTTGTACATGGTTGTCCTTCAAGAGGTAGAAGTAAGAGAAATCTTAGAAAAGGAGTGGAAAGAGGAATACGAGAGTATAGAAATGGAACCCGAATTTAATTCAGAAGAAAGCTACCTAGAAACCATTCGAACCGAAGATAAGCAGGATATGACCAAGGTCTTAGTGATAGAAGCAGCCCCCATAGTACCAAAGCAGGAAGAAAAAGTGAGTAAGATCGAACCAAATCTTGAACTTTTTGAGGTTCGGGAGCATTTTAAAAGGTACGAACTAGAAGAGAGAAAGATAGCCATTCAAAGGCATAAGAGAGAGGCTAGAGCAGGAGAAACATATGACAACAAAGAGCAAACAAAAAAAATCATAGTGATAGTAGAAGATGGGGAAGAAGGATGTACCTACATAGGAAAAGATGTGTCTCGAAATGAGGAAGAAAAATTGATACAGTTGATTGGGGAATATCGAGATGTATTTGCCTGGACATACAAGGATCTCAAGGGTGTGGAACCCTCCATTTGTTCCCATAGAATACCAATGATAGTAGAGGCAAAACCATCTAAACAACGCCCTTACACATACAATGAGTCCATGCTGCAAAAATTAAAGAAGAAATAAACAAGCTATTAGCAGCTGGATTCATTTAAGAAATAGAACACACTGAATGGGTATCACCACTAGTGGTTGTGCCTAAGAAGAATGGAAAACTTAGAGTATGCATTAACCTGAAAAAAGTGAATGCAGCTACTATACGTGATAGCTACCCATTGCCCATCATTGATCACCTATTGGAAAGAGTTGCAGGAAAAGAAGTCTATAGCTTCTTAGACGGATTCTTTCGATACAACCAAGTAGCTATTGCTAATGGAGGATCAACATAAGACCGCATTCACGACAGAATGGGGAGTCTATGCTTTTCGAGTGATGCCTTTTGGACTCACTAATGCACCAGCTACTTTCCAAAGGTTGATTTGTCATGTTTTCAAAGAATTCTTGAAGAAGAGTATGGAAGTGTATGTAGATGACCTATGTACATACTCAAATCAAAGGCAAGACCACATTCTTGAATTGCGGAAGATATTTGATAAATGCCGATAATATAGAGTCTGCCTGAACCATGAGAAGTGTCTTCATGGTAAGACAAGGGAAGATCTTAGGACACATAGTCTCTAGGAACGGAATATCTATAGACGAAGACAAGATTAAGGTCATCTTGGAGCTTCCTAGACCGAAGAATGCAAAAGAGGTGCAAGCATTTATGGGACATTGTGGATACTACCGTCGATTTATCCACATGTATGCCATAATTGCCAAACCCTTATATGGACTGATGACTCAATTTACTTGGACTAATGAATGCGAAAAGGCATTTAACGAGTTAAAAAGGTGACTTAGCACGGTTCCAATTCTGAAAACACCGAATTGGAACAAACCTTTCCATATTCATGTGGACGCATCAAATTACACAATAAGATGCATCTTAGCTCAGCTGGCAGACGAAGGAAAGTTAGATCGCCCAATTTCCTATGCAAGTAGACAACTGAATCAAGCTGAAAGGAACTATACAACTATAGAGCAAGAGGGATTGGGAATGGTCTATGCGGTAAAAAAATTTAGACACTATCTCTTAGCCAACAAGTTCAAGTTCTTCATAGATCATCAAGCCTTATTGTACCTAGTCAATAAGCCTTGTAACACGGGAAGAGTTGTGAGATGGTTTCTGTTATTGATGGAGTTCGATTTTGAAGTAATAGTGAAAAAGGGAAATACCCATGTAAGAGCAGATCACCTCTCTAGGTTAACACATGGAGAACCACCAAGTGGAGTGCCCGACGAATTGCCAGACACTTACCTGTTTAATCTGGAAGTGTGTCCAAAGTGGGCAGAAAAACTAATTCTGATACTCACTCATGGCCCACAACACTCAATCAATAAAGAGAATAAAAAGGAAATTCTGCAGTTGAGGAATTTTCACATTATTGCGGGAAGTGTGTTCTATAAGGAACCCAATGGTGTACTATTGAGATGTGTTGAGGAAGACGAACAAAGGACGCTGATTGAACAAGCCCATGTGAACAAATGGAGGACACAAAAAGGAATTTATGGAACTCTAAGAGAATTGAAACGATTAAGAGTACACTGGCCTAACATGCCTAAAGCTGTCCATGATTATGTTAGTAACTACGCAGAATGCCAGGAGATCATTCTTGAGGAGCATACATCCTTACCTTTCTCTACAATAGCACCCAAATGGAGTGAAGCACTAGTGAAATTCCTAAAGACAAGAGAACATGAGGAGGGAATTAGCTTTGCAAGGAAGCGATCCCTAGAAGAAATGAGCAGGGATTATGTAATCATGGGAAGACAATTGTTTAAGAGAGGGAAAGACAATCAATTATGGCTATGTGTGCATGAAGGAGAATACTTACCCATATTAGAGATGGCACATGCAGGTGCTGCAGGAGGTCATTTTTCAACTGAGAGAACCATAAAAATGATCCTCTTTGCGGGCTTCTGGTGGCCAACTCTACATATGGATGCAAAAACCTATGTACGAAGTTGTGAGACATGCCAAAGGGCTAAATACCCGATTTGGAGGGATGACATACCATTGAGACCTATGGTTTGTGCTAGATCATTTTCCAAATGGGATATAGATTTTATAGGACCAATTAATCCACCAGCCAAAGGGTCTCATGCCGAATATATCATAGTAGCCACAAATTATTTGACAAAATGGGTAGAGGCAAAGGCTACTAGAAGGAACGATGCTCAAACCACTGCTAAGTTTCTTTTTGAGCACATATTCACTCATTTCGGATTACCAATTGAGATTGTGAGTGACTGAGGAATGCATTTCATTAATGAAGTAATAGAGTCTTTAATGAATGAGTTCTTAGTGATCCATAAAAAATCAGCCCCATACCACCCTCAAGCCAGTGGTCAAGCAGAAAGTTCCAATAAGGTGTTATGCACAGTATTGACAAAGATAGTCAATAATGGGAGGTGTGACTGGGACAAACAATTGCATCATGCAATTTGGGCCTTCCGAGTCGCTTACAAGACTTCCATGGGAACTACCCCATTCAATCTAGTATACGGACAGAACACAATTTTGCCAATCGATTTTTTAGCACCCACTTTGAGAGTAGCTTAGCAGTATGAATGGACAGGACATGAATTATCCGAGCAAGTAGACCAAATTGAGAAGCTACATGAGAATAGAATACAAGCGGTAGCAGGTATTTATGTGGCTAAGAGAAGACAAAAGGCATATTATGATGGACACATAAAAGACAAGGGAATAAAAGAAGGAGACTTGGTCCTGCTCTACACATTGAAGCAACATGCCAAGAAATTACAAAAACGTGGATATGGACCTCTAATCATCAATAGGATTTCCACATGTAGAGAAGTTAATCTAGCTACTCTAGATGGAGATTTCCTTCCTAACTACATAAGTGGATGCCGAGTCAAATGATATATGGAGCCATTGACGGATGAAATGCTAGCACGCCTCGTAGGTGCGCAAAATAGGAAGAAAGCGGAAGAACGGATTAGAGAGGAGGCATGGCAAGAAGCCTTAGAGCGTATTAAGAAACGAAAGGAGTGGATAAAGCAAAGAGATGGACGGTATTTCCAAGGAGAAGAGCCTATTCATATGGCTAATTAACAGATCAATAAGTTCAACATGACTAATGTCAACATGTCCCAGCCTTACTTAAATCTAGGAATTGGAACGATAGAGTACCAGTTAATAGACGCCTTGATAGATTCAGGAGCAGCACTCAGTTGCATGCGAAGTACAATAATCAAGGAGCTCGAAGCGGATATGTCACTCACTAAAGCACACATGATAGTTGTAGGAGGTCAAGTTATAACCTGCATTGGAGAAGCCATAGTATCCCTCCGCCTAGGAAATTCAACTATGGAACAACGAGTTCGTGTGCAAAGATGAAGATTTAATAGAAAACTTGATACTAGGACAAAACTGGATAATTGAGAATGAGGTAAGCATCCACCTAGCACAAGGATACATTTCAGCCAAGATAGGGCACAAGGAAACCTTTAGTCTATTAGGGGAGAAACCCTCACAGAGATCGGAAGTCATCAAAAGTGTAGAACAAATCATATAAGAGCATGTAGAAAATGATTCCAGCACCAATCACTCAGAAGCAGGTCCGAAGGGAGAAGAAATTTCAAACCCTAATGTATCCAGGAAAAAAGTGGATTCATCCTACTTGATTGATAAACAGAAAGAAACCAAGGAGATCAATGCTCTTAGAGTTTTCTCACACAAAAGAACGATCACCAACTTGGAAAACCACCATCAACTACTCACATTCAGGAAACCTCAACTTCAAATGGGTGCACAAGGACCGAGTGAAGGAATCAGAGATTGCAACACCAGCTCATAAAGAGGAAAAGGTGAACAAGAATTCTTCTTCATCGCAATCCGAACCAAAACGACTCTTGCAAGTATGGCTTCCTAGGCCTTTGATTGAAGCTCAAAAAACACGGCAACAAATGTGGATTCCCAAGAAGGTCAGACAAGCGGCCATTAAAGAGATAGACAAGCATGAGCAAACATTATATCAACACAAAAATACCATAAGGACTAGCGAGCTTCGTTGCAGATACCTCAAGAGAAGAAACCCCACACCTCCGATAACCAAAAAGAGAAGAGATACACATGCAACATGGCACAATGAGCAAAAAACAAGGTTCAATACTTCTACTGCGAAATAGATCTGGAAACCCAAGCAACAGCAAGAAATGGAACACCAGAAGCAAGAGGATTTCTGTTGCACACATGAAGCTTCCAATGCACCTAGAGTATGCATGATAGGTCCACAATACAAGGCAAGGCATTCAGCACATGGTGTGCTTAATAGAATTAGTGGTGCACATTCTCCAACGGTGAATAGGTCGTAGCTTCTACTTCCTAGGAATGGACCTACTCTATAAATAAATAAATGCTTTGGCTATGCTAATTCTTGTTTCTTGCAGGATAAAATGAAATAATATATGCGGTATGGGATCCAACTCATACACTAAAAGGGGACGGAGCGATGTAAAGAACAAAAGCTACTACAGCACACAACACTAATGCCACATCTTGTATAGCAGCTAAATCTCTATTCATTACAAGTGCAGATGGCCTCCGAAGATTCTGAAGAAACCATTCAGGAGGATGTGATGGAATTCCCTCTACAAAGCGTGACTAAAGCAAAAGGACACTAGTTTAGAGAGGATCAACCAGCTCAGGATTATCTATTGCTAGTGACCATCAAGGTCATGGACATGGATCATCAGTTCCCAGTAATGTCCTAAGATTTTAAAGTGGTACATGAGCTCCCATTGACCATTGACATCATGAAGAAAGCGGACATTCACAACTACTTTGAATTGCCAATCTACAAACCCGACTTTTAAAGGTGCATGCAAGTTATGAATATGTTATAGCCAGCGCTACATGATCCATTGGTGCCAGAGGCAAGATTCATGGATGCAGTCGGTGAATGGGTCATAATCCCATTTACACATGATTTAATCAAAGAAGATTTTGGATGGGAGAAGGATGGCAACACGGTGTTAAAGGAAGAATGTCGAGGGGCAAAGACCAGGACATTCACTAACATTAATCACACTGATATTGAAGAAGAAGTAAGACTCATTCATCAGCACTTTTGTTTTCCTAACATGCATAGATACACTTCTCCTCAGAAAATCATAGTACAGATGCTCTCTCATGCTATTAAACAAATTGGGAATCAAATCAATATGACTCCGTATATTCAAGAGAGGCTATTCGAGGCAAAGAAGCAGTGGAATCACAAGAAATTCTTGAACGGTAATGTGGCCTTGACCATGTTGATATATCATGCCTTGGGCATTCGAGAGCATTTGCAAAAAATGCCATCATCGGAAGCCATGGCCAAATATGCAAAGGTCACTACAATCCCGAGAAAGAAAAAAGGTGTCAAAATTGTTGAGGAGGCAGAAACTAGCTCCCAACCTAAAATGAGAGGTACAAAATGACTAAGAGAAGTAATGCAAGTAGAAGCCGAAGTCCCAGCCACAAAGAGAGTGCATGTGCTCCCGAAATCAAGAATTGAAGAGCACCGACCAATTACCGAAGAGGAATTAACAAGAGCCTTGGAAGACACACATCAATACACTAAAGGTCAAGTCAATCTACCAGTGCAAGGGCACCATTACCAGCAAGCCCAACAAGATATGGAAGTAAAAAAGAGGCTCACCAAGGTGCATCGGTACAGGGAATTAAGGTTGGTAAATTCAAGCTCAGCTTCCGATGCACAAGAGGAACCAGACACCTCCTTATTAAATACGGACATTTGAAGTGAATCAAAAGATGATGGACAATGGGAGGAATTAAATGAAGTGAACTACAATGCAAATGAAGAGGGCATGAAGATAAATCAAACTCTTATCAACCACAGACAAGACACCATAGGAAAGGAGGCCTCACAAGAAAGAGTACACCTTAGTAAATTAAATGAGACTTCCAACATTCAAATACAACAGACTGTGCCGAGAGGCATAATTCAAGAATCCCAAAGAAGAACAAAAAGACACTACGGTCGAAGATTCAGAACCCTTCACACCAATAAGGGTAGTGATAGAACCCTCCCCTATGGATGTTACATTTCAAGGGAGTGCCACAAAGATTATCAATCTAGATGAAGAAGGCAAAGAACCAGAAGTACAACTACAAATCAGACAACCACATAACGAGACTATCCATGTGGAACACAGAAAGGATGTACAAACAGGGGAAGCTCCAAGCATCCCAAAAATGTGGTTAAATGTAGCCGCCGCTCAGCTCAAGCCAGTGGTTCAACATATGATCAAGACTGCTATGGATACGCAACAATTAATGCTTGAAGCTGATGCTGACTATGATGCAACAATGCAAGAAAAACATAAACTTCATGAAATGGGTAAAAATCTCTCTACGCAATTGATTCAAGTTCAAAAGAACGTAACAGATAAAGAGAATGAAGTCCAAGAGGCCAAGTAGCAATGTAAAACCCTAGAGACAGAAAATGAGAAATTGAAAGAGCAACTACAGGAGTTACAGAAGAAATATGATGCTAGCGAGGCCAAGAAGACACGGATGAACGCAAGAAGCAAGATATTGGAATCACAAATAAAAATATACATGGATGAGGCAGAGAACTTAAGAAACAGAAATAAGGAGCTGATGACAGCTCTTCTATGCAATCAACCTATAGAAGCTCAAGAAATGCCAGGAAAAGACATAAAGGCAATGGAGGAAAAGATAGCTAGGTATGAAGATCAGCTCAAGCAGGAGGAGGCCATCATTGCAGAATGGGAGAAGAAGTAGATGGATGATACCGCGGCTCTAAGGACAAAATGGAAAAAGGCAAAAAATAGATATATGGTGCAATGTAAAGAAGACACTGATCAACTCGCTGTCATAGGAGAAGAAATCCAAAACAACAAGGAAGGCCAACAAAGAGATTAAGCATAAAGATGAGATGATAAAGCAACAACAAGATCAGCTCGCACAACAGGCAACAGAGGGGACACTAGTAGTTCCACACTACAGCATGCAACAGAGGGGACACTAGTAGTTCCACACTACACAATGTCTTTTCTCATGCATGAGAGTTGAACCACTTCATTTACCATCACGTGTGCACACATCCTCATATGTTTGGTTAGATCGGTTCGTCGGATTGACAATTAGGCATGTCTCAATTCCCCACTAAATGCACTTGTGTGGCAAACGAGATTTAGTCTCTTTGGCACAAGTCCCTAAGATTTTGTGACTTAGGTACACACTAAGCTAAAGGACATGGTGGCAATGAACCCAACTATTTCCATCTACCTCGGAATGTGCATGCCGCACTTCACATTCCCTGCCCAAGAAAGATTTACAATGCCCCCCAAGAAGATCTGGTTTAGTTTATACTTGGAAGACATGCTGAACCTGACAATCAATATGCCACATTGGATTAAGACCAGATCCATCTTGCACATCAATGCTGGTACAAGAAACAGAATTCAGTGCTCTATGGATGTTGTGCACTTACTAGAATTGTAAATCGATGCCTGGCGTATGATGTGCCAATTCAAAGGGCACTCATTTGGACTAGGGTGCAAGCTTTCAGCGAAGAGTATCAAGGAGAGGGCCCGCATCAAAGAAAATGAGAGGAGCTATGTAGATGCCATGTGCACAGGCTGGGTGCAATACACTGACACCGGACATGACTCCGCCACCCTAAAGGCGAGTACAGCCCTTGACCATCAGATTACCAAGGCACAGTGCAAAAGGACCTAATCTAATCTTCCCATCGATCCCCATAGATTTAGAGTTTCCTCACAGCTTCATGCTTGAGGATTTAAGTGATGAGGAAGTAGCTAGGATAATCAATGCAACTAACTTGGGAATCGAAACAGAGCAGTTAAGTGGACAAAAAAGATTCACAGACTGGCCCGACCAAACTCAATTAGTTGTAGTCAAACTAGAGGAAGATGAGGAGGAGACTGAAGAACAGGAACAAGATGAAGAGCAGGAAGGACCACCTGATGACGAGGAGCATGAATATGAGCAACATGTTATATCCGAACTTGCGGGAGCCCTAGCATACACAATGCAAATAAAAAGATTGTATGATACTATGAACCTACTTCAGGAACAACATATAATATCCTTGTCATCAGGGATGGCCTTAATGAACACGATACTTGAAGAAGAAGGTGTGGATGATCAATTTAGAGCTTCCCTCGACATGCTCGTAGATGCATTGGGGGTGAAAGAGGCTCTGCACACTACCCTCACCCACTCTTAGAGATTTGAACGAAGGCACGAGAGATGCCCTCCAAGATCATGGAAGCATATACATATTATAGTATCAGAACCACATGGCACCACCTCTCCAACCACTGGTACGGCACACTCCATCCAACACACTAAAGAACCCCATGCATCAAGTGCACCCCCATCACCACCCCTACCACCGTCCCCTCCAACTCCACCCCCCTCACCTCATACCACCATTGTCATCCCTACTCTTTTTGCCACGGTCTCGACCTCCCTTAGTGAAGCACACAATATGATTCAACCCTCACAACTCTCACAATCTCACACCACTACTATTGTAACTGCCACCACAGGCGATAGAACTCTAACCATGGTTACCGAAAATCCAATTCCTCCTGTCACACTTCTGGGTGGCCCACATGCACAATTAAACACACCATTGTACACCTTCACTACCATCAACACACCTACCATTCCCATGTACATGGTAACTCCCATGACCGCATCCACGCACGACCACATGGACATATTACCCACATCTGCACCTCTCCCTCCCCCCATATTCCCACAATCTCCCATTCCCCCACCAGCCACTTCACCATTCTCAAGCACAACATTCACCATCCCTTTCCCTTTTCCCTACCCCCTGCATTCCAAACCTTCCTAACACTCACCCATGTAAATAATGTATTCAACATTTTATATCAATGTGTATCTTAGTTACAACCGAATTACCAGCATTTAGATGCTCAGCATATGAACATGAGACACTACAAGAACGACTCACAAACATGGAGAAAGACGAGTGGCAACTACAACATAATTATGATATCTTGAAGAGACAATATGAGCAATAAGTGGCCAATCCTCCCCAACTAGATTTACAAGCACAACAACACCTCGAGGAAATGCTACGTGTCCAAAAAGCAGACAATCTCAAAATCCATTGCAACCTCACATTACTAAGGAAACACATGTTAGCAGCACTAGAAGAAAATAAAAGACTACAAAGACAGAATGAAGAAAATTTAGAAGTGGTAATGGAAGGATCACCAAAAGAGATTGACCCGGAGCAGTTCAAAGCCCTCCCACCAGCCAACATGTAGATCATATTGGACACCCATGCCGACCTACTAGAGGCATATGATGCCTTAGCAAAAGAGCATGATGACATACGGAAGCAAGTGGCCAATCAATGAGAGCAATCGAAAGAAGCAACACCTATAGATGTCACATCTAAAGAGGTGATAGAATTGAAAGCACAACTCATAGCTTTGCAAAATAAGCTTCTCCAATATGAACATCAACCTTCTCCCCTGGTGGAGCGAGAGCCTGAAGAACTAGTTCCAATTGAAGTAGAAGAGACATTTGAGGACCCTTATGAACCTATGTCTACACTTGGAGGCAAAGAAACAGAGGAAGAAATTGATACATTTGAGATTGAAGCTCTAGAATGGCTGCAAAGATTAGAAAAGGTAGGCCCAACTCATGATGATAGAGTAGCAGTGCAGATACAGTCTATGTCTCGTCTGGAAGAAGTCATCATCAAGTCGTTCCACATCAAGAACCTCTCTCATCATCGATGGATTGGTGCTTCCGATGATTTGTATGTACCATTTTGTGTATTATTGGCAGATTATAATGCACAGATCAAATATCGCACCACGAAAGAGCCAACCTCTACAACCCAGTTTGCCATAGACGACATTCCGGAGAGCACTACGCAGGGAAACATCTTTCAACCTACATGGAGAATATGGTTACTTGAAACCTACCCCGAAATGGTTCACACATGGCACAACATGCCCTTGTACATTAAGTATAACCCCTGCTATTGTCCCGTTTTTCAACGAAGATCATGGCCTGAGTTCACGCAAACAGTGAAGAACATCAAAGGATATGACAAATGGCTGAACTATGTATATCTGGCACCGCCGCGTGGACCATCAACGGTAGCATATATGATTTCAGCCATTCAACATTGGGGCATTAGGTTCAAGAATATAAGAGATGTCGTAGCACAAATGTGCCTCAAAATATTCAAACTCATGTTCATCACATTCCGGACCTTCAAAAATGTTAAAGAACCTCACCTCTTGGCCCTAGGCTTCAATGATGGCAACCTCGATCTAGTCTATGATGTGAGCACCACCCGATCTGCCAATGTTGTATATGTGTGGCATGCTCGTATCAAATATCTCTCGGCATGTTTCAAACAAACGTTTGAAGAAATTTTTATCACAGGGTTCTGGGAGTATCACTCAAAAATATTCATACCCAGACCCTCTCATCTACTAGACTTATTTGTTGTGGAGTAGGCCCTACACTCAGACAAGCTACGCATGCCACATCCAGAGGTACCTGGGCCAGTCGATTGGAATGCCTTACTCACAGATTTAGCCAGAGGACTGAGGCTAGAAGAGCATCACTTAGCCACAGATGTCATCGAATACTACGTCAAATGCTCAGCGCAACAAGGGTGTGTCAGAGACGACAGACGCGAGAGAGGGGGGAGTGTTGGCAATAGTCAAGGCATCTCAAGACAAGGGATCCAACATAAGGACCAAGTAGGCAAAGCAGTCAAAGAAGATCCAAAAAGTAGGCCATTCAATTTTTTTGACCTAATCTCTTTTTAACAATTATTTTCATCACTACATGAACATTTTAAATACCATTTTTGGTAGATTCGACTCCATTTTGTTCAAGCCAAGGAGTCCTTGAGCTTGGGGAGTATTAGAATTATTTATGTACAAATTTTCATAATTTTTAGAGCTCGTTTGAGCCTCCAAAATAGCCTAGGAACCTAATTTTTAACTAGGTTGAATACTAGGTCTGGACAAGGCCACTAGCTAGTCAAAAACTATAAAAGGAGCTAGAGAGCTCATTTTTGGGGAGAACAAATTATAGTTTGAACTAAAGAAGAGCTCTTGTAATTGTGTTTTGATCTTAATCAAAGCTTCCATTATCTGACTCTTTGTTCTTACGAGTGTGCACGTGTGTGTGTATGTATGTGCATGCTTGTGTGCTTCTCCATCAGCACTTGTGCACATCACTTGCTCGAGGTCTTCATACCATCCTCATGTCTTCTCGGATTGACATTAAAGGAGGTGCTACTCACTACTGAGCTACAGAGGATCTGCACATGATGATGAGTAGGCGATTTATCACATGCTCCATATAGAGCTTGAGGTGATGGATTAGAGGGTTACTAGAGCACGCTCACAAGCTTTACAATAGAGGTGGACTGATCGGCCTTCTATTGGTGTAGATCCACTGAGAGGTAAGAGGCGCAAAATTTTCCCTCAATAGAGAAGTGCTTTTGCACCATCGAATGATCATGAGGCTTGTGCTATAGAGATGGTTCTTATTAGGGAACTAGAGTTTGATGATGATGGAAATGCCATTACACCAAGAGACATTTTACTCTCTACCCTAAATTCTTCTTCATCTGACCATTCCATCAACATGGATGAAGAGGAGTGATTATGATTCAGATGATGGTATTAGGTATACAGTTATAGTGGCACACTAGTAGCAAGCACAATCTACGGGCATTGATGATTGGACTATTGAGAATTTTTTGTATTCTCATGTTTCTTTTGAATCCACATTCCATCATTTTAGGTTGACCTTTTGAAGGTGGCAGGACCTTTTTCCATTTTGTTTTGCCACATTTTGTATGACATTATCATATATCAGTATATCTTTTGTGTCGTGTGCATTATGCCTATGTCAAATTGTTATTCATGTCTAGTATTTTCATATGAATAATGGTATGTTGATTATTGAAGTTTAAACTTTCAAGTTCAAAGTCACAATTTAAAAATGAATAAATGATGAATCATGAATGTATATGTAATATGTATTATGCATGTATGCATGAACATTGAATGATTATATACACATACACACACACACACATATATATATATATATATATATATATATATATATATATATATATATATATATATATATATATATATATATATGTATAAATAATGTATCTTACACACCTTAGTTCCCCATACCATTCAATTCATGCACATTACGTGCACCTAATTGAGTGCACCTAACACATCTAACTACTATGCTTGTGATATAAAGAGTACCAAAATCCAAGGTTCCCACAATGTCCTTAGAATTCGCATGCCTACATTCCAATGGATATCTTTTGGTTTGTTAGAGAGCCTACTTAATACTCGAAGAACATAACAAATAACCATTAGCGTGCTGCACAAAAAGATAAGACTCCCTACAAGCTTTCTATGCTTCTTAGCATCTACTTCTAGTGTATCATCTTCCATCAAAAGTTTATGATTTGCATCCATAGGTATGCTAGAGGCTTTGGAGTTCATCATCCCAAAAGCTTTAGGGATTTTTTTAGCATATTTCTATTGTGATATGAAAATCTCTTCATCCTTTTGCCATACTTCGATTCCAAGACAATAATGGAGTAACCCAAGATTTTTCATCTCAAAATCATTGCTTAAAGTATCATGAGTTTTCTTTGATACATTTTTTCATGATCTCTTGTAATGATGATATCATCTACATTCAACATGAAAATCACTAGCTGGTTATCTTTTCTCATAACATACAAATTTGCATCAAAAGTACTTCTTTAAAATCCTAGGTTTTGGAAAAATTATCAATTTGTTGATAGGAACCTCTTGGAGCTTGCTTAAGGCCATACAATACCTTCTTAAGTATAAATCTTGTGTCCTAAATGAGGTCCCTTAAAAATTAGTGGTTAAGATACATATACCTGTTCCTTGAGGTATCCATTAAAAAATACTAAATTTACATCCATTCAGAATATAGGCCATCTTTTATGTGGAGCAAGTGTAAGTATGATGCCAATTATAGTCGTTTGAGATGTTGATGCAAATGTCTCTGAGACATCAAATCCTTCGGCTTGTGAGAATCCTTTTGCAACAAGATGATCTTTGTACTTCTCTAAAGTACCATCTACTTTGTATTTTGCTTTCCAAATCCACTTAGTTCCAATTCTCTTTTCCTTTGGTGGTAAATCATTCAATTCACAATTGTCATTCTTTAGTATGGTATAAAATTAAGCCTTAGTTGACACTCTCCACTCGGGAAATTTGGGTGCTTCATTTACAATTGCAGGTTCTTTTATTGATCCCATAAATTGCACCCATAATATCCATATTGACATGATGCGAGGATCTTTTTTGCCCCTCAATCCTTTTTTATCTATGTAGCCCATCTGAAGATTAATCTAGAACATCAATCTGAAGGATACGATCATCAAAGAGCGGTTGTGCCCACTTTGGTAATGGCTTATGTGGTAACAATTGGTTGGATTTTTGATGGAGGAATATCATTATCTGATGTCCGCTCCTAATCAATCTAGAGCTATGTATGGGAATGTGCAAGGTGAGTTATTTCTTTAGTTGATGAGATAGTGGGTTTACCTTTGTTATCCACTAGATGTGGTTCCTGATCAAATACCCCACCATGGATTATAAGAATCTTCTTTTCTTGTGGATCCCAAAGTCTATATGGTTTAGACTCTTCACTATAGCCTAATAAGAAACATTTTCTATTTTTTTTAATATTATTTCTTGTTGATTGAGGTATATGTGCATACAAAGTATATGTGCATACCAAAAACATTAAAATATCCTAAAATGCATATTTAAAGGCTTTTTACTAGAGTATGCTTCTTGAGAAGTAATGCCATCTATGCCTTTGTGTAACATCTATTCAAGATGTACAAATGTATTAACTAGTTTTGCCCAAAATGAGTCAGACATATCTCAAGATTTTAGCATGTAGCTTATCACAAGTTGCACACCACAACATGCATAGGTGTTATCAAAACTCTAACATGAGCCAAGTGATATTGTAAATGTTTGATTTGCTTGATGAAGTCCTCAACGTTGTCTGAATGAAAATGCTTCTCATTTTCTAATTGATTCTCAAGATTTTGAATTCAAGTATGATTCTTGGTTTCATATAGGAAAGTTGGTATGCCCCAAACTTCATGTGCTTTAGAGATGTGTTGGACTAGAGTAAGCAGATAATTACTTACAATCATAAAAATGACACATAACATATCTTCATTCTAGCTCTTCCAAACTCAAAGAAGATCTGGATCAAGTTGGATTATCACTCGAGGATTGTTGAGCCCATCAAAGTCATATTGGTCAAAGTCAACACAATCAAAGTCAAATAGGCAAAGTGAAAGTGGTCAAAGTCAAAATGTTCAAGTTCAAAGTCAAGATGGTCAAGGTCAAAGCATTCAAAGTTTGGTTGTCAAGGTGCACAGGTAGTGCACAATCAATTTGTTCACAAAGGTTATGTTTTGTAAAAAGTGGATGCAGGTTGGAGATTGTTTTTCTGTAATATCTCTAAGGTTCAAAAGTGTTTTTAAAGTGTTTGGAAGTTTCAGGTGAACTGTCCCTTTGGTACACATTTGAAGAATTGAAGGGCAAAATGTGAAGTCATGTGAAGAGGAAGCGTACACAAAAGTGAAAGTATGGCCCCCAATTTAAAATTTTTGTTTTAATTTAAAGTCACTACAAGACAAAATAGGGATTCGTTGGCTTCCCACATTTGGAGACAATCTTGGGACATCAAAGTGAGCACCAAGATACTCTATCAGTTAGGAGCATATGTGAACCGACACTCAATTCAAGGCATTGCATTATTCTTGGTTAGACTAAGCAAGGTGAACATAGTCTACACTAGGAGAGAGAAGAGCAAGAGACATATAGTGAGTGCGTGATGCAAAGAAGTAAAGTGCAAAGTGTGCAAGAAGTGTGACTTAGGTGTGTGAAGAGGAGTGCTAATCAATGCAATGAAAGGTCACAAGGTCCCATTGAAGCTGTGTGCATGTCAACAGGTGTCCATCGCTCCCCCTATTGGAAGCTTGAGTGCAAGGTGTGCACAAGTGCAAGCTCTTGGAGAGGGTGGAGGTCTGGTGCAGAGAAGGTCAGTGGCAACAAGAACCTTGGGTATTTTGTAACTTTGTTGATTTTGCACTCTTCGGATTGTGTTGTACAACATTATTGTACTTATTCCTTTATAATCAATCTACAGAAGTTTTTGGTGTCTGCATCCTTCTTCTTACCTTCCTCTTCTCCTACAAACACTCATCCCTTTCTGCACAAGAATCCCCCAACAAAATTTGGCACGCCCGTTGGGACAGAAGGAGGCATGAGCATAGGAGAAGCAATTTGCAAAGTGTAGAAGATTTCAAGGGTACCAACAGTACTGTATTGGCTTAAGAGGTAATCTTTCTTCCATTGGAATTATCTTAATCTAACAGGAGCATGAATAGCTCATGACTGCAACTCGGTCTCAAAGCTTGAGGGTCCCTTGCAAAGCAACAAGAAGGAAGGTTATTCAAAGATCAATCAGTCCATTGACATCGACATCATCAGTAAAGAATATGGTAACCCATGTAGATTTGGAAACTAATTTCTAGATTAAATATCAAATTTCCATCCTTCAAAGGATTAGCACAAGAGGACCCATATGAGCACATTAGGAGATTCTTAGCCTTATGTAAGACAAGGGTTCTGTAGGAAGAGAAGTTGCATTTCGATCCTTTTCCCTGCAACATTAGAAGGGCTAGCAGACAAATGGTTTAGTCAGTTTGCTGCCAACCATTTCACCACATGGGGCTTGATGAAGGAAGCATTTAGGACAAAGTTCCAACAAGGGAACACAAGTCAAAAAATTATTGAAGAATTAGGAAATTTAAGACTAGGTCCTAGGGAGACCTTCCCAGAATTCGTTACCAAAGCTAAGGCATTAATGGCCAAACTGCCAGACCCTCCCCATGATTTTTTTCATCAAGACGTGGCTGGCTAAACCACTTCCCATATCAACACAATGTAAAATAAAGGAGTTAGCTTTAACGACAACAATAATAGAAGAGTTTATCAATACAAGTACAAAATTGGAGCAAATTAAACAGTAGTATGGAGCAGGCTCTTCCAATTTATCATATCCTGCAGAACCTGAAGACCGAGTAATTCAGCTAAGGAAAGAGCTTGAGAGCTTAAAAAGGAATAAGCCCCACAAAGAGGAGGAGAGCGCAGTAACTCAGTTGAGGCAAGAAATTGAAGCATTGAAGTTACAAAAGGAAGAGGAAGCCCAAGCAAAAGAGCTAGCTCAACTTCGACAAGAGTTGTAGGAACTTAGGGGAGGTGGCATCAAAAGTGGACTATGGTGTACCATGTGCAGCAAGGAAGGTCATGTGGTAAATGAGTGTCCACTTCTAAGTGTAACTTTCCAGCTATGTAGGAAATCTGGTCATGAGGACCATGAATGTCAGTCAAGAGGAATGCTTGCAACAACGTATTGAAAACAAGGAGGAGCCCTACCACCAGCCAATGTAATGGTAGCACCACCTAATCAAGGTAATAATTACAACTCTAGGCATAGGCATAACTTTGGAAATGGGCCAAGGAGGCCAATTATTTGTTTCAGATGTGGAGAATGTGGGCACGACCAAAGTAGGTGTACTCTACCAAAAAAATGCCCTCGTTTGCAGGAATTGCCTAGAGGTCAGGGACCATTATACCAATTGTTGTCCCAAGAATGAGGCATCTTCATCTGTGTTGGAGACCTTTAACTCTCTAAATGTCTAATCTATCTTGATTTAAGAGCTCTTATATATCAAGAACAAACCAAACTTTACACAAACTTTACATTATCTTTCAAGTTCATTAAGAAATACTTCTCTATGTGAAGTTTCCTTCAGCTTCAAGAGTCTGCTTCAGAACTGAACTTCAATCTCTACATATGACTTCGATTTTAATAATTCAAATGATGCACACATATTCATACTACTGTTGCACAACCATAATGATCATTCGTTCTTCAAAACAACCATTAGATTTCTAATTTGATCACTTACATCAAACCTATGTTAGAAACTGCCTTCCAAAAATGGCGACTTTGACATGGTCAACTTCTCAAGTTGATTTCTCTCAAAGTATAACCTGTTTTGCTAAATGCTTTTAGCCAAAGCTTCCTTATCTTCTAACTTAAATTTTGAATGCTCAAACATAAAAAAATTTACATTCAACACTGAGATCCAAGCAAATCTTTGAGTAGCAAAATGTGTAATTTGAGAACTTCACTTGCATACTTCTACATATGAATGTTCCTACTTGCCATACACACAATCTAAAGAGAATTAGATCATACAATTTTGGTGATAGCTTTATTAGCTTTTGAATTAGATGTGTACAAAAGATTTCCTGATCCACATGATTAGACTAAAAGAATTCTAGGATAGACTAGTCTCTAATCTCACGAGAAAATTCTCTACACATCTATCTCTTAGAAAACTTGAATTCTATTGACCATATTCTCATCTATTCTTCATATCTCTTCTATGTTATGACTATACATGAGTGTATATATACATATGAGTGTGAACTCGTCATTATATCAAAGTATTTTTGAAGTATGTTTTGAAAACTAATATACATAAATGTATAGAACATTTATTCCTGATTCTTTGCTTGACTTCATGCTTTGAGCTTGATCCTTTTCTTCAATTCTTCATTTCTAGAATTCATGTAATCATCCATTGATGATTTTCTTGCTGCAAAAGCTCCCCCTCAATCATCAATTGTGATTACCTACACCTTCTTTATACCTGTCATCTCTTTAAACCTTTGTAACTTTGGTCCATCCAATGTTTTTGTGAGCATATCTGCCACTTGCTCTTTTGTTCGTGTATACATGACTTCAACTTCTTTATCAAGTACCTTTTCTCTTAAGAAATGATATTGAATTTCTATGTGTTTAGTTCTAGCATGAAACACACGATTAGCTGCTAAATACAATGAACTCATATTGTCTCCAAACATGATTGGAATACTCTAATCAATTCTTAGAATTTTTAATAAAGTCCTCAACCAAATTACTTCCTTTGCAGCTTCCACCATTCCTTTGTGTTCAGGTTGTGTGGATGGCAAAGCAAATGTATGTTGCTTCTTTGAACACCAACAAACTAGTTAATCTCCCACATCACACAGATAACCATGAGTAGATCTGCTATCATCTGAATTATCTGCTCAATCTACATCACTAAAACACTTTAAGTATAGTATCAGAAGTGAATCGATAATACAAACCTTCATTCAGAGTCCCTTTGATATACCTCAACACTCTTTGTCCTGCAATCCAATGAGTTTTCTTTGGGCAATACATGAATTGAGATAAGACACCAACTCCATATGAAAGATCTGGTCTTGTCAAGGTAGCATAGATTAAACTACCTACCAAACTCTGATATGTCTCCATATCCTTGAACTCTTCTCCTCCATACCTGCTTAATTTATGATTAACCTCCAAAGGTCTAGTTGAAGGTTTACAATTCTCCATATTAAACTTCATCAGAAGGTTCTTTAGATATCTTTCTTGTGTAACATACACTCCATGTTGAGTATATATAATCTCCATCCCTAGAAAATAAGACAAATTTCCCAAATCACTGATTTTGAACTCCTTTTCCATTTTCTTCTTGAGCTCCTTGATTCCTTGAGCATCTGTACCTGTGATAATAATGTCATCAACATAAATCCATGTATACCTCATCTGCAATATATCCATTTAAAAATGCTTTCTTTGTTGGGAAAGATGGATGGATGATCCAGGAAAGTGAGTAGATGCTGCTAAACCTGCTTTGCACCAGCCCTCTTTTGCTTCAGAGTTGATTAGTAGACTCCCTTAGCTTCCAAATGACACCAAGAAATGGTATATGTCCTTTGCAAATGATGTTTGTAATGATTGAATCAAAACAGACTACTTTGTCCTTCACAAACTCAAGAAAACTTTCTAATTTGGTCTTGATACCTCCTCAGAGTTTTGCTCAGTGTGACTAGCACAGTAGCAATTGATCGAATTCCTTCTAGGGGTATTCAATTAGCTTAGTAAGCTACCTTTTGCAAGTGGAATGATGTAAAACGATGAACTATGTTGAGAGAAATTAATTTAGCAAGATAAGCAATACCCCCGACTTTCTAGGAATGATGCAGAGATAGACCAGTGAGCACCTCGACGATGAGTTCTCTGAATTGGCTGAATGAAATCACTTCAAACTTTGTCAGCGCGTAGATGACTTTGAGTTGAATCCAAGAAGCTTTGCATCACTGAATTTGGTTGAGTATTGACTGAGATATGCCCTTGACAAGTTGACAGACTTTGGAGTAGACAATCAGAGAACACAGAGATGATAGATGTAAATGTATCTATTAATTCACATTGGTATACAATCCCATTTGCATGACTAGCATTGACAAATGGTGTAGAGAGGTGTAGGCTATGGTATAGTCCTCACACACACTCAAACGCAGTAGAGTTGGCCTCGGGAAATGAGTCAATCTACCCGCGACTTTTCAAGTACATTTTTTATAGGAAGTGTAATAGGAATTTGAATTCAAATTCAAATTCTTGGCTCCCTATAATCATGCTTCTAAAAGTTTGGAGATATTCTCTCAATCAAGTGATCTACTTTTCCACGAATCAATTAGGTAGGTGATTACATAAAGATTCCAAGTCATTTAGACTTTTACATGAGGTAAAGTGGTAATAAACCACAAGCATATGTTCCTATGGTTCTTCATACATGTAGAGTCTTCATGATAGCTTCCAAGCCAAATGTGTAGGCTTGTGATTTACACCAACAGCTCCCCCTCAAGCCAAGCATTTTGGCTTAAGTCTTCATTTTCAATCTTCAAGTATATCCAGCAATCCAATCATGGATTTGAACGTACAAAGTTTGGTTCCATCCAAAGCTTTAGTCAGCAAATCTGCACATTGCATGTTGGTTGACACATAGCTCAACTGAATGTCCTTGCTTAGCAGCTTCTACCTCACATAGTGATAATGAACTTCTATGTGTTTGGTCCTGGCATGATAAATAGGATTAGCTGCAAGGTGAAGAGAACTTGTATTATCTCCAAAGATAATTGGAGGCCTAGTATATAAGCCCAATTCTGTATACAAAAGTTTAATCCACATTGCTTCTTGAGTGGCATTAGCTAGTCCTCTATATTTTGCCTCAGTAGAAGACAATGCCACAGTTGGTTGCTTCTTTGCAGACCATGAAATTGGTTTGTCACCGGCAAAAGAGATGTATCTTGAAGTGCTTCTCCTATCATCCTTGCATCCTGCCCAATCTGCATCTGAATAAACTTTTATGTCAATATCAGAAGTGTAAGGAAAATATAAACCATGATTCTGTGTACCCTTGAGGTACTTCAAGATTCTCTTGGCAGCCTCTAAGTGAGGTATCCTTGGTTTTTGCATAAATTGGCTTAGCACACTAACTCCATATGCAATATCAATTCTAGTTAAGGTAGCATAGTTCAAGCGACCCACCATACTCTGATAACCTGTAATGTCTTGGACTTCATCACCTTCATGGGCACTTAGCTTTAGGTTCACCTCCATTGGAGTGCTTGCTGATTTAGCATCCTGCAAGTGAAACTTCTTTAACATGTCCTGAACATACTTCTTCTGAGTGATGTATATCCCTGAATTAGTGTAAACTAATTCAAGCCCTAGAAAATATTTCAATAATCCAAGATCATTGATCTTGAACTCCTTCATCATCTGGCCTTTGATGTATCTAATTCCATTGACATCATTACCTGTAATGATGATGTCATCAACATAAACACAAAGATAAATTACCTCTGTATTACTTCTCTTGATGAATAGAGAAGTATCTGCCTTACTCATAACAAATCCTTGGTCTTGGAGGTATGTGGTTAACCTGTAATTCCATGCCCTAGGTGCCTGCTTCAATGCATATAAAGCCTTCTTTAATTTGCAAACATAAGTTACCTTCTTAGGGTCTTCATACCCAGGAGGTTGTGACATATAAACTTCTTCTGAGATCCATCCATTCAAGAAAGCATTCTTGACATCTAATTGGTACATGTTCCAATTCTTGGATGCAGCCACACTAACCAACACTCTGATTGTTGGCATCTTGGCCACAGGAGAAAATGTTTCTTCATAATCAATGCCTTGGGTTTGTGCAAAACCCTTGGCTACCAACCTAGCCTTGTACCTGTTGATTGTGCCATCAGAATTCCTTTTTAATTTATAAATCCACCTGGACCCTATTACCTTCATTGAGTCCTTCTTGGGTACCAACTCCCATGTATCACTTTCCTTGGGTGCTTCAATTTCTTAATCCATAGCTTCTTTCCATTCTGATTTGGTGATTGCTTCTTCATATGAACCTGATTCTTCATTTAACAAATCCTTTGCAAGATAAACTGAATGTTTAGTAACAAGAGATGTATCATACCCATATCTGATAGGCTTTTTACTTTCCCTTTGTGATCTTCTAAAAGGTTGAGCTGAAGATTCAGGTATGTCTTCAAGCTTCTTTATGTTCATTTTGCCTTTGGACTTCCATGCCTTGAACTCTTCAAGGTTGATTGTATCTTCATCATCTGAACTTGAGTCTTCTTTCTGATTAGGTTCCTCCTTTGCAAGCTTTGGAAATTCCTCTTCCAAATCATAAGGTAGTTTCACCTTCCTGCATTCATTCTCATACCAAGAATCATTCTCATCAAAGATCACATCTCTGCTTACCATAAATCCTTTATTGGTAGGGTTATAAAACCTGTAACCTTTTTTATTTAAGTCATATCCAATGAAAATGCATTTTTCAGCCTTTGGATCTAACTTGCCTCTTACCTGTGAGGGAATGTGCACATATGCTACACATCCAAAAATTTTGCAATGATCTAATGATGGTCTCTTGCCATGCCAAGCTTCATAAGGTTTCATACCATCAAGTGACTTTGATGGTAACCTGTTTATGAGATAGGTGGCAGTAGAGACACTCTCTGCCCAAAGATAGTTAGGCAACTTTTTCTCATTAAGCATAGATCTAGCTGTCTCAATAATTAACCTATTTCTTCTTTCTGCTACCCCATTCTGTTCAGGAGAGTACCTTGTGGTTATTTCCCTTTTGATGCCTCTGTCCTGCAAGAAGTCCTCAAATTCATTGGAGAAGTATTCACCTCCTCCATCTGACCTTAGCCTCTTCAAGTTTTTTCCTGTTTGATTTTCAACTAGTGCAAGATATTTCTTAAAACAATTAAACACCTCATCCTTGTGCTTCATAAAGTATAACACAGTCCATCTGCTATAGTCATCAATGAAAGACAGATAGTACCTTGAACCTGAGACTGAGGGGTCTTTGCTAGGTCCCCAAACATCTGTGTGCACCAACTCTAGGTAGTCTTCATGCATATGTCCTTTCCTTGAGTAGGGTAACCTGTGAGACTTACCAAATTGACAAGCACCACACTTGTAAATCATATGTTGCTTGGATACATTAGGTATCCCAAGCACACATTGGTCCCTGCTCATTTGCTTCAAGGTTCTTTCACCTATGTGACCTAATCTCTTGTGCCAAATTTCAAGTTCTGAAAGTGTCTGATCCTTGTAACAGTATAAAGCAATATTCTTTGTGTCCTCTAACTCAAAAGTGAAAAGTCTACCTGATTTTTCTCCCTTGGCTATCCTTTTGGATCCATGTCTTGGGTCTTCCACAAATGCTCCATATTGATTGAACCTGACCTGCAAACCTTTCTCCACAATCTGGCCAACACTCATTAGGTTCTTTGTAATTGTTGGTACATAAAGTACCCTGCTCGACAAATTTTGATTACCATCACAAGTTTTCACATTTCCAACTTTAACTACAGAATGCTTTGTATCATCACCTGTTTGGACTTGGTGTTTACCTTTGGGTTCCTCAAGATCAGAGAGTAGTGCCACATTACCAGCCACATGATTTGAACACCCTGAATCAATATAAAATAAATGATCATCATTTGTACCTGCCTTTGAAGTCATGTTCATGATCAAGAGAGAGTCATCCTGCTCCTCTGTGTAATTGTTGTAGTCCTTTCTATTTCTGAATCCTCCTTGGTAGTTGCCATTGTAGTTGTTGTTGTTGTAATTGTTGTTGTGGCCTTGGTGTTGGTTGAACCTTCCTCTAGACTGAGGGTATCCACCTCTTTGGTAGCCTCTTCCTCTCTGTTTTTTGTAATTCCTGTAACACTCATCTGTGGTGTGGTTTGATAGACCACAAATGTTACATGGTGATGAATTATAGGGTCTCCCCCTACCTTGCTTACCTCCTCTGCCTCTGCCTCTTGAAGATCTACCTCTCCCTGCATAGTTAGCTTGGGAGGTAGAGCCTTCATCTTCTACTTTCTTATTCTTGCCTTTATCCTTAACCTTCTTATCAGTGTATAGGGCAGAGGAGTTGTTACCTTTGGATGTATCTCCATTCTTTGTGAGCTTTGCTTCATGTGTAAATATTTGACCCATGAGGGTTGTGAGATCTGGGGTATGCATGTCCATGTAGAGATCCATTGCTGTGGTGAAGCTTTCCCACTTGTCATCTGCCTTGATTCCATTGATTACCTGTCTCACTATTTGCTCTTCTTCAATTTCTTCTCCTATGCTTGCTAACTGGTCTGCAACATCCTTGATCTTGGTCACAAATTCTGAAACAGCTTGCTTAGGTTGCTTCCTTAGTGTTGTGAACTCAATCAACAACTGATTTTTCCTAGCCCTTGTATTGGAGGAAAAATATGATGACAAGGTTTCCCAAGTCTCTTGGGAAGTCTTACAATTTCTGATATGAGGTAAAAGAAAGTCAGATATAGAGTTAAGTAAGTAAGACCTTGCCAAAGCATCCTTTGCACACCATGTGTTGAGCTTTTCTTGTTCTTCCTTGGTTGGCAATCCTCTTGCTTTGAATGAGAGCAATTCCTCATCTCCTGAGATGTATCCAAAGAGACTCCTTCCTTGTAAGTAGGTCTTCATCCTTAGAGACCAAGCTTGATAGTTGTTCCTGTCCAATTTGTCAATGAATGAAGGAAAACCATCTCCCATTTTACCTTATTTGCTCTGATACCACTGTTGGGAAAGATGGATGGATGATCCAGGAAAGTGAGTAGATGCTGCTAAACCTGCTTTGCACCAGCCCTCTTTTGCTTCAGAGTTGATTAGTAGATTCCCTTAGCTTCCAAATGACACCAAGAAATGGTATATGTCCTTTGCAAATGATGTTTGTAATGATTGAATCAAAACAGACTACTTTGTCCTTCACAAACTCAAGAAAACTTTCTAATTTGGTCTTGACACCTGCTCAGAGTTTTGCTCACTGTGACCAGCACAGTAGAAATTGATCAAATTCCTTCTAGGGGTATTCAATTAGCTTACTAAGCTACCATTTGCAAGTGGAATGATGTAAAATGATGAACTATGTTGAGAGAAATTAATTTAGCAAGATAAGCAATACCCCCGACTTTCTAGGAATGATGCAGAGATAGACCAGTGAGCACCTCGACGACGAGTTCTCTGCATTGGCTAAATGAAATCACTTAAAACTTTGTCAGCATGTAGATGACTTTGAGTTGAATCCAAGAAGCTTTGAATTACTGAATTTGGTTGAGTATTGACTGAGATATGCCCTTGCCAAGTTGACAGACTTTGGAGTAGACAATTAGAGAACATAGAGATGATAGATGTAAATGTATCTATTAATTCACATTGGTATACAATCCCATTTGCATGAATAGCATTGCCAAATGGTGTAGAGAGGTGTAGGCTATGGTATAGTCCTCACACACACTCAAACTCAGTAGAGTTGGCCTCGGGAAATGAGTCAATCTACCCTCGACTTTTCAAGTACATTTTTTATAGGAAGTGTAATAGGAATTTGAATTCAAATTCAAATTCTTGGCTCCCTATAATCATGCTTCTAAAAGTTTGGAGATATTCTCTCAATCAAGTGATCTACTTTTCCACGAATCAATTAGGTAGGTGATTACATAAAGATTCCAAGTCATTTAGACTTTTACATGAGGTAAAGTGGTAATAAACCACAAGCATATGTTCCTATGGTTCTTCATACATGTAGAGTCTTCATGATAGCTTCCAAGCCAAATGTGTAGGCTTGTGATTTACACCAACATTCTTTACATCTAATTGAGATAGCTTCCAACCTTTACATGTAGCAATATCAATTATAGTTATGATTGTAGACATCTTAGCCACTGGACTAAAGGTTTCATCATAGTCCACTCCATGTGTTTGGGCATATCCTTTGACCACAACTCTAGCCTTGTATCTAGACACTTTTCCATGTGCAAACCTCTTTGTATTATACACCTAGTTGCATCCATACCTTCTAATTCTTTGGTCTTGGCACCAATTCCCATGTCTCATTCTCAAGTAAAGCATCATACTCGTCTTGCATTGCTTTTTCCCAATTTTCCTTTCCTTTGGCTTCATCATATGTGGATGGGTCTTCATCTGTCTTCACAATGTATGTATAATCTTTGGTTTTCAAGAAAGAATTAATTGTCCTGCATTTCATTGCTACAAACTTCATCATCAATATCTTGTTCATATACTTTCATCTTTGACTTTTCTTTCCTTTTGATTTCTCCAAGATCTGTGCATACATTGTTTGATCCTGTAAACCATGTGCTTTGCTCATCAAATGTAACATCTCTTGAAACAAGAAATTGTTTTGCGGATGGGATCCACAACCTGTATTTGTCTATCATCATGCCCAATGAATGCAATGATCAAGAGTAGGTTTCTTACCCCACCATGATTCATAACGAGTCCTTCCCTTTAAAGCTTTGCAAGGAAAATTACTCACAAGATAAGTTGATGTATTAATTACTTGTGCCCACATATAATTGGGGCACTTCTTTTCTTTCATCACTGATCTTGCAAACTCTGAAAGAGTTCTATTTCTTCTTTCTGCAACTCCGTTTTGTTGTGGGGAGTACTTGCAAGTAACTTCTCTTTTTATACCTGCACTCCACATATAATCATCGAATTCCTTAGAAAAATATTCTCCCTCTCTATCTCATCTCAATCTCTTGAGCTTTTTTCCTTTAATTCTTTCTACATAAGCATGGTAGTGTTTAAATGTCTCAAACACTTCAGATTTATCCTTGATTACATACAGAGTAATCCACCTAGTTGCATCATCACCAAATAGCATATAATACCTTGATCCATTTATGCTATAGTTCTTTGAAGGACCCCACACATCTGTATGAACCAATTCAAGCATATTTGAATACCTGCATCCTTGCTTATTGTATGATTTCTTGTGAGCTTTACCTAGTTGAAAAGTCTCACATTTGTATATCATATGTTCACCTTCAATATTTGGTAAACCAAGAACTGCACTATTCTTTATCATCTCTTTTATTCCCCTTTCATTTAAATGTCCTAACCTCTTATGCCATAAATCCAATTTAGTAAATAGTGCATGTTCCACATTACCTTGGACTTTGAGAGTGAATCATCTTCCTTCCTTTTTCCCTGTAACAATGCTTTTATATCCTTGACTTGGATGTTCAACATAAACAACATCACTTGTAAATTTGACTTCATATCCCTTCTCAACAATTTGCCCTACACTTATTAGATTTTTAGGAATTGTTGGAACATAAAGTACCTTGCTTAGAAGTGCTCTTCCACTCTTTATCTTTACTAATCCAATGCTCTAAACTTTGTGTTTGGTGTTGTCTCCTATTTGAATTGTATGTCCTTTTACTTTAGCTTCCATATCAGGCATTAAGGAGATATTGCCACTCAGATGATTGCTACATCCTGAGTCAATATAAAACACCATTTGATCTTCATTGATTACTTCATGTGTTGCATTCAAGATGAGATTCAAGTCTTCCTTCTGATTTGAAGCATAATCATAATAGGTGTTGTTGTAGATTGAGTTTGGAAGCTCCTTCCTCCTCCTCTAGCAAATGAAGTCCTACCACCTCTTCCTCTCAAATTGCCTCTTTGATTTCTTCCTCCTCTTCCTCTAGGATTGAAATTTTGATTATGACTTCCACCATTTTGATTATTATACCAAAAATCATTTGCAAAATGATTTGTTCTTCCACAAATCCAACAAGCTTTAGAATTTTCTTTATTCTTACCTCCTCTACCTTTACCTTTGAAATTCATCTTTCCTTTCATGAAGTTTACTTAGCTTGAAGATCCTTCTTCATCCCTAACCATGCTCCCTGCCCCTCCCTTTATCCATCTGCCCAGCCCCACCCCTCAACCCTCCTTACCCTCTCCCTCTCAGCCCTCTCAACCGTCCCTACACTTTCCTCCTACCCTCCATTCTCAATGACCTGCTCTTCAATGCAAAGTTCGTTTGGTACTTAACTTGTGCTTGTTCTTTCATGCTCCTGGTGGACTTGATAGTTGCTTAAATGTCCTTTTGAAGATTTTGTAGCACAGGAATCATGGTGACAACTCTACTTAGAGTCTTAGGGATGGAGAGCCCATTAGGTGGTGGTCAACTGTTGAGCCCATCAAAGTCATATTGGTCAAAGTCAACACAATCAAAGGGGCTAAGTCAAAGTGGTCAAAGTCAACATGGTCAAGGTCAAAGCCAAGATGGTAAGGGTGAAAGCGTCAAAGTTTGGTTGTCAAGGTGCACAGGTAGTGCACAATCAATTTGTTCACAAAGGCTATGTTTTGCAGAAAGTGGATGTAGGTTGCAGATTATCTTTTTGTAATTTCTCTGAGGTTCAAAAGTGTATTTAAAGTGTTTGGAAGGTTCAGGTGAGCCCTCCCTTAGGTACACATTTGAAGAATTGAAGGAAAAAATGTGAAGTCATGTGAAGAGGAAGCATACGCAAAAGTGAAAGTATGGCCCCTCAATTAAAATTTTTGTCTTAGTCTGAAGTCACGGATTTGTTGGATTCCCACATTTGGAGACAATCTTGGGACATCAAAGTGAGCACCAAGATACTCTACCAGTTAGGAGCGTACATGAAGTGAAGGACATATTATTTCAAGTGAAGGTGTGCATGTGGATCCAAAAAAAATTAGAGTTATAGTAGAATGGCCTACATATTATCTAGGACATATTATTTCAAGTGAAGGTGTGCATGTGGATCCAAAAAAAATTAGAGTTATAGTAGAATGGCCTACACCACAATCAGTCAATGATGTTCGTTCTTTTCTTGGGTTGGCTCGTTTCTATAGGAAGTTTGTCCAAAATTTTTCTTATTTAGCATTACCTCTTACCTTGTTAATGAAAAAGAAAATAAAATTTGCATGGGGACTTACCCAAAAACAATCCTTTGAAAAACTTAAGCATGCACTTTCACATGCACCGATTTTACAATTACTTGATTTTTCACAACCCTTTCATGTTGTTACTGATGCTAATGGTTCAAGGATAGGTGTTATTTTAATGAAAAATGAGCATCCCATTGCATTTGAGAGTAGGAAGCTTAAGCCCTCAGAAAAGAATTATAGTACATATGATAAAGAATTGTTAGGGGTTGTGCATGCTTTGCAAATTTGGAAACACTATCTTATGGGATCTGAGGTCTTAATCAAAACCAATCAACAGGCTATTAAGCATTTGTTAAATTAGCCTTTAATCTCTGATCGCCATCTTAAATGGGCTCATTCAGAATTTCCTACCCATGATCCAATATCATCCTAGTAAAGGTAATTTTGTAGCTGATGCTCTTAGCCGATTTCCTTCACATTCTATTGTTTTGCATAATATTTCTGCCATCCAAATACATTCTTTTCGAGAAATGGTTTCCACTTATGCATCTGATTTGTATTTCTCACCTGTATGGCATGACTTCAACAATGGTGCATCTTTATTTGATGAACATTATACATTTCACAATGGTTTTCTTTATTTTCAACATAGATTATGCATAACCCAAGCTTTTAAAGATTTTGTCATCAAAGAAACGTGAACCATCTTACATGGGTCATAGAGGCATACAAAGCACCATTTTTTCCTACAAAGATTTCTTCTTTTGGCCACACATGGAAAATGATATGCACATTATGTTTCTCAATGCATTGTATGTCAACGTGTAAAATGTCATCATGGTGAACCATTTGGATTATTAATGCCACTTCCCATTCTGAGCGAACCATGGGAACAGATTTCTATGGATTTTATCAGAGGTCTTCCCATCACTTCATCACATAATGATATGATTTGGACAATAGTTAATAGGTTTAGTAAATATGCATATTTCATTCCATGTAGAAAAACTTTGCCTGCACCTCACACTACAAAATTAATCATTAAATGCATTTTTCCACATCATGGATTTCCTAAAGTAATGTTATTTGATCGTGATGTTAGATTTTTTAATCATTTTTGGGTTACCTTAGTTCAACATTTTGGTTCTAAAATAGATTTTAGCTTTGCATTTCATCCCAAAAGTAATGGACAAAGTGAGGCTACAAATAGTACTATTCTTGATTTATTGTTTTGTTATTGATTAGATAGTCCCACTAACTGGATGAAAAGTTTCCATTGCTTCAATTTGATTACAATAACACCACACACACCACTAGTGGTTGTGCACCTTTTGAAACTGTTTACGGTAAAAAGCTTTCCACTCCTATGTCACTCACCCAAACCGACATTCCAATGGTTGATTCTATTGCTCAAGATCACATTTCTATACTTCACAATGCTCATGAGCACATTACAAAAAGTCAAGAGTGATACACACGTAATATCAATACAAAAGATTAGCTAAGGAATTCAAGGAAAATGATCTTGTGTGGTTTCATATCATTAAAAGACGTCTCAAAATATTTTGCAGCATCCTAAAATTAAACATGCACGAGGCTATTATGGACCATTTCACATTATATGAAAATATAACGATAAATTATTTAGATTAGATATATTATCATGGATAAAGAAGGAAACCACCTTGAACCTTAGATTCCATGTGAATCCTATATCCCATGATTGGTTCAGAATTAGGAGAAACCAATGATTCCATTGCATTTGGAATGTGTCAAAACCCTAAGATTGACTCTTTACTTGCTAGATTGTGATATTCAAAGGTTCCATTTTGGATTGATGACATCATGATGACATCATCATTTCGTAACAGCCATAGATCACTGCCTTTGAAAACCTATAAAAGGAGGGATTCACACATTCATTCTCAGTCTTGCCAATACTGGTCTTTGGAGCTCAAGGAGTCATGACCGCCAAGTAAGTACTCTCCAAGTTCTAGTTCCAGTTCTTGTCTTGTTCCTTGTTCCAGTCTTGTCTAGTCTAGTTCTTGGACATCCTGTCTTGTCCTCTTGTAATCTCGAACTACAAGATCTTGTTGAGTTCTTTCTTGTATCGAGTTCGAATCCTTGAAGGGAGTTCTTGTAATCCAGATATCTTGTTCTATACTTACGATCCCGGGTTGTGGGATCTCCTGTATCATCTCTAGCTGAGTTATCTATACCTATAGTCCCGGGTTGTGGGAGTTCTTGTATCAGCTACATTATTCTTGTATCATTTTCCCTACATGGGTGTTCTTGTAATCAGAAGTGTATTTTTGAAATCTTGTCTAGTGTAGTCAGAGAGCATAATCTAGTGCTCCCCTGACATTTTGGCAAGACCACCTTCATCAAGACCAGGCACCATGGAGATTATTCGAGAAGAATTTTTTTCTGCACTTAAAGTCATTCAACAGCAAGTCCAATAGATATGAGAAAAGTTCAACAATAGAATATTCAAGATGTAATCACAAAACTGCAAAGGCAAATCCAAGAGCTCCAGATCATTGTAAATCAATCTTCTTCAAGTACCCCCATGACAACTAACATGAAGAAAAGTCCAAAAGTGAGCATGCTTGAGAAATTTGATGGGACAAGATCAAAGTTTCGAGGATTTGTGCAACAAGTGAAGCTATTCATAAGGATGCATTCATATAGGTACCCAGATTATGCTTCTCAAGTAGAACTCATAGGAACTCTATTATGTGGTCGTGCTCTTTTAGGGTTTGCACCTATCCTTGATAAGGATATGGATATTTTACATGATTTCAAGGCCTTTATTTGTGAGTTCACATCTTCCTTTGGAGATACCAATTGTTCACGTGTTTTGAAAACAAACCTAAGGAAGCTACATCAAGGAAATAGGCTTGCATCTACCTGTGCATCAAAATTCAGACAAATCATTCGTGATCTCACATGGCACGAGGATTATTTTATCAACCAATTTCGATGGGGCTTACATGATGATGTCAAGGACCTCATGTTAACCATGCCCAAGGTAAAGACTTTGAATGAATTTATGAATCAAGAAATTGAGTGTGACAATAGGTTGTTTGAGAGAAAGCAAGAGAAGAAGATTTCTATTCACGATCGAGAATACAAGTTTACCTCAATTCCTCAACAACATATATTGGAAGAATCTCAACCAGAACCCATGCAGTTGGATAACATTAGTGTCAGATGACTTAAACAAAAGGAAAGATAACATCAAAAAGATAATGGATTATGCTTTTATTGTGGAGATCATGATCATATGGTATTCAAATGTCCTAAGAAGAAGAAGCAAGTTGGAATTAGGACTTCTACAATCACCATACCACATCAGAATCAAAACAGGAGTACTACCCATCATGAGAATCATGGCCTTGATTCTACACCTAGATATACTACAACCCTTTCCAGTTTCATCATGGATATCCGTCATCATCATGTTCGAGTACCACATATCAAGAACTCTACAAAGACCAAGAGTTATGAAGACTCAAGTTCTAGAAGATCTCAGAGTCAGATAACAACTCCTCGTGGAACTCATCGCTTGAGGGGGAGGTGATGTCATGGACAAAGAAGGAAACCACCTTGAACCTTAGATTCCATGTGAATCCTATATCTCATGATTGGTTCAGAATTAGGAGAAACCAATGCTTCCATTGCGTTCAGAATGTGCAAAACCCTAAGAGCGACTATTTACTTGCTCGATTCTGATATTCGAAGGTTCCATTTTCGATAGATGACATCATCATTTCGTAACCACCATAGATCATTGCCTTTGAAAACTTATAAAAGGAGGGCTTCACCACATTCATTCTGAGTCTTGCCAATACCAGTCGTGGGAGCTGAAGGAGTCATGTCCGCAATTTCTGATATTGACAGCAAAAGCTTTGTACAAAAGTCATCAACTTTTACTTTCACGCATGCTTTTCGAAGCCGCTCTCATGTAACCACTCTTTTCGACATAATCAAAAATCCCTATAAATACATGCACTCTTTGGACTATCGAAACATAGTGCATGGGGGGAGATTGCACCCAATACTGCATTTTGTCTCATCTATTGGCATGTCTATTTTTCTCTCTATTTTTTGCTTTCGTAACCTGTGTGTGTGAGCAAGATCCTGATAATACTATTGCTAAAAATTTACAAACTCTACTTCTTTTGAGATATTCAATACTATTTTATTGTCTGAAACGATAATAAATTATTCCTATTTTATCATCTATATCCTTCGAAGTAGTTCTTGGGATGACCATTTCATGTTTGAAACATGGAAAAGGAAGTTGGTATACGATAAAGATATAACATTTTTTAGGGTATCAATTTGATTCTCATCATGCGCAATAGAAAATTGAGAGCTTTTCTAAACTAATCTTTTAAAATCTCTTCCCTAAATTTTTAAACAACAACAAAAGTCGATGCTAATTAAAATCTCGCGCAATGCTGACAAACCAAAGTTTGATAAACTTAACGATGCCATGCTTTTCTCTTGGATAAACCCAATGATGATAGATTTATTGCAAGCTCGAACTTCAACATTATAAAAGGGAGGCTTCAGATGATGAAAAATTCTCCCATTTGTGTTGTTTCTCTCCTACAATTGGACTATCTAAATTTGTGTTCTAACATTGCTTGCTGCTTGACACTCTAAGCATCTTTTGTGATTCGGCTGATGCCTTCTAACAATTGTCTCTCTACCACTTTTGACTTTCAACTCATTTCAATGATGACATAAGGTCTAACATTAGTTTTGTTTCAACACCAACAAAGTTGATGAATTCATTTGCTACTCCGTCTAAGTACACTCATTCAGTTATGCTTTTGCTGGTGTTGTTCAGCCCATAATTATGACTCTGTTCTATTGTGTTCATACTTCTCCACAAGCTTCTGACATTGTATCCAACAACATATTCTTCCATTTTCCTCAAACTATTCTCACCAAGATGCATGAACTGAGCCACTCTTATGACCTCTATATTGACCAATGGTCTAATTTTCTAATGCCTTTGTTGCTTGAATCCTATCGTTGTTTTGATGGTGCGTCAACACATAACACCTTTCCACAACTTCTTTGATCATCTCCATTCATTCATCCTATTGTTCGTTACAGAGAGATAGATTCTTATGTTTTGATGCTACTCTGATGATGACAGATGAACCTTATCTAACAAACCCCACCATACCCGTACCAACTCTTAGTACACTTTTGTTCTTTAAGAACTATGAACAATGATGATGAACATCCAATAGTGTAAGGAATTATTTGATTTGGTTAGTTTATTCTAATTGCAATAAAATGACTCAAGAGTTTTGGGCCAATAAACCTATGTACTGATGATTTGATTATCAATGAGAGATGAAGGATTGAGACAAAATTGATTACATAAAGGAGGAACATTTTGATGATGTTGGAAGGAGAGCACTAGCCCACATTGATCCACATATTTTGATCCATCTATGAGGTGCAAATTTTTATAAGTTTTTCCAATTTAGTGCTTTAAATTAATCTTCCACAAAAATGCATAGAACTTTTCTAGAAAACTCCATTCTGCATATCTTAATCTGCTAATAAAGTTTCTTTGGAATTTTCTCTAAAGTTTTGCTCATACAAGTTTGAATAACCATAGAGATGGGTTTCAATTTCGTATTATGTAATTTGTAGGAGTTGTTTTTGAAGTTCAATTTGATTAGGATTGTATTTATATTTGTTCTTGAAGGCATAAGCATATATAGTGGAATAAATGGTATGGATGTCCTTGTAACAATAGGTCATGAGTTCAAAACTTTTGATCTGCAATGCGAATTTTGACCTCTTTTTTTTTGTTATAAACTTCAACTATTGCAATGCTTGATTCACATATCTGATTGATATTTTTGTAAAAAAGTATCAAGCTCTACTCTTTGGCAACCTAGAACTTAAGAGTTCCTTGCTTCTTAGGTAGTCATCCCAATCTACACATGTACACAAGATACAAAAAGTTTTGGTTAAAAATATATAGCTATTTGATGTTCATTAGGTACACATTTTTTTCTCTGAATGACTCAACACACCAATCATCTTGCTAATATTTTTTAAAAAATTGGATAGCTCAACTGGTGTAAAGTAATTTTCTTTAACTATAATTTGAAAAAGAAAAATGACCTCGACATAATTTTTGCACTTCTTTTATGGAGAGTAGCTTCTATGTTGATTGAGTATTGCAATATCCCTTCACCTTATCCAAGCTCAAGTTCTCATTTTAATCACTAATTGCAGTATAGTTTTGTAAACGTTTACTTTTGGGAAACAAAAAAACCATTAAAATTAACATATACCAAATTCCAAGCATAAAAATTAAGAGTAGAGATTATATTTAGCTATCTAAGGTATTATGAAAATTAATGATTATGAGACTCATAATTTTCCAAACACTGACAATATTACTTATAATGTCTAATTTTACATATTTTTTAGTAATAAATGAGTAGTTTTATCATGAGAATGAAAATCACACACAATCAAACACTCACAATAGTACTTTTAAAATTGATAAATTTACATTAATAAAGGGTAATTTATTAAACTATTGTGAGAGTGAGAGTCATATTGAATCAAACACTCACAATAGGACTTGTAATTTATACGTTTATAAATTTCAAAATACAAATTATTAACTATTAAACTATTGTGAGAGTGAGAGTCACAATAAATCAAATACTTACAATAGAACTTATAAAGTCTCACTATTTAGTCATAATAAATCAAATACTCACAATAGTTCCCCACCATTCCCTATGCTATTTTGATCTGACATTAAGTGGAACACTAAAAATAATTTCTAAACCTATATCCTAATCTATGCAAGTATGCAAGTAGGAAACGCTTTCATGAATTACAATCATATATATGTAAGACATGATTTCATGAATGAGGACATATATGAAAAAAAAAAAAACAAAAATCAGAAGAAAAACTAAGTAAAACTCACGTGAATTCTTTTTATTGATATGGACTCCTTCCAATATGGCTTATATATAGTATATCTTTGATCAAAAGTGATCTTGATCTTAAGTATTTTAATCAAGATCCATTTTTTCAAAAGTCTTCAATCCAAAAAGTTTTCGATAAAAAAAGATATTACAACCAAGTCCATTTCAATTAGAAAATTAAAATACCAGATATTTATTTTTCTATATTCAAAAAGTCAGAAATACTTTTTCATGTGTTATATTTTATTGTTTGATCAAATAAATGAAACATAGATGGTATGGACTTAGTATATGAAGAGTTAATATAAAGTATTTCATCATTTCAAGAGCTTCAAGACTTAAAAGAATACAATAAGTGGGTCTATTAAAACCCAAAGATAACATGGATGATTTTTCTAACTTATTAAGAAATCATGGCATACAAAGAAATTTCATATGCTAGTATACACCCCAGAAAGATGGGATTCTAGGGACAAAATATAGGTATAAAGTTTAGTTAGGAAGAACACTCATGAATGCGATGAATGTACCAAGCTTATGTTTATAGGGAGATACAATCAATACAAATTTGTACATTATGTATAGATGTCCAAGTATAGATATTTATGCTTCCACACCTGACAAAGCATGTTATGGTAAGCAGCCTGATCTCCATCATCTCAATATTTTTGGATCGGTGTGTATGTACACATACCACATGAGTTAAGGAAAAAATTTGAAGCAAGGGTAGATAGATGTATTTTTATTGGTTACTCGAATGAACCAAAAGATTTTATATGTTACAAACCTGAAACAAAAAAACTAAAAGTATGTCATGATTTTAAATTTGATTAAATCGTCCCTTGGTACTCTTGAAAGGATGAGTTTGGACTGGTACCTTATACAATGAGCACTATAATGACAAGCTCTATAGTCATGTAAGAAGCCCATGAATCCATCCAAACATGTGTTTACATGATTGATGAAGTTTGTTGATCACGTGTATCATTCACTCACCACCAAGAAGTCCCTGCTTTTCTCCTTCATTTCAATTTTTTCATTGATTAGAACTCGTAATTTGAATTTTCTTGAAAAAAAACGTGTATGGTGATGTGGCACATACTTTATGCCCCCATGCACACGCTTGAGCTTGCAAATTAATTACAACTCTAACAAATTTTGGCATGGCTTCTCAACAACAAGGGTGATTACCTTATTAAAAAGTGGATTGAGAAGGCATTGTTGACCACTCGAGCACAAAATCTCTACGAAAGCCCTCGACGAGATGAAACCCTACAAGAATTCGAGGCCATTGCTGAAAGGATTGAAGAGTCAAAAATACAATTTAACGAGCCCACTTTGACATCTCAAGATGAACCAATTCCATGATTAAAGCTTCAAAAGAAGCTCATGGAGGAGAAGGCATCATTTGAAGGATAAGAGGCCAAGGAGCTAGCAAAATTATTTCCAGCTTATGCAATAGCTTTGGTCATACCTAGAGGAATATTCAAAGAAGATCCGATGTAAATTTTATGGAAAAGGGGGACACAAAACATGCAATTTTTCCTCTCTGAAAGGATGCGACAAAGATAGAACTGATGAAGCTTGAAGAAGTTGATATCATTCGAGTGAAGCTCTCGAAGTGAATTTCATTGATGGTGATTGCTCTTGAAAAAAGGATTAAAATAAATTCAGGTTTTGCCTCATCTTTAGGGTTTTATACAAGGCCACAATTCAAGATGGGTCTTGTGATCCATTTATGGAGCATTTGCTTGATGAAATTATTCAAAATAACTTCTATAGCTTCATCAATGAGTTTAATAGATCACGTTTCATCCTCTAGATCGAATAAGATCACTTTTTTAACTCCTTGGGGTACTTATATACATATGCACCACATCACTTTTGTAACTCCTTGGGGTAATTATATATTATAATGCACATATGCACCACATCATTTAATAAAAACATGTAACTAATCCTAGGAACGTGCCTCAATAGCTTCTCGTTTCTATTTAGAGATGCTTTTTTTTCTATATTTTAAGGGGAAAACAAAAAGAAGATAGTAGAAGTCCACAAACCGTCTAAGAATTTGAAGGAATTTCTTAAAAGTTTTGTCAAATGGAGTTAAAATTAAGCCCAAATCAATGTGACGTCTTAATGATTAATAGAACCTTTTTTGTTCAGATTATATCAAATAAGTATCTAATTTTAGATCCTTAAAATGTGATGGTCATTCTCAATATGTTTATTCTAAGAAAGTCTCGAGAAGTAAAAAGCTTCTATGGGCACACATCATATCATAAATCGTTTATCCACTTGTATTGAGAGATTATGAGACCTCCGAATGGCTAAAAAAAGTGAACATTTCAACTAGAAAAAGGAAGTGCAAGATGCATTCAAAAATCGAAATACCAAATTATATGCATCTCCTCTCCTCAAAATTCCTCACTAGTCCTTAGATTTCATGTAGACACAGATGCTAGCCTACATAGAGTCAAAGGAGTGCAAATTGGACCAATCATCAAATGAGAATACATTGAACTTACCATCAAAGGAGCACAAATTAGACCAACCCATTTTAATAAAAGTACACTTCTTTCAAAGCTAGATGAAAAATAAGAACAACCAAGAAGGAGAGACTCGAAATAACTATTGTGCTAAAAAAGTTTAGGAGCTCTATTTTGGGCTCACTTTTATGGTAATTTTTGACTTTCAACCACTCCATTACCTGATAAGTGAAACAAGGGTAGCTCACAAAATTTCAAGGTTACTACTATGGTTTCAAAAATTTGACTTTTAAGTGAAAATCAAAGTAGGTGAGATGCACTACATGGAAGATCAAGTCTCTAAAACATCCAAAGGGGAACTAACAACAAGTATAAGTGATGACTCAATAGATAATAAATTCTTCTTTGTGTCACCTGAATGGTATATTAACATCAATCTAAAATTTTGGGAATATTCCTTCTAATGCCAAATTTTTGGAAAAGATAATAATATGTGCAAATACTATTTGAATTTTTTTGGGAAATTTTATACTCTAGATGATGTTAGAATTCCTCAAGAATGTTTGTTTCCACATGAACTTCAAGGATCCTAGAGATGGTACACAAGAAGACAACTAAGTAGGAAGCGATCTGGTGCACAAATTGCTTTGCTAGTGAGTGTGGTGGCATGATTTTTCAATAACACCATGAAATTTGTCAAGAAATGTGATAGATGTCAACGACACGCTTTAAAATTGGCTCCATTGCATTTCCAACCACTTAGCATTTTTGTATAGTAGAAAGTAGTTTAGAACATAGAATAGATTTCTTATTGATTCAATGGAATAGACATGTAACAAGAGATATATTTTAATGGCCCCCTATGATTGCAACTATTGGGTAGAAACCATGGCTACCTTTGATTTCACTACATTTACAATTAAGAAAGCCTTGCACAAGAAATTTTTCTCCTAGTTTGGATGTTTGTTTTGAAATTAGTAGTGAAACTGACACACATTTCATCAACTTGGCAATAAAAAGAACCTGCTACACAAGTACAAGATATTCATGAACAATCATGTGTGTACCATCATAGAGCCAATGTTGAAGTAGAAAGCTTCAACAATGCATTACTTTCCATGATGTATAAGGTCCTTTTCAATGATCGATCCTCTTGGCCTATAGCCATGATTAGAACAAGCTTCGCCCCATTCTAGACAAGAAGAAAGAACAATCAACATCACAAGAGTTAGATAAGATTTTTCATTGGAAGCATTAGCTCCATATGAGTTTACCATCAAATACAACAATCGAAAAAAGAATAACATGGTTTGGAAAAAACAACTGCTAAAATGGTCTCGTAACTTTTAGTATGAACATCAGAGGTAAGTTTTCTTCCTTCTCGCTACTCAAATCATCTATTCAGAAGGGTGCCGTTGTTGCTTCAGTCCATTTCACTATTGCTCGTGGTGTCTTCAATCCCCCATTGCATAAACATGAATAGGGAATCTAGATTTTAATATGAAAATTGGCATTTTATTAGACAATAATAAAATATTGGGTGGTTTGTGCTACACAATATGGCAATGATATAAAAGTCTTTCAAGTTTTTCTAAAGCATTTTGTAGACAAAGAGAGTCGTACATAGTTGTGAGGTAGTTTTCTTGTAAGAGGGAAGATTCTTCCCTTAAAAATCTGCAAGAGAAGAACTAATGTAGAGTAAGTTCTTTCATTTTTTAGAAATTTTTAAAAATTAAAAGGAATGGTCTTGAGAAAGTTCTATGAAAAAGTCAAGCACGCATTTGTAAAAGACTTTTTGCTAGTGTGAGGAAGATAGCTCTTCTTCTTGAAAAATTCATGCACAAACTTTCATGGATTTTTGGTGACTTTGCTTTGCATGATATTTGATGTGTGGAACTTGTTACTTGATTCCTTATTTATTAACTATCATTAGGTTACGTCTTTTTGTCTATTCTAGTGCGTACAAGTTGGTTTGTGCTAAGTTTTCATGTGAATTGACTAATTATAGCTATTTTTTACTCTATTTTTTTAACATGATGCACTTCTAGATCTTCTCATTCATTTTGAAACAAGCCATGACATGTTCAATTTGGATGAGTAACAAGGGAGATATAACCATTTTCTTGACTACATGACTTCTTTTGCTTGCCTATGTGAGCTGAACTTTGAGGATGAATATGATGATAGAGAAGGGGAAATGCTTGTTGATCCTCATGATCGGATGGGTGGTTTTCCTAATTAGATTGGTGCTTTGCCAATCACCATGATCAAATAGGTTGTTTCTTAATCACCATGATCAGATTAGCGGATTTCCAATTGCCTCGATTGGAATGGTGGCTTTGCAATCACTTCCATCATATTAGTGACTTGCGAGGATCAAATCGATGAATTTTCACTTTGACTGGCATCTCATATTTGGATGAAAAGGAAGTTGATAGTTGAATGGCACGACATCTATCCATCCCATTAGCTCATTCTATCAATTGCAAATAGGATGAGGTCTATACTTTGTGGATTTGACAAAGTAAAGGTGTATGTGTGTGACATGTGTTGCTCATGGAAACCTTTTTGGTGCCACTCTCGTGAAAAGTGACTTTTGTGCCTAGGCAGCTTATGTGATGGATTTTGAATCATGGAGGTAAGTCACCCTATGTTTATAAATAGTTTCTTGTCAGTTCGATTTTGCACTCCAGTGCAAGAAGTTCCTACTTTTACCATTTCTCTTACCTCTATGTATAGGATTAGTTATTAAGAGTGGTGAGTTTGGAAATTGTGAGTAAAAATTTGAATTTTTATAGTTAGTGAAAATTATTTTTACTTATTTTCTCTTTTCATTTGAATATGTTAGATCATGAAGCTTGCATCATTCTTGAGGAGGAATTGTGCTGTTCCTAAATCCATTGTTGGAATGAGTCATAATGATAGGATACTCCTTGAGAAATGTTTCATCCATGTAAAAGATATCTTATAAGGATCTCTTATGGATCTCTCATTCATGTAAAATCTTAGAGTTTATCTTGTAAAAGGAACAAAGAAGGATACAAGATACCATGAGTTTTTCGGCTTCGTGAATCAATCAATCGCAAAGATCAAGTTAGACTGATCTTTTTTCCTAGATTGAAGGAAAGTGGCGTATTCATCACAACCACCAAGCTTGCATGGATTCAAATTTGAATTCATTGTAAAATATTCATGGAAGAATCAAAGATTCTATATAAAGACTCACAATCTTTTGTAAATTATGTTAGATAGTACACATATACATTTTGATATCAAGCTTGCCCTTCTTCAATCTCTACATTATCTTCTTCAATACAATCAACTTGCAGAGGCTGATTCTCTCTCTCTTTCTCTCTATAGTGATTTAAATTTTGTGACTCAACATCCATTGGAAAAATAATAGTCTCTACTTCATGAATACAAACTTTTGGAGCCACTGATTCAGTAAAGTGTGAGAAATTGTGATTTTAAGGTCTTGGGGTCTATCTCTACACATCCCTAAAAAGTTAGGGATACATCTGTTCAATGTTAAACTTATACTTCAAGAATATATTGCTTATAAATTGTACTCTTGTGCATTAGAGCTTCCTAAACATATAAGACATTATCCTCTAATATGAATTACCTAATTGCAATCAGGCTAGGAGCATTGGACGTTACAAGTTGCACACTTCATCCATATTTAACAAGTTCCTTGAACTAGTCAATAAGCAAGTCTATCTATTTGGCATCAAACTTTTTTCATTGATCTGCCAAATCACATATGGCATTTTATTGCATACATTTGAAGCTCATAAGGTTTATTACACTCTAAGAAATGTAGAAGGCTAGTCCTGTGCTGGTTGGCTAGACCAAACTTCAGCACTTTGTAACCTTGATTTCTACTACCCATAAGCTTGTCCAAGTATTCACAATGGTATTAGAACTACGTCAAGATGGGTAATGACGTTCCATCAATGATTGAGAAGCTTCATAGGAACAACTATGATGCTTGGTAAATTAGAATGGAATCTTACTTGCAAGGTAGAACTCTCTATGGAATTGTAGCAGGTGATAAAGTTATGCCTACTCTAAGATGGAAAGGAGGACCTTCACAAGAGAGACAAAGAAAATCACACTTTGCTGTGCAAGGGATTCTCAAGCAAGGTCATCTATACTAAAATCTATCGTTGTCTTTTTGTTACCACATATCATCAGATGTAGAACATCTCAAGAGACTTGGGATGCACTTGAGACCTTTTTTTCTGCTATCACAAAAGCTAGAAATAACTATCTATGGAATGAGTTCAACCAAATTAAGAAGAAACAAAAGCAAACTATCACATATTTTTTCACCAAGTTCAAGAGGTTGCAGATCACTTAGCATATATTATAGAGCTGAATGAAGAAGAGGTCATCATGAGGCATATTCCAAATGGAATAAAAAATGAAAAGCAATGGTAATCCTTCACAACTGCATATGATCTCATCATGGATGTACAAACTCCAAATTTCAACATATTCCTTTGAAAACTCTTCAACCAAGATGTCAACAACAATATGAAGGAGGGTAACACTTATCAAGTTAATTCAACAAGTGATCTTTATGTAGATATGAAAGACAAGAAGCCCAAAGGCAAGAAAAGGAAGATGATGATGAGGAGATTTCCCAAGCCAACTATGAAGGCAAGGGCAAGTAGAAATGGAAAAAGAAACGAGTAAAGCATGATAGATCAAAAGGAGAGGATGTTCAACCTTGTGTCATCTGCAACAAGACCAACCACATTACATAGAATTGCTTGCTCAATGGAAGAACTCAAAAAGGAAGTGGAAGAGGTGGACTTGGAAATGCTGTAGAAAGAGGTGGACACAACTTCAACAACAACAATTGAAGTCACAATAGAAGAGACTTCAACAACTACTTAGAAGATCAATCTCATGAAGATTCACTCCTTCTAATGAATCTAAGCCACAAAGAAAGTAAAGAAGATGAACATCAATTCTATATAGATTCAAGTTTCTCAAACCATCTTGTAGGAAATGTTGCTCTTCTACTTTGGAGAATACAAGGCATAATCATGAAGTACTAACATGAAATGACACCAAGCACAATGTGGAGAATATTGGTAATGTTAAATATCCCAATGATAGGACAAACATTCTGAGTAAGGTTCTCTATGTACCCACTATCACTAAAAACCTAATAACTGTAGGCCAAATAGTTGGAAAAGGCTTGAAAGTTAAGTTCACCCAACATGGAGCTCATGTGGAAGATCCATTTCAAGGCTCCAAGAAGATAGCCATACATGAAAAGCATGATAGACTCTTTACCTTTGAATTTGGAGAAATGGGAAACATAGCTCTACTCAACTTTGGGTCTCAAACCATAAGTGAGCTTGAAGTGTGGCATAAGAGACTTTATCATATGAATGAAAGAACCTTGAAAGATATATGCAAGGATCAAAGTGTTTTAAAGATGTCAAACATATCAAAACAACACATGATGAATAGATGTGTTGCTTATCAGATTGGGAAGGCACAAAGAAAACCATTCAACCACAAGGGCTACATACAAAACAATCCTTTGGACCTTGTACACACTAATGTGTGGGGACCAAGTCAAGAACCTTCATTGGAAGGCTCAAGGTATTATGATTCATTTGTTGATGATCAAAGTATATGGACCATCCTATATTTTATAAAGAATAAGAGTGTAGTGTTTGAATGCGCCAAGAATTACCTAGCACATGTGGAAAATCATACAGGTAGATCATTGAAGAAACTCAAGTCTAATGGAGGGGGAGAATACTTCTCCAAATGTTATGATGAGTATTTGTAGGATAGAGTCATGAAAAGAGAAGTAACTACAAGGTATTCTCCTCACCTAAAGAAGCTACAACATTATCTATGGGCAAAAGCAATTTCAACTACTTTGTATCTTGTGAACAAACTTCCATCCAAATCTCTTCAAGGTATGACCCCTTATGAAGCTTGGAATGGTAGAAAACCAAGTCTAAGTGATTGCAAGGTTTTTGATTGTTTAGCTTTTGTACATGTACCTTCATAAATAAGAGTTAAACTAGATGAAAGGACAACCAAGGCCATATTCATTGGCTATGATTCAACTTAGATTGGCTAAAAGTTCTATAATCCATCCACAAAGCAATTCACCACAAGCAAAGATGTTGTATTTGAAAAGCATAGATCATGGTATGATGAGGAAAAATAGAAGTTAAACTTACCTTATGATCTTGATTATGATTTCCATCCATTAGGTAGCAAGCATGATACACAAGTGCAGGATTCAAGAAGTGAGTTTGATGATGATCAAGAGGAGAAGGAAAGAGACTATAAACTCAAGAAGTCAAGAGGAAAGGCCGAAATGCAAGAATTTGGGGAATGCTCTAAGCATACTCCTAGAAGGTCAACAAGGGAAAGAAAATCACTTGAAGGGTATGCATATGACTCTACATTTGTAAGAAAGAATTCTATTTATTTGGACAAAGACATAGTTTTAGACGAACTCTCAACATATGAAGAAGCTAAGGGTAACCCTAATTGGGAGAAAGCTATGAAAGAAGAAATAGAAGCATTGAAGGAAATGAATACATGGGAATTCGTTCCAATGCAAATCAATTAGAAGGTAATAGGTTATAGATGGGTCTATAAGTTGAAAAGAAATTTAGATGGATTAATTTGTTGAATACTTTCCTTCACATTTTGGTGGGAGAAGGGAGTAATATATCATATCAAAGTCATACATTAAAATTATTTTTGAGGGGGTCCTTGCTCTTGAGTTAAGTCAAGTACAAAGTATCTGAAGTACCAAGCTTGACGATGATCAAAAGAATCCTACGAAGGATATTAATTCATGGAACTCCAAGGTCAAGGCCAAAGTACAAGAGCTAAGGAATGTTATAGAGTCCTCTCAGCAAACCATCAAAAGATCTACAAGGGAAAAGAGGAAGCTGAAGAGGTATGACTATTATACATCATTAGTGACTAATATTCTATCTATTTAGCATACGACTTAAACTTTGAAGACCCCTCATCTTATGAGGAGGCCAAAAAGAAGTCAGATTGGATGAATGTCAGGGAAGAAGAGATTGAAGCCTTGTAAGAGAACCATACTTGGGAACTAGTACATAACGCTCCAACCATGCAAATTACTAGATCTAGATGGATATAAAAAGTGAAAAAGAACTCTAATGGAATCAATAGGTACAAAGCTAGAATTATGGCTAAAGGGTATGCTCAGACCCAGGGCACTGACTATAAGGAGAGCTTCTCTCCTTTGATTAAGATGCCAACAATCAGAGTGCTTATTAGCATTGCAACTACCAAGAACTGGAATATCTACCAAATGGATGTGAAGAATGCATTTCTAAATGGATGGATATATGAAGAGGTATATATGGCTCAACCCCCTAGGTTTGAGGACTCACATTTCCCTGAACATGTATACAAGTTAAGAAAAGACTCATATGGACTAAAGAAAGCTCCAAGAGCTTGGAATCATAGTCTTATGAACTATTTGTAAGACAAGGGTTTCATTGTTAGCAAAATAGATCCTTCACTCTTTATCAAGAGGACACATGGAGGAGTCATATACCTTTGTGTACATGTATATGATATCATACGGATAGGTAATGACGTTGAAGGTATGGAGGATTAAGCTATAGATGGAGGAATTCAAGATTAGTGACCTAGGGCAGCTCACATACTTCCTTGGATTGGAAGTGGTGTACATAGAGAAGCATATGTATCTCACTCAAAAGAAATATATCAAGGAGATATCAACAAGATTCAAAGTCGAGAATCTTAAGGTCCCAAGTACACCCATGGATGTAAATTCAAAGCCAAGTGCTCATGAAAATGAGCTATTGAAGATGTAACAAGCTATAAAAGCTTAATGTGTAGTTTGAATCTTGCAACACTCACTAGGGTAGAAATTTGCTATAGTGTAAGTGTACTGAGCCAATCATGCATACTTCTACAAATCCACACATGGAAGAAACTAAAATAATTCTTCAGTATCCAAAGGGAACCATAAATGAAGGTTTATTCTATCCATATAACTCTGATGTAGATACAAATTTATTCTTTGATGCACATTGGGCTTGATCAAAAGATGACGGGAGTATTTCACATTATATTACATTTGTAGGTACAAAACTTATATCATGGTCATCCAAAAAGCAACCCAACTATTGATCTTTCATGTACTGAAGTTGAATTTAGATGTTTGGTAAATGCAACTAAGGAATCCATGTGGATTAAGACATTATACTTAGATTTGGGTGTGAATTCTTCCTCTTCTCATATTTTGGGGACAACATAAGATCCTTACACCTTGTAAAAAAATCCAATTTTCATGCTAGGTCCAAACACATTGAGGTCCATTATCATTATATTAGGGAGAAAATCACAAGCATGGAGATTAAGCTCTCATATATATCCACTCAACAACAATGTGCAAAAATGATGACCAAAGCATTGGATGGAGTGAAGCTAAGCAGATTCAAAGCCATTATTGGACTTTAGGAAATATAAATGGATTGAAGAATCAAGTATCTCAAGCTTTGCAAGATATCTTGGTGTATGGAGAAAACCTAAGTACTTGTCTTTATGCATTAGGACTTCATAAGAAAATTTAGGCTTAATGCTCACAGATATGTTTAAATTGACTGAGTTCTAAGGTTAATGTCTAGCATTAATTTCTGACTAAATTAAATAAGTAGTTAGAGAGAATATCATGGACACATTGGGAGCCAAATTCGATGAACTTATTTTAATTCAAAAGTCAAATTAACTCCTAAAATTATGGATCACTTTTAGCTAGATGAAACCAATAGTCATGAACAAAAAATGTATTTATACACTACTCTTTTATTCACGAGTAAAAGAGCTGATTATCACACTCAATTGAGTGGTTCATGTGCTTTACTAAAAGCTTGTAGAGTCCTCTAATCTCTCATTTTACCGTATCTCAATTAGCAACATATTTATAACACATTTCCATAGCTACATTGGTCTTTGTCTACTATTACAGTACATTGAGTGAAGTGTGTCATCTAGTCTAAGTCATTGATTTGTTTATATGGTATGGTTATCTAATCTATTGATTGAAGCATAAAGACAAGGATTCTATGAGCATGCCTAGAAAGTTTTATAGTCATTAGAGGTTTTTATCTTGAGTTATGAACAAATCAAGGTGATTGTGTTTGTGCATTTTCATCCTCCTAAAATGTTGCGATCAACCCCCTGACTTACTATGGATATTTCTCTTAGTTTGGTCCTTCTAAATTCATGAAATAACTTGGTATAGCTCATTAAACAATTCATTTGAAAATGTGTAAAAGTTCTAAGGTCAATGCTAAACAGGCTATGAGATTTGAGTAGAACTCTGAATACTTTCTTCGATAAATATAAGGTTTTCTCAAGTTGAAATGTACACAAAAGTTATTTATCTCAACATAGAGGTTTGAGAATGACATTAGAAAGTAATATGGTAATCTAAATGTAGATATTAGAAGATCAAAGATTCTATTAGATATCTCTAGAGTTAATTAGGCTGGTGTGGAGCAGGCTTTTTCGAAGATCCTCTCACCTCTATGCATTAGCCACCATTCTTCACATGGCTCACTCAAGAGATGCAAGTGGATGTTTATGCTTTAAATGAGCAGCCACACACAATATTCACAGATGGATGTAAGACGTTATGTGGAAAGATGTGGTACATGCTAGAGAACCAATAATATTTCCATAGAGATCAAATTCCACTTAGAGCTATGATGAGCAACAGGGCATTTGCTAAGTGGGGAATTGATTTTGTTGAACCTTTAAGACCCCCCAATAAACACTCACATGCAGAGTATATCATAGTGGGGAATAGTTTAAAAATGGGTCAAGGTTAGAGCTACAAGATCTTGCAATGCTCATACCACAGTGAAGATTCAATTTGAAGAAAACTTCATTAGGTTTGGCTTAACCATCACCATATCAGTGATAGGAGAACTCATTTTATAAATAACTTTTTTTAATGCCTATTACGCACAGAAACTCAGCCCCATATCATCTACAAGCAAATGGCCTATTCAAGAGTACTAACAAAAAAATATGTAGACTACTCATGAAACTAGTGAATAACAAGTGGCCTGATTGGGACAAACAATTGCATCATGTAGTTTGTGCCTACAATGTTTCATACAAAACACTACGAGAGAAAACACCATTCCATTTTTTTTTATGGACTCAATACTATATTACACATAGAATTTCTCATTCCTACATTGATAGTAGGAGAAGCATGTGAGTGGAAAGGTCATCAATCATCCAGCCACGTGGAGTTCTTAGAGAAATTACAAGAAACATGATTGAGATCTACAACAAGCATTTATGCTACTAAAATAAGGCAAAAGCCTATTATGATGTGCACATTAAGTATAAAGGTTTGTAAGACAAAAACTACATTCTAATGTACACACTAAAAAAACATGCCAAAAAGCTTTAAAAGACTAGAGGCCATGGACCATTGGTGATAAACAAAACATCTATAGGAGGTTTGGTTTAATTAGCAACTTTCGATGGGTATATCATGCCCAATTACATTAGTGGATGTCATCTTTAGAGGTATCTTGAGCCCTTAACCGATGAAATGTTGGAAAGAGTCCAAGTTTCTAGAGCTAGCAAGACCAATGAGCCTATGATTAAAGAAGAAGATCAAGAAGAAGCTAGTCATAGAATCCTTTGACGTAAGAGATTGATCCAAGGGATTTTTGAATCTCTTCCTTCCAACCCCATTCAAGTATTTACACTAAGAGTTATATATGAAAAACCATTGGAAGTAACACCATGGTTACATGCCATGTTGACTAGAGTTCAAGGAGAGAATGATGGCCCACATACACTCAAGCATATTTAAGAATTTAATTTGCATTGAATTATTTTGGGCTATTAAGGAAGCTATTAATAGGTCAAATATTTTACTACATAAAAAGAAGAGAACTAGCCTCCATAGGAGAAACTATTATTTTGATAATTATTAAATGATTAGTTTCCTTACAAGATCTTTTTTATTGTTGAAAAACTGCATATGGAAGAGTAGATAATACTAGGACAAGGGTGGTTAAAAAGGCATTCTAAAATAGTAGATTATTCTTTAGGATGCATGCTTGTTGATAATGGAAATATCTGTGGAATGTTATCATTTTTTAATCCATGTCTCTTTGCACCTAAAATGGAATGCTTGATTGCACCACATGATAACATTCATCTGAGCTTCCATGGACACATCTTGATGATCTTTCCATCAAGAGCAAATGTGAGAACATGTCTCAATCCTCTACCTTAAGTGAATGCTTGATATATTTAGATTAGGAAACCTTTTCATCACTATGCCCTTGAGCATCTAGCTGAAGACCCAACATTTGCACCATAATTCTTCCAATGCATTCTTAAGTATACATGCATATGATACATTAGAAGGCCTTGCATAAGGCACATATTTTATTAAATCAATGAACTCTACACTTATTCCATTAATCACTATGGACTACAAAAATTTGGCATGATATTTTTACATTGCATCTTCAAAAGAAGTAGGATCACCCATGCGACAAGATCAACACCTATGGAGAAAATCACACACATGAGGCTCTAAAGATCAATAATAATAAATTTCTTGGAGAAAGTTGCATATATTGAATGCTCAAGAATACACCATGAAGTTGAAGGCCAAAGAATCATTACATGCAAAGTTTACCAGCAATGAATACACCAAGGCACGCAACTAGGACCAACAACCTTAGAGGCTTGCTTTGACATAATGAAGGACAAGAGAACCCCATCCTATGACATTTCAAAAGAAAATTAACATTTTTGACAGATGCTAAGGCGAAATGTTGGTGCAAATAAGTCAAAGCCCCCATATTTGGAAAAATAGCATTTACTTCATATAGTCACTAAAAGTCACATATGACTATCCTCTTGTAAAAGGCATTTACATTTTGTACAAGTGCATAGCACTTACTCTCACGTGAGGTTAGGAGGAATCAAATCATGAATCATTTAGTAGGTGATTGATGAGAAAGAAAGTCGTAAAGTTTAGGATTCACTTTTTGGTAAGAGCTTGAATTCAAAAGGTGCCGCCAACTCTAAGCTATAAAAATGGAGCAAGATCTTGCATGATGTAGAGCCCTATTTGGAGATCATTTGAGAGGGGTTTTTTGTGACTAGTGAGCTCATTTTGTAGCTCCATCACTACCCTCACATTGTGCAATTATACATTGCCAATGTCATTGTATTTCTATGTGATTTAATACATATACATTGATCACATCTCTATATCACTTCTCTATCAAGTTCATCTCACAAAGTGATCTTCACAGACATGGTTCTAGGTGCATAGTTAATTATTTTATGTGATTTAAAGTGGTATAGATTTAGCATACTGCATATCTCATAGCTGCAAAGTTTCATTGTCATTGATTTTCTCAATCTTGAGATAATCTTCACAACTCTGCTCACTTGTTTGCATTCTGCTGAAGTGCGAAATTGTCAGGATGGTCTTTTGATTTGCTAAATAGAATTCTCAGAGTACACTCAAAAATTTCAATTGAAATAACTTGTGATTGGTAGCCATATACGTTAGTCAGATACTCCCAAAAGGAATTTAATAAATTGCTAGGAGGTTGAGAGCAGTGTTCGGATAGGGACAACTATCCAACATGGTTGCTAAGAATGCAACTTATCTCCAAGGAACAAACTTATATGGATACATCTCTAGAGATGAGGAAATGCCAATATTCATAAGGAAACATCAACCTACAAGAGAAGAGCAAGAAAGGCTAACAACATGGTGTGCAAAGGATGCTCTAGTCAGGTCTTACATCTCTAGAGATGAGGAAATGTCAATATTCATAAGGAAACATCAACCTACAAGAGAAGAGCAAGAAAGGCTAACAACATGGTGTGCAAAGGATGCTCTAGTCAGGTCTTATAAACTTAACTCAATATCTAATTTCTTATTACCTCACATTAGGAATCGCAAGACCTCCCAAGAGACTTGGGAAGTACTTTCTTCATACTCCTCATCAAATACAAGGGCTAGGAAGAACCAACTTTGGATGGAGTTCACAACCTTGAAGAAGTAACCAAAGCAAAGTGTGGCTGAATATGTGACCAAGATGAAGGATGTAGCTAACCAACTTGGGAGAATTGGAGAAGAAATTAAGGCAGATCATAAATGGCATCAAGGCTGATGATAAATGGGATTCCTTCACCAAAACAATGGACCTATATATGGACATGCGGATACCTGAACTCAAGACATTGATGGGGCAACTCTTCACACATGAGACAAAGATCAACAAGAATGGAAACAACTGTAGGGGTAATCAATCTTCTACCCTTTACACAAATAGAAATAAGAGTAAAGATAAAGGCAAAGGTGAAAAGAATGAAGAAGAGACAAGTACCTCTCAAGTGAACTTCACATGCAGAGGAAGAGGTACTAGAGGAAGAGGTAGAGGAGAAAGAAAGGAAGGGGGAGATGAAACAACTCTTCATCTTGCAATATCTGTGGCTTGACCAATCATACCACCGATGAGTGTTTCAAGAACACAAAGAATCAGAGAGGAAGAGGCTTCAACAGAGAAGGTTATGGACAATCTAGAGGCATGTGAAACAATGGAGGATGCAATTACCATCACACTTACAACCAAGGCTAGAACAGCAACAAAAACAACTATCAAGCAGGTTTTAGAGGTAGAAGAGATTATAACAACTATAAAGAAGAACAAGGGGATTCTCTATTGATCATGAACATGACATCCAAGCATGGTAAAGATGATGAGCATCTAACAGCGAGTCGTAACAAACGAGAACTATGTCATAAAAAGAGAACACTCTCGTCAAAAATCAAGCAAATGGCAGCTTATGTTTGAGATTCCTTTATACCAGTATACATATATTACAAAAATGAAGTGAAAACATGTGATTTTTTGACATTTTTTGTCATTTCCTCATAAAAAAAAGAGCTCAAAATGTAGTCAAAATTTCACTATATAAGGCATTGACATGTCCAAAATCTATATGATAAGACATTGACATGTCCAAAATCTATATGATAAGACATTGACATGTCTAAAATCTATATAAAGAATGTAGAATTGAATAATTCTTATAAAAAAATAACATTTTAGACATATTTTTAATAGGTGGATATCTGATTGTTATTCAAAATTGCTACAAAACATGGTTTCATTAACCAAACTACTTGAAGGCATTTACATAAGCACTAAAAATGTTAGAGAGCTTCAATGCAACTCACAACTATGTCGATCTATGTCTACACCCTCATCATTTGATGCACTTGATTCAATCTCATACTGTTGAGAGCTCTCTTCTTCTTCTTCTATATCCACAAGAGCTCTATCTTCATCCACGTACATACCAAATTCTGCAGGATCATGCACAACTCTTCTTGTTTGCCTATGATTTCCTGTACCACATACATCTGGAAGCTTTTGTTTTATCATATGGTTGCTTTCCTCAAGTGACCTGTTTTTGTCAAGGAAAAATCATAAACAAGAATATCTACATCATCCATTTTAAGAGTGGATGTGCTTCGAATATTCTTTTTCTTTTTTGAACCTGTTCATTTAGTATCACACACCATTTCTAAGTTATATTTACCTGTGAATGCATTACTACTTTTAGTGTAATACCAATGCACCATCAAAGCCTCTATTCTTCTCTGATCAATATCTTTAGTTATCTCTAAAACCTTTGCAATCCAAAATGGTCTGGTAGCCTCATCACCATCAGCAAGTACTGCAATAAGTGCTCCAACATTTATCTCTATTAAATTTCCTTGCCATCTTGCTTCTGCCTGTTTTGTCATCCTTGGGCCTACATAAATATTTCTTTTTGGTGTATAAAACTTTGAAGTGCATCTGCATTACATGCTCGGGCCACATTCACGGATCTTTGTGTACAAAAATCCCATGTGAATGGAACATCAACTGGCCAGTAACCTGCAATTGTATACTGTATAATCTCTTCTTGATGATTGAAAAAGTCCTCCCACCAAGATACATCTTGATCTCCAGCATATTTTTTTGCACGCTCAATATGTCTCTTCTTTTCAATGAGTGCATGCATCTAGCTTTTACTTTGATCAACCACATTTCCACATCTTTCTGTATTGTTTTTAACTTCATATGGTGATTGTTCTGCACCATACACTACAGACAAATTAGGCATCTGCAATAAGAATCTACATCCCTCTTTAGGCTCCCACCCAAGAGAAGATGAATACCGCTTTGCAAATAAAAGGGTTATTTCATCAACCCTCCTCATCAAGAATACATGGTTGAAACTAACATTGTGCAATGGAGCCAAAACCTTAGCAGTGTTATCAAGGCCCATTGAGCAAAAGTGCTTAAAGTTATAAATCTATGTGAGGTGTTGAACTTCTAGTTTTGGAGTATATGCTTCTGGAATCAGCTCAGATAAAATTGGAAGAGTAAAAGCATTGTTACGTGCCAACTTCTTAGAGAAAGTACTGAACATTTGATCAATGTGATCATGAGTGTGGCCAACCAGAAGGAAATTTACCTTAACCTTATGAAATACCTGTTTTTCAACAAGCATGCTTAAATATCCAAAGACTGTAGAATTTTTATTCTCTCTTGCAGTATTATCAAGTTGCAAATATAGAGTTGGTGGCAAAAGACCCTTCCATGATTGCAAAACACGATGAATGACAGTAACTGTAAGGTTTGGATCATTATGCACATTCGGATATGTGAAGAAAACCTTGGACATTACAGTTCCATTGTATACCAAAGCACCAACCAAATGCATTTGCACAAGGACTTCATCTCCAATGTCCTTAGGGATGCGATAAAAATGTGGCAAACAAGTTTTTTTTTTATCCATACCATCGATCAACAAACACATATAACGCTCTCGATTTCTGAGTGCTTTACTTTGATGATGAATTGCTTTCTTTCTCTCTAAAGCTTGAATCTCACGATGGTTGTTAAGAAGGTTTTTAAAATTATTCTTTTCCTGTGGTGTTGTAGCCCCTTTTGCCATGTTTTTCAAAGTGGCGCAAACTGAACATTCACCCATTATAACTTTACGAGGAATAGACGCATTGTTAAACTCTTCCTTCCATAATCGAGTAAAGTGACAATACAACACATACTTCTCATTTCTATTTTCCATGTCTTCTCTATATATTTGAAATACCTCTCGACGAGTAAAGTTATCTGACAAGTGCAACCTTCCAGATCTGACAAGTGCAACCTTCCAGTTGTAGGCATAACCTCACAATGCAAGCTAAAATAGTTCATCATCCAATTCATTGCATGACGTCCAACAGATCCTTTGGTCCCAACATGGAACGTATCCAAAATGAGATCCCCATTCAAAAGCCCTTGTTGAACCCTATGTATTCTGAAATTTCCCATACCCATTGCAATTTTAAATGCAGCCCTACAACATCGCATCCCTTGACTAAAGAAATATTCAAAAGCAACACGTGTTACTGACATGTTATCCTCAATCATTTGCATGCGAGAAACAAGGTATATATCCTGCCTTTCACTATCTAAATGGAGGAATTTTTCTCTTAGGTGCTTTAGTTTCTTCATTCATAAATTGTACAAACATTTCAAACCACAACAATGCTTCACAATATCCAATGCAATCTGTCTATCTGAAGTAAGAAATTTAAATCTTTTTTGACTTACTTCATGAGGCCTTCTTTTAAATCATAGATTGAGCTTGCTTTGCTTTTTCGTTGCTCCACATGCACTTGAGTCAGAAGGGAGATCAATGGTTGGATCAGATGGGAGATCAAGAGGTGCATTTGGTTGAGTAGCATTGCACTGTGAATTGGATAACTTAAATGACTCAACAGAAAACATAGAAACATCAGCATGTTCTAAACCATAGGGATCATCACTTCTGTGGAAAGGGTCAACTGAGAACAATGAATCCGAAACTGTATCAATATGAGCAGAGGAAGCTGATGCCCAAGCATCCACTGAAAAGATTGAGCTCATCTTCACTGAGTTCACAGAAGACTGAAGATGAATGACCTTTTTAAATAAGTAGAAATCCGAGATCAAGTGAAGATGTCACATCAAATGTCACATCAAGAAGATATGAAATCAAAAGTTCATTAAAGTACATTAAATAACATTAAACATCAAATTACATCAAATCACTTAACTACTCAAGTATACACTAATAAGGGAACCAAAGATTTGATTCACTTTTGAAAGATGAGATACACAGTTGATTTCTAACTAGATATGAGTCATTGAGTCTTAGCATTGTTAGTGAATCAAAATATATCCAAGTTGAGTTCCAACTGGATTAGATATTAAAATTGTTTGGAGTAGTGCCATTGAAGACTATACAAGAAGAAATTTTACCTTTGGTTAAGATTTCAAGGATTAGGATTTATTGTGGTCTTGGCTAGATCTCAAAGAGGTAGATGAAAGTATATTAAAAAAGAATTATGTGTAAAAGAGGTACACGGAAATGTATATGTGAGAAGTATGTGGAAAAGTATATGTAAGAATTATATGTAAGAATTAAGTTTATGCTTGTTACAAAAGATTTTCAAATGAATTTTAAATCTACGATTTTTCTGAACGTTGGATGCAAAGACAATGAGTGACGTTTGAAATTACCAAGCTATTTTGTTGAAATTACCAACCTATTTTGTCGAAATTACCCGAGAGCTCTTTACTTGAACGTTTATTCATACATTGATTTTCCATTTCAACAATGTGTTACAAGATAAATGTGAATATGAACTGAAGTGAGAAGGATAACACTATAAAGATGTCATTAATCTCCCATATTCAACACAACTTAGACTTGATTTTTTCCCAAGCAAGAGATTCTAAGAAACAATTATACATGAGATTAGACATCCTCATGTACATACCATACTTTTTCCATTGAAGTGTAATTTCCATGCAAATGTATATAAATAGTTGCAAGGTTCTATGAATATTTCATTAAAGTCGAGGTGAAACAGCCTATTTTTGTGAGTGGTATTTCTTGGTTAGATAAGTTGACAGATATAGTTAGCAACTGGACTCATTCAGTTAGATCTAGTTAGTCCCTATTTCAAGTTACCCAATTGCCTATAAATAGAAGAGGAGGAGATCATTCTCATTTTCAAAATCCACGAGCAAGAGAGAGCAACAGAGCACAGACAGCCATGGAGCACAGAGCTCAGCATACCAGCAAGGCAACTCTGATGGAGAAGAAGAATGTTGGCAAGAGTACCAAGAGGTAGACAAAATCACACCAAAAAAAAAGATTCCTAAAAGATTCCTTTTGTATGTTTCAGTAAATAGTCTGCTTTCTAGGTTTTTATTTTTCTGAGCTCCTAAAATATAGATCCAATGAGGGTACAACTCGATGCCTGGCATCGACTTGCACCCTCAAGTTGATGCCACGCATCGACTTTTAGGTGCAAGTCGATGCCAGGCATCAACTTTTAGGTGCAAGTCGATGCCAGGCATCGACTTTTAGGTGCAAGTTGATGCCAGGCATCGACTTGAGGGTGCAAGTCGATGCCAGGCATTGACTTTTAGGTGCAGGTCAATGCCAGGCATCGACTTGAGGGTGTAAGTCGATGCCTAGCATCGAGTTGTACCCTCAAGTCGATGCCTGGCATCGACTTGCACCCTCAAGTCAATGCTTGGCATCGACTTTCACCCTCAAGTCGATGCCTGGCATCGACTTGCACCTAAAAGTCGATGCCTAGCATCGACTTGCAGACTCAAGCGGATGCCTGGCATCGACTTGCCTGGCATCGAATTTGGCCTGAAAGTCGATGCCAGGCATCGACTTTAGGCTGCAAAGTCGATGCCAAGCATCGACTTTTAGGTCCAAGTCGATGCGAGGCATCGACTTTTAGGTGCAAGTCGATGCCAGGCATCGACTTTTAAGTGCAAGTCGATGCCAGACATCGACTTTGTGTGCAAGTCGATGCCCGACATCAACTTGAGGGTGCAAGTCGATGCCAGGCATCGACTTGAGGGTGCAAGTCGATGCCAGGCATCGACTTGAGGGTGTAAGTCGATGCCAGGCATCGACTTGCACTTAAAAGTCGATGCCTGGCATCGACTTGGACCTTTGAAAAACACAATAACGTATGAGCTGATATTTCCAAGCGCCTTCAGGGATGTGGAGTCCAAGAGTGAGAGGCCCTTCAAGAAGCTGAGAGTGACCATGAGCTCTGGTGATCAGCAACGTGACAAAGGCATTGGTCACCAAGCAAAACCAAAGAAAATCATTGCATCCTTATCCTCTAAGAAGGCCAGCAACTCGGTTGGAATATCCTCTGGTGGACAGAGTAGCATCCAAATTCCTGAGGATGATACAACTATGAAGGATAGGTCAAGGGACGCAGAGGTCTTAAGGACAGATCGTCCACTACGAGACATGACAAATCTGGAGTGGTGCCTTCAGTATGTTGAAGAAAAGAATGCAGTCCTTATTGTGTTCGTAGGGGCATATGGGAGAGGAAAGATCACGACAACACAGGGTTTTCAGTATGGCTTTGTGTACAAACTGGATTATGAAGATGAGGATTCTGACAACCTCCTTTTCTTGGTAGAGACATCGAAAGGTTTAAGAAATGTTATATGCAAGATGGATTTCTTGTGCCCAGAGTGTTGTGTTCCAGATGGGCTTGCTGAGATATGCAGGGACTCAGTGAATCTTATCAAGGACTTGATGCCATGGATCCAGGGCAACATCATGCCAACACAACAGAAGATGACAACCCCTGTAAAGGCAAGGTGTAAGCAGAGCGTGCAGAAAAAGTTCCAGAAGAAAAAGAAGAGAATTGCAGAAGAGGAGTATTCTGACTCAAGCTCTAGCTCTAAGGATATAATAGTTGCACTTGGTGGAGAGCTGGCCTCGGGTGTTGTTGCTACTGAGCAGAACAAGATGAGGGAGGACATAGCTAGAAGAAAAGTTGTGAAGAAGGGGCAGTTGTTCCACCTGCCAATCAATATCATCCATAGGCCACCAATAGATCCAGTCACAAGGAGGAGGCCCCTTGAGATCAGGGAGCCACACAATTTGCACGTGCAGAATCTTAAGAAGAAAATGAAAATAAATCCTCATGCTACTATTGTGCCATTCCTTATCATGGTGGATCCGAATGAGTGCAGCTCTGTGGAGTTCAATGAGGGTTTGTTTGAGGATTATACTTATTATGTGATTGGAGGTTCACACTCTGCAGAGGCCCGTAGACAGCTAGTGAAGGAGCACCCTACCACATTCTTCTTTAGGTATGCAGAGTGCAAGATATATGCTGGTCTTACAACTGAGGAAGCCAAGCTTCTTGCTTGGGATCACAACAATGACAATGACTACAGGCAAAAAATGTCCTCCATAGAGAGAATTTGGTTCTTCCACCATGAATATGAAGATTTTCTCGTGAAGGAAGCTGGAAGAATACATCCCAATCTACGAAAGCAATGCCTTATTGAGGTGGAATTGCACTGGATGAGAATAGAAAGTCTGATGCTTTGAGGAAATATGATCCATGGTTTCAACTGGCATTCAGATCAGGTGAGATCTTGGATCTACAGGATAAAATTTTTACAATGTGGGAGAATAAGGAGGTCAAGGGCCAAAAGCAATGGAAGTCGAGGCCAGACCCAGAGGTTGATCTGAAGGGAAAGGGAAGGAAAGTTGACCTCTCAATTGAAGAGGCTCCTGAGGACATGAAGGTGACACCATGGAGGGCCCTTCAAGGAATCAAGGATGATACATTGATTATATCAACTTTGTCAAGGGTAATCTCCAAGGAGTTAAGCCTGGAGGAGATGGTGACTGAGCTCAATAAGTATGTATGTTATTCTCAGATCCTTTTTTCCTCTTCCCATGTTTCTGGTCTAACCTAGTCTCTTTTTGACTTCTGTGACTGTAGTCATAAAGTATACATGAAGATTCAGGGGGTGATGATGAAGAGGCTGGGTTGCTTTTCTTGGACAGAGGTCCAAGCAGACTATCCAACCACATCATCCTACAAAGCTTTATCAGAATATTTTATCCTATTTCGTGATTAGGTAGGTTCTCTTTTTGAGGTCATGCCTGGTTTGCTATTAGGTTAGATGCCTTGATTCACCTAACCAATTTGATGCCAAGCTTTAAGTAGCAATTAGATGCCTGGCATTGACTTACTGCTAAATTTGATGCGTGGCATCGATTTACTGCTAAATTCGATGTCTGGCATCGACCTTCTGCCAAAAGTCGATGCCTGGCATCGACCTCCTGGCATAAGTCGATGCCTGGCATCGACTTGGGGGCATAAGTCGATGCCTGGCATCGACTTGGGGGCATAAGTCGATGCCTGGCATCCACCTCGTGGCATAAGTCGATGCTAAGCATCGACTTATGTCCCAAAGTCGATGCCAGGCATCGACTTTCAGTAGAAAGTCGATGCCTGGCATCTACCCACACACGAAATTGATGCCATGCATCGATTCCTTATGTTTTCTTTGCTATATTGAAGAGCTCATTTAATTGTCTTTCCACTTTATTCTGTAGAAACCAAAGAAAAGTAAGTCTGCAGAGCTACTAGATGATTGCCCCCCTGCATTCCTGGTTCACATTCAAAGAGCAAGGCATGAGAAATCTAGACTGAAAGCCAAGGAGATGGATTTTGATGATGAACCTGATCTGAAATGTTTCTCCAATCCCCTAGACCCCCTTAGGCCTGTATATTCCAATGTATTCTGTAGTGATGTAAATAACATTTGTGTTGTTGTGCCTAGAAAGAATTTCTCCCTTCTTATAGCAGACATACCCTATGGATTTAGGATGTTGGGATCAGTAAATGATGATGAACCCTTCGAACACCCTCAGATTCGGAAGATGGTCACTGATTTTGCAGAGTTGACTATGTCTCCTCTTTTGAGGATAGTAATTTTCCATAGCAGAGACCAGTCTTTCTCTGTTTCAACTGCTCTGAAGGCAAGATGTCATGCTGTGGAGTGCCTCACGTGATAAGTAATCTTCTTTCTATCTCCATGGCTTTAATGATGCTCTCTGTGACTCATAGTTCTTGTTGGCAGGGTGAAGACAAACGTCAATCACACTCCTTTGCATAGGTTTGTGAGCTCCACTGAATGCATTACAGTTGGCTATTATGATGAAGTAAGCAAAAGGAGAGTCAGGGAGCATTGCAATGAGAATGGGATCTCAAATGTGCTCATGTTCCCAGCCGTTACCAAGAAACTTCGTCATGTAGCTGGGGACATGACACTGGTTTAACCCCTATCAGAAGCCACAAAAGCTCATAATGAGATTGCTTCAACTATTCTCCAATGATGATGACTGGATCCTAGACCTTTTTTCGGGCACAGGTAATTTCAATTTTAACAATTTTCATTAGTCATCATGTTGATTGAGGCCTCTAAGTGGTTTTCTGCTGTTTCAGGAACGACTCTGGCTTGCTCCTTAAAGATGTTCAGGCACTGCATAGCTGTTGAGAAGGATGATGCTCAAGTGAGCTTCATTAGAATGAGAATCAATGGGCTAAATGAATGCCCAAATGAAGACCAAGAGGTTGGAAGGAAGCACATTGCAGACACGGAGAGATTCCAACCGGCTTCAAGGGAGCCTGTTCCCCCACTTGCAGATGAACCGGGGGACATGGATGACCTTAAAGAGCCAATCTTGGAGCAAGAGAGGCAGGATATGTGTTCTAATGTTCCAGAGGATCCCATTATGCTTGAGCCTGAGGAAAGCTATGATCAGCTTCTATTGAAGATTCATATTACTCTTGTAAAACACATGAAATGTAAAACATCATTTTAATAGAAATATATTGTCGAGTTCTGCTTCCACTTTGTGTTCAACTTGATTTATCTTGAGCATTTCTCTGATCATGTGTGAATGTTTCTTAGTATAATTTTGTTGATTATGACCTTCTCTTGGGAATGCTTTTGTGAAATGTATTTCATATTCTATGAATATGGCCCAGCATTCAAGGAGGATCTTAACTATACAAAGGGGATGATCTTAATTGCCTTGTTAAAATGTTTCGATTTTTGCAACATATGTACTCTGATTTTCGAGTAGCTTTTATTCAGCTATAATCTGTGCTTGTTGAGGTTATAGATGTAATGAAGGAGCTTCCCGAACTCTTTCTTGTACCTTCAACTCTAATCTCTTGTCAAAGATCGTGATGTGGGATCCTTAATCATGCTGAACAACTAGTTTTCATGGCAACAAGTATTTTATTATATCTATCTTGACTACTTGGGATATGAGATCAAGCTTCTAGTAACAATATTTACAAGCAAGAACAAGTGATGCTTTCTAGATATTGTAAAATGCCCACTTTATTGCTTGATATCATGGTCTTTAGGTAAAAAGGAATAGAGAACATGTCTTTGTTCTCCTTTGTTGTGACTCAGTGTTATCTATTCTATATTGAATCTGGTTGTTCCAATCATGTGCCTGGAAATGTAGCATTGCTATCTCATCTTGAAGAACCTAAAGGGAAGCATGAAGTGCAGAGAGGTGATGGTAGTAGGCACTCTATTAAGAAGATTGGAAATGTTAAAGCATCTGATGCTAATATGAAACTTTTAAGTAAGGTATTATATGTGCCAACCATAACAAAAAACCTAATCAGTGTTGGGCAGATTGTTGAATAGGGCTTACAAGTTAGATTCACAAGGCATGGAGCATATGTGGAGGACCCTCAACAAGGCTTCAAGAGGATTGCAAAAGGTGAGAAATCTGTTAGTCTCTTTACATTTGAAGTTGAAAATACTAGAAACATTGCACTCTTCAATTACAAAGATCAAACCCTATCTGAACTATAGATATGGCATAAGAGACTAGGTCATATAGGTGAAAGGACACTAAAGCAAATATGCAGGGATCAGAGTGTCCTTGGCATTCCAAATCATCGAAGCAACACATGAGTTACAAATGTGGAGCATGCCAATTTGGAAAATCATAGAGGCAACCATTCAACAAGAAAGGATACATGTATGAAGACTACTTGGAGCTTGTGCACACAGATGTGTGAGGCCCTAGTAGAGAGCCATCAATCTCAGGATCAAGGTATTATGTTTCATTCATAGATGACTATAGTAGATGGACAATTATTTACTTTATGAAGCATAAGGATGAAGTCTTCACTTGTTTCAAGAAGTATTTGGCATTGGTTGAGAACTAAACAGGTAGAAGCTTGAAGAGGCTCAAATTTGATGGAGGTGATGAGTATTTATCACATGAATTTGACTCACTCTTATAGGACAAAGGCATATAGAGAGATGTTACAACAATATACACCCATGAATAGAATGGAGTGGTAAAGAGAAGGAATAGACTAATAGTAGAGGCTATAAGATCGATGTTGAATGAAAAGAAACTTCCAAATTACTTATGGGTAGAGGCTATTTCTATAGACACATACCTAATTAATAGGCTTCCATCCAAGTCCTTAGATGGAATGATACCTTATGAGGCATGGAATGGCAAGAGACCTTCCTTAGAGCATTTTAAAGTCTTTGTGTGCATTGCGTATGCACATATATGCTCACAGATTAGAGGAATGCTTGACCCAAAAGCTGAAAGGTGTATATTCATTGGCTATGGCCAAAATCAGAAGGGATATAGCTTGTACAATCCCACTAAAAAAGGATTCATAGTTAGTAGGGATGTGGTGTTTGATGAAAATAATTCCTAGTTTGAAGATGATTGCAGGAAAATAAAGCTACCCTATGACTTAGAAAGTGATTTTCCAACTCTGACTCCAAAAGAACCACAAATATGAGAAGATCAAGAACAAATTGACTACAAAGCTCGGAAGTCCAAGGGCAAGACAAAATTCAAGAAATCGGAAGACATTCCAGAGTCATCCAAACAAGCACTTAGAAGATCTCAAAGGGAGATTAAGAAACACATAAGGTATGGCTATGCCACATCACTAGTCACTAAGCATTGTGTATACATGACTAAAGATTCTATGTCATATGGGCCTTCTTCATTTGAAGAAGCCAATAAGAAGGAAGAATGGAGAGAAGACATGCAGGAAGAAATTGAAGCACTTCAAGAGAACAACACTTGGGATTTGGTTCCCATGAAACCAAGCATGAAGGTAGTAGGATCTAGGTGGATTTACAAAGTAAAGAAGCATTCAGATGGTCCAATAAACAGGTACAAAGCAAGGCTAGTAGCAAAGGGATTTGCTCAAACCCATGGAGTAGATTATGAGGAGACCTTCTCACCTATGGTTACGATGCCAACAATCAGGGTTTTAGTAAGTATTGTTGCTTCAAATAATTGGAACTTGTATTAGTTAGATGTTAAAAATGCATTCCTTAATGGATGGATCTCTGAAGAGGTTTACATGGCGGAACCACTAAGATATGAAGACAAGGACAAACCTGATTAATTATGGAAATTAAGGAAAGTTCTTTATGGTTTAAAAAAGGCTACTAGAGCTTGGAACAATAGGCTTGTCACATATTTGCAGGACCAAAGTTTTGCTCCTAGCAAAGCAAAATCTTCTTTGTTCATAAAGAAGAGTAACTCATAAATTATCTACCTATGTGTTTATGTGGATGACATTATCATTACAGGGAATGACACCAATGGCATCAAGCAAATCAAAGCTCAAATGATGGAAGAATTTAAAATCAGTGAACTTGGTTTGTTAACATAATTTCTTGGATTACAACTTGTATATTCAGATTCTGGTGTCTTTATTACTCAAAGGAAGTACATTCATGATATATTGGTTAAATTCAAGATGGAGAACACTAAAGTTGCAGGTACACCCATGGAGGTCAACCACAAAATTAGTTCTCATGAGGAAGAACTACTTGAAGATATTATAGGTTGTCAAAGGCTTGTAGGGAGTCTCAATTATGCGACCCTAACTATAGTGGACATATGCTATGGAGTAAGTACATTAAGTGAATTTATTCATACACCAAGAAAACCTCACATGGAAGCTGCCAAGAGGATCCTAAAGTATCTAAAGGGTACCATAAATGAAGGGCTATTTATCCATTCACATCTGATTTGGATGTCAAGCTATACTCTGGTGCAGATTGGGCACATTCAAAAGATGATAGGAGGAGTAGTTCTCACTACTTATCTTTTGTAGGATCAAAGATAGTTTCATCATAATCCAAGAAACAACCAACTATGGCATTATCATCAATTGAAGCAAAATATAGAGACTTAGCAAATGCAAAACAAGAGGCTATGTGGCTTAAGCTACTTTACACAGATTTGGGATTTCATTTTTATACTCCAATGATTTTTCGAGATAACACTAGTTTAGTTCATTTGGCTGCTAATCATGTATATCATGCAATGACTAAGCACATTGAAGTGCACTATCATTATGTGAGAGAAAAGCTGCTTAGCAAGGACATCCAATTGTCCTATGTATCAACTAATTTGCAATGTGCAGATGTGCTAATGTGCAGACGTGCTAACCAAATCTTTGGATGGAACTAAGATGAATAGATTCAAGATGATTATTGGATTGAAAAAAATCAAAGAGAAATGAAGACCAAGAATGTTAGGCTTGAGGGGGAGTTGTTGATGCAAATACGTCCAAGCCTACATACTTGGGCAAATAGCATTTACTTGATATAGTCACCAAAAGTCACATATGACTATCCTCTTGTAAAAGGCATTTACATTTTGAAAAAGTGCACAGCACTTACTCTCATGTGAATTTAGGAGGAATAAAATCATGAATCATTTGGTAGGTGATTGATGAGAAAGCAAGTCTATAAGTTTAGGATTCACATTTTTGTAAGAGCTTAAATTTGAATTCAAAAGCTGGCTCCAACTCTAAGCTATAAAAATGGAGCAAAAACTCACGTGATATAGAGCCCGATTTAGAGATCATTTTAGAGGTTTTTTTTATGATTAGCGAGCTCATTTTATAGATCCATCACTACCCTCACATTGTGCAATTATACATTGCCAATGCCATTGCAATTCTATGTCATTTAGATTGATCACATCTCTATCTCACTTCTCTGTCAAGTTCATCTTAGAATAGTGGTCTTCTCAAACTTGGTTCTCAGTGCATAGTTGATCATTTGATGTGATTTAAAGTGGTATAGATTCAAAATATTGTTTATTTTATAGCCGCAAAGTTTCATTGTCACTGCTTTTCTCAATCTCTAGATATCTTCACAACTCTGGTCACTGGTCTGCATATTGCTGAAGCCCAAAATTCTCAAGATGGTCTATTGATTTGCTAAACACAATTCTCATAGTACACTTGATCATTTCAAGTGAAATAAATTGTGATTGGTAGATAGCTAAGTTAATTAGATACTACCCAAGGAATTTAATCAATTGCTAGCAGGTTGAGAGCATTGTTCATTTTACTAAACATGTGTAGAGACCAAATTAGCAAGTCTTAACTCATAGTTGAATTTTCTACTCATTTGTTTTGATCCACTGATTAGAGGATCATAATTCAAAGCACTTAGGTGATTATTTGTGATTGCTGGGAAGCTCAAGGGCTCTATTCTACTCTCCAGAACTTGTTCTTGGCTAGTGGAAAGCAAGATTTTGTAGCACCACTTCAACTCTGGAATCTATCCACCATCTCCTCAATCAGGAACCACACAAGTCAAAGCCATGGCAAAGGAATATCCCAAGAATATAAGTCAACCAACATGCCAATGCCAAAATTTTGGATTGAACACCCAATAGGACAACCTACCCAAAAATTCTTGCCAAGGATGATGAGAACTAGGAGGAGGGGATTGTTAAACAGTGTGGCAGTCACATAATTTTTTTTTTCAAGTTTTTCCAACACATTTTCTAGACAAAGAGAGTTGTACATAGTTGTGGAATAGTTTTATTGTAAGAGAGAAGAGATTTCCCTTAAAAGTCCTTGGTATGAGCTGATGTAGAGCACATTCTTTTATTCTTTAGGATCTCTTAGAAATAAAAAAGAAGCCACCTTTAGAAAATTCTATAAAAATCCCAAGAACTCATTCGTAACAAAATTTTTACTAGTGTGAGAAAGAGAGCTCTTTTTTCTTGCAGAATTCTTTCATAGGTTTTCATGGTTCTTGGTGAATTTTCCTTGCATTATTTTTATTGTGTGACATGTTACTTGCTTCCTTACATGTCTAATATCATTATGTTAAGTGTTTGTTTTTCTATTCTAGCAAGTACAAGTTTTTTGTTCTAGCTATTTGTGTCCATTGAAAGGCCAAAACTAATTTTTGTTTTGTATAGAGCGCTAGATCTAGGTTTTTGCTAACGTGGCTAGTGGAACTTGTAGATATTCTTGTTGGATTCAAAACGAGTTGTGATACACTCAAGATAGATGAGTATTAAGGGAGATCTAACCATTTTTCCAACTAGTTGTCTTTTTTAGCTCGTACTTTGAGCCTGACCTTGAGGATAAAGATGTTAATAGAGAAGGGAAAATTCTTTTCAATCCCTGTGATCATATTGATGGTTTCATAATCCTCATGATGGAGTTGGTGGTTTGCCAAACATGGTGATCTAATTTGTGTTTCCAATCACCTTTTCCGACAAGAACAACAGACCTGTAACAACATTATGTTCTAAATTTATGAACAGTGTTCTTACACTATTCCCTGATCAGACTCCACACAAATATTTTGATGTATCCAATCGACTACAACACTCTCTTGAATTCCACTTTGATGCTCTAATGCATGACTTCTCTCATGAATTTCAATAGTGATTAATTCGACTTCGATAGTAGCCACATTTACCTCCATTCTGATTTTGTCTCAAGTTCTTTGATGATTTTGATGCCTCCAATATATGCAATGACCTTTGTTCCTCTTTGATGACAATGGCTAACGATTTCTCTCTCAATGGTGCACGACAACACATGCTAAAATATTATCTCTCGTTGGTAGAGACTTTGGAATTATACTGGATCTATTTTCACAAGAATTTAATTCTATTTGTCTGCATGGCTAGAGTGTTTGGAGTGCAACATGGAGGATTAGATAGGATTTAATGCAGTAGTGCTCATATAGTTTTGTGCTACAATTTGACTTCATCCATTTTCTAGCCTTCTTCTGAAGTTTTGACACGTAGTAAATGGTGGTTGATGCATTCGCTAATGTAATCATGCACTAGAGGAAACTGATATTTTAAATAAAGATCAACCTCTAGTAAGAGATTATGAGGTTGAAGTACCAATTGAGCATTAGACAATAGTGATGAAGGCCATGGATCCACTACTGACCTAGAGGCCAAAGACACAAATTTATCAATACATAAATGTAGGGAGCTTATTTACTGAACAATCACATGTGCACATAAAAACATGTACATGCAAATATGAACACACATATAAGAGCTAGCACATGCACACTAACACATATGCACATATTCATATTTACAAACATGAGCCTCATATATGCTCTCATAGACATGCTTCAAGTATATATAATTGCACACATATATGATAAGCACATATATGCCCATATCATAACACACATAATTGAACATGAAAAATGAATTTATACATTCATTTATGTGGACACATGATTTCAAACATACATATGTACATAGATTCAACCATACAAGCATAATGAGAGATAGAAAGCAAATGCAAATGAATGCACTCAAATGCATGCAGGCTAACTATTGCATTGATTAGTCGCATTTTCACACAATACTAAGGGAGGCATCCATAGAAACTTGAATGCAAACACATGTATATAGGAAACCACATACACATGCATTTTACAAGCACATACATAAATTCATGATACACATATAGATACATGCATTTTACACTTGATTATCTCATATGCCCATTCTTATCAGCACACACTCATTATATACTAACATCTTACACATGTGCAAATGATTATGGAGATGATCCAATCACTCACATGCTTAGAAAATAGATTAATCATCAATATATAATGAGAATTACAATCAAGGATAGAATTCATCTTAATTCCATAAATTTGATAATTTTCCATATGATTCTATCATTTTGCAATAGCCAAAGAAACCTACGTGATAGTTTTTTATTTTTCTAGCCAACTGACATGCATAAAATTCACACGTGTCAATATTGAATTAAATTTCACTTACCTTTGATGGAGCATTTGATTGGTTCTTGCTAGTTGATTGACATCTTGGGATCCAAATCATGACCACAAGGTTCTTCTGTTGAACTAACACATGGAAAAATTGGTATCCTTGTTAACTTGACTAAACTTATTAAAATGATGGAATAATTATTCATCCACCTTGGTGCTACTGTGTGTTTGTGCCCTGAGAGAGTCACTAAGAACTTAGAATATGGATCAACTCCCTAATGATTGGAAATGGGTCTTCAACATGAGACAAGAGAAATCTATTTTGTTATCAATTCCACATATCGTGAGAGTGGAACGTAAGAAACTCCAAAGAGTTAGAGCAATTTTTTTAACAAAGGCTTTCGTATGTGGAAGCACATTTGGAACCACGATAAAAGAAATCGAATTACGTTTGAGTTCATTGACAGAAATTTTAGATTAGACTTTAAAGATGGATGGCTACTAAAACAATAGGTAACTCTTGGGATGACCCAAAGACCTGCCTCTTGTTTCCCACGGAAACCCCTCCCGCTCCCCCTCCTCACCTTTGTTTGGAAGGTTTGAGGTGCCATAACTAGAAACAAATGGAAAATATTCTATGAATTAAGAAATATGTATTTTCATCACTCTCCTAACAGGAAGCTGTGTTTGAATTGGTCATAGATTATATGGGAATTCAACTTCAAGGACCTATTACATTGGCTTATTGAGAACAAGAAAGTGATCCTTATGTGGCTCATTTTCAATTTGGGATTTGAACCACTTTCGAAGCCAATGTGGCTCTACTTGTAGGGGAAGACTTGGTTCACCTCCTCTTTTCCTATCGTAAGAGCATCTCAACTTAGAAATGCCTCAACAAGATCCTTTTGTGGCCTCATCAAGTTAATTGGAAGCAAGGAAGAGATGTATTGCTCACCGCATTCTCCTCAACAAAACCTTATTGAAGTCATGCATTAATTGGAAAATCTGTTTCCGCGAAGCCTCTCAGGTTCTCAAAAGAGTAAAATATTTTCCCCCATGAGGAACAAACATCATTTAGGGTGTACTAAAGAAGTTTTGTGGTTTTTCAAAGTTTTGCTAGAGAAAACTAAGCGCGCGGTATGGATAGACTAATAGTAGGTTATAAACCAAAAATGAAGCATGACTAAAGATTCCCGTTCGAATGGACACTTGATGCAACATCGTCTATTACTCGAACCATACATTGAGGACTCTTCATTTTTAGGAGAACTTAAACACAATTTTGTGAGTAAGTTTTCTTCTTACATTTCTTTTCTCACTCTTTTCATACTAGTGACAGGCTATGAGCTGAATCTGAAAGGCGTGTAAAAGGACGAAGCTTATGTGAATGCTTTCTTGGATATTTTACTCGTTTTTCTATATGCTGCCTTCCTGGCTATGCTTTCTCT